>JAHQIW010007038.1:0-204423 GCA_019055375.1 Parelaphostrongylus tenuis | reverse complement strand
CTAATACACTTTGAGCAGTCCTTCGCAGCTTTTCAAACGATGATTTTAACACTAGACTTGGTTCCCGGAGAAGGTCTCTTTAGTGCGTCGTAGCAATAAGAGCAAATCTCGTTTCACCTTAGAAATGTAACGTATGCTCCGCTTCGTGTTCGTTTGAAGTTTTACTACATTTTCAATAGTCATTCGAAAGCTTGTGATACGGCGATTTTAACCACGGGCTTGCTTTCTAGAAAAGCTTTCTTAGTGCACTGTAACCTCGAAAAAAGGATTACGTTGGCCCTCTGCAGTGCTACCCCGCGGCTTGAACTTTGTAGCGGGTTATTGGCAATCATTATAGTTAGAGTAGATTTTGGGAAATGTTAATGATGCAAAAATGATGTGTCATCGAGGAAACTTTTCATAAAGATATTTTCAGGGCAAAAAAACGCCTATGCCTCTTAACATCGAAGAATTGCAGAGAGTTATCAACGAACTGCCATCGCATGCAATATTCAGTATCATTTTCCGAAAACTCATTTCTATTTTCTCATTCGCTATGATGACTTTTGACTCTGTATGAAATAAAGAACATCAAAATCAAATGATTTATTTCTAAGTAACCTTTGTGCATCTCATTACAATAGACTGAATGCCAAAAGCAAAATGATTGCGTAGTGAATGTTAGCGCTTTTCTTCACATCTAAGATATATATATATATATATATATATATATATATATATATATATATATGAGAGCGCATGTGGCGCAGTGGTTAGAGGTGCCCTGCGTCGCACACGAGGTCAGTGGTTCGATCTCGCGCTCATGGCTCACCAAGCCATCCATCCCTCCGGGGTCGGTAAATTGGTACCAGGCAGGTCTCAGACTTGTCTGGGAGGATAAGCAGCACTGACTCGGTTCAGCGGGAGGCCACCGCGAGTCATTGTAAAGGCCAGATGTGCATTCAATCACCTCAAACGAAGTTAAAAATTGAAGTCGAATGCATGGCGCATCCCTCAGGGATTGATCAACGCCGAGAGCTTTATCCTTTTATATATATATATATATATATATATATATATATATATACATGTATATACTTCGTTCATACGTGTGCATGTATATACATATATATACATGTATATATATATATATATGCATATATATATAATGTATATGCACGAAGAACAAGAATGTATAGGAAAACGTCGGACATCAAAGTAATAAGGGACACCTAAAATTTGATTTCAAAACAGAAAAACCACCATTCACTTGCACTGCGCATAACGATTTCACTGACCCTTCCCTAACGGTTATTTTTACTCTCATCATTTGAGGGTTTTTTGAGATTTATGCTTTCAGTACTCAGTGAGAGACTCGCAGAAAGCAGTGAGTTTAAAAAGATGCTGCTTTGTTCTCATTGCAAATGAAATTTAGAAGTAGCGATTTTTTCTGTTTGAATTATGGAGGTATTTGGCTGATTAGAACATAGTCAACATAATCTTCCCAACGAAATTCAGCGAAATTTTGGCTCTAGTAAATGAATAGTGCATAGCAACTTTGCGTTTGCTCAGCAGGAAAAGTATTGATTGATTGGGAGATTAATAGGAAATCGATCTTGAGTATTACTCGCTTATATTTTGTTCCACCATCTCCTTGAATCATCCCTGATATCGACTACACCTCTTTTTTTTCTTGATAATATTTCCATTTGTCGTTATACATTTTTTCAACTTATTTTTGTTAATTGTCAAGAAATAACATCTCCCACAAATTTTTCTGCAGGCGGGTCGGTGGTTCAGAATCGATTGATCAGCACTGATGTACTTATGGGGAAGTGCGGCGGTGAACATTCGGATAAGAGTCGTAAGCAAAGCTGTGAGAAATTTGCCAACAGCATTTTTGTTCGTTTTCTTACAGTTGCGAATTCGCTTGATTAGAGCATTGTTGAAGATGTTGCTGGACCGGCCGTGATGTCTACAGCGGTCATTGCAAGGTCTTCAAGCGCACCACGTCTTCAGACATATAAAGCGGAAGATGACATATCTGTTGGAGGTGAGATGATTATAAACGGTAATCTTCTGAAGGGAAGACTCATCTGAAATGACAAATGACTCTCTTTCCCGTAACTTAAATTGGTTACAGTCGAACTGATGTATCTCTTTTTTAACATGTCCGATTTCCTGCTTTCAATAGTTATTATTGGCGTAGCGGCATTGGGTAGCGAAGTGTTAACGATGCATTATATCTGGAGCCGGATGCTGGTTCAACTTTCTCCTCAACACTTTTGCAGTCGATCAACGAACGCCTTAAGGCACCTTGGCTAGGCTACTTGTGTATTGCAAGGGAAATTGTTTTAGCCAGAACTCTCTAACGTTCAAAAAAAAAAAAAACGAAATCCTCAAGCAGCCGAAGAACACATGTAATGTTCAAGGACTTATGCGGAGGATGAATGCCAAAAACGAATTCTAATGCAAGAATTGCTGGGATCATCACAGAAAATTCTGGTCATGAGTCGTGTAAAACAAGTGAAATAAATAAATTAATATCATGGACTATTTTTAAGATTCCCGCCTATCTATTGAATTGCTCATCAAGTCTTCGCGATATCGATACTGATTCAAACTAGAGACCTGGAATAGTCCAATTTTAACTCTTTCACGACCGTCGAATTGAGCGTACAACTGGAATATATCTGTCACAATAATAATAATAATAATAATAATAATAATAATAATAATAATAATAATAATATGAAATATTATAATAATGATAATTTAATATAATATAGTAATATAATATATAATAACACAATATATAATATTATATTATAACATAACATTCGTTTCGAGTGTTTTCTTACCCACAGAGATTAGCAAAAGACGAGAAAGGATAACTGCCACAGAGATCGCAAGATCGAAACACGTGTATCGGGCTCTATAAGTCAGCCCTCATTGACAGACCACTGACAAGCGTGGCTCAAAAATGATTGCAAGGCTTATTATAACATATATATATAATATATATAGCATAATATGTAATAATATATATAATATGTATAATAATATACAATGTAATATATATAATATAATATATATAATATTTATATTTATGTGTATCCGTTCCAGTCCATTTTTCTATAAGTGAGGAAGGCGATGGTAAATTAGTTTTCGGTAGTAATTGTTTTATTACTCAATTTTTGGAAAAAGAGCCAGTGGGCTGGCATATCTAAGGCTCGATGAATTTCTGCGTGTTCAGTAAAATGTGTCATTGTTCAGTTTCTAGGAAAAAAGGGCCAGTCGGTTACACATCTAAAGCACAGTAATCTGGTCTGCGTATAGAAGAGTTCAGATATTTGTGAAAGAGGTAACTTAAAAGAGATAGGTACAGGACTCTTTTCAACGAAAGCTCAGTATAAAGACATGCAACTCATAAAATGTGTTAAACTACACCTAAACGCCCTTTTCATATTTCATTAGCTAAGATTTTGTACATTTTTAACAATGTTTTCCTTTTATGACGTATTAATTTCGATATGTACGCTACCCGACTAAATCTAACGAAACAGTCACATCTAACGAGATTGATGTTCATGAGGAACGGATGAGTTTTGAATGTCCCATTCACGCTCAACGAAGCAAACATCTCTGAGTACTCCAGTTACCCTATCTAAGTCGTGAAGTCAAAATGCTGAACAACCTAGCTCCAGAGTCGAGCAGGGGGAAACGATCGGATTGGGGAGCGTTTAAGAGTATCGAAGACGTGATGAAGAGGGCGAAGAACGCCCTACTCCGTGCTCACCTTTTTGACTCAAGGATAACGTATGCAGCAGAAACTTGATCGCTTCGTAAGCAAGATGAAAGACCCTTTGGCGTTATTGAATTTACACTCAAAAGTTCGATACTGGCAGCATTCCGTATCACGTAAATGAGAGAAAGGATTTGAAGTTCTGACCAATGTCAACGATCGAAGATGCCGTTCTACATCTCTGGTTATCGCAAATAAAATAGGCCAACCACGTAATGCGCTTTAACGATAACCGATGGGCCAGGGCCATTACCGACTGGATTCCTTAGGATGTCAAGCACTCCAAAAGAAGACCACCGACGCGATGGTCCGATTCCTTCTCAAAAACCTAGAAGAAGATATGATGCTCAACGAATTCCTAGAGCGAAAAGGACCCACTGGGCTACTCCTGCACACCATAAGGAAAATTGGAATTAATGCTAGTGCTTGCTTGAGTCACACGACGATGAGCGGGTGGACAGGTAATAAGGTGATATACGCTGCCGCACATTTTGAAACATGCATCCCGTTTTCAAGCACGCGCTTTTTTTTTACTGCCGATGGTGATGTCCATGCCGCCGGAGGACAAAGCCTAATTGATATCGATTTTGACTTATACGTTCAGATAGAATGAAGACATTCGACAACAGCATAGTAAGAATAAAGACATTTGACAACAGCATCACCTCGAATGGATCGGGACCCTGACCTTTGACCATGCGTCGCCAAGCAAATTAAAAATGCTGTAGGATTTCAGAAAAGATTCGTTCTTTTTTTTTGTTAGACTTTTTGTGGTCAAGCGATAGCTAGTTTTATGCACATATTTTAGGGTGTTGGTTTATAAGTAGGTGTTTTCAGTGCGTTATACTCGTGAAAAGACTTTCAAACGGTTTAATGGAATCTGTCTGTACAATAAACATGAGCGAGCCTCAGAAATACACGCATTTATCACACATAATGTTAAAAGAGCTAATAACGCTTTGATTAGATGTTGACCGAATTGTTATGTTCTATAGAAGAATCAGATTATCAACGAAAGGTAATGCGAACCGTAGTAGCATAAGCAGGTGATCATGTCGGATATGTAGGTGATAGTGTGACACAGAAAATAAATGAGGGAGATAAGTATCAGTGGCGCTTCCTCAAGAAGCCTTTGTGTTGTGCCTCTTTTAGAGACTTACGGGCCGTACATTTTAATTTCAATGCGTATTTCAAACGCTCCAACGACATGCAGTCGTATGAGCCTGGCAAGTGAGCATAGTAGCTGTCGTCGAGGGTTCAAAACTGGCATTATAAAACCATATAGTAGAATAGATTATTTGTAAACTTTTGGTTTTTTATACAGTGATTCAAATGACAATGAGATGTTTCTGTTTCCAGAAATCAAACGTTTTTGGCCACCACTTCGTTCGTTAGAAACGTTGCACGACAATCTGTCGTTCATGGAGTTCGACCGATTCTTGGCTTATTTATTGACCTCTCGAACGCCTTTACCGTCGCCACCAAAGACTCCACTTTTATCCATTGGCGAAGGTTTGTTTGATAGTCACTGTATTTTTTATTACTATTAACTAGACATGCCAAGCTAATTACTGCTTGGTTGTCCAAAAAGAACTGGACAGCGAGTGTACCTAGCTCCATAAAAAAAGTGGGATTCATCAAAGCTGAATAACCAGAGCCCCCTATTCTTACAAGATGCCACATTTTTAGTGTAAAATGTTATACAGTTTTCATGGAATGGCTAAGCAGCTGTTATAGGGTAGCAAACAAATGTTCGAAAATCTTGAAAATCATTTGTACTTGAATCTGAGAATTCAAATAATAATGTGTAAACTCGTTTAGAAATTGAGTTTAAGTAAACGTTTTCTTTGTGACCACGTTCACATACTTGACTATAGCGTTACTGAAGAATGTTTGAATATAAAATTTTTTTCAGATTCTACTGAGGTGAATTTGAAAAGTTTGCGCGAAGAAGTGGAACGCCTTAAGGCGCTAGGCATAAATGACAGGAAATTACTATAGCTAATCCCTAACTTACAAAATTCAATGGAATCTCGGGTCTCAGCTGTATTTCTAGCTTGTATGTAATCCTAGTCGACCAGTGTTGCTTATCACAGCTGACGTCATAATTGTAGTATTTGAAGTTATTATTGGGAATGTAAAAAATCAATGTTGGTGTAGTTCAAATGTTCTTGATGTTGATTGTTCACTTTTTCGATAATAACAAATAACTGTCGAACTCTGTTATGTTCATATAAATTTTCGTGTGCCTATTTCTACTATTTTCTTTGGTTATTCGGTTCAGGCCAAAGTGAGTTTCAAAATAACCATGCGTTTCTTTCTTGTGTTGATCGGAAAACAACAAAATCTCCAGTCGTCGTGGTAGAGGCACACATTTAGTTCGGCCAGTATGGGTAACTCACAAACACGATCTTTGTTAGTATAAGGAAGTATATTCATTTCGACTGTTTTGAGTAATAAGACGGTTCAGGTTACTACTTGCTTTCTTTGAGTATATGCGGATTTTTTTTATTGAAGCAATTCGATAAACTTCTCATCAATTCAATCGTAGGTTTTTGGCGAAGGCGATGTTTAGGATATAAAATCGTACTTGTATACAAAATAACTAAGTTATCCTGGTGCGGCGCTACTTAATATGAGGAATGCCGTCCTTGAGTACACATGTACTCCAGGAAAACTGCGTTGTGCCACTTTTGCCAAGCTTTTAACGTTGAAATTAATCAGATTAGCATTCCTTGTATGTGGAAGAACATGTAACTGTAATTGTGTGGTGGTTCTCTTCGGTTCTGCAGTGATTCGGGATTTTTTCTTAGCTTTGGAAGAAACTCTAGATAAAAAGAAATGTTCTGATACTGTGAGATTTCCTCTACATGTTCACCTGCTTTTTGTGCTTCCAGAGAAGTATACGTTTCATAAAAATGAAGGCTTGCGAAATGTGTGAAACGTATTTTCATTTTATATGCTTCAGTGTTGCAAAATGGTATTTTGAAAAAACGGCCAAGTAGCTCTGTAGCCAAGATTTTAGTTTTCGAATGATTACTAACACTCCAATGGAAAATTCTTGTCCAGTTGAGGTAGAATATTCACCTGTCTCTAGATAACCGAAATGATCTTGTATAGTATAATTACATCGGCGGGGAGTAACGCAGTGGTTACGATAGGCTGTATAGTATGGTGATAAGGTGCGCTGGTTAGATCTCCTTTCTACCAACGAACGTATTTAGGGGACGCTTCAGCTGATCTTCTTCCAAGAGTGCGAAGAAAGTCGTCTTGACCAGCATTGTATGACATTCATGAGGATGACATCCTCATGTAGGAGCTGCAACAACAAGTGAAATATTCGAAGAGTGGGAGATGAATGCAAGGAAAGGAAAGGAATCAAATGCAAAAAGTGCTAAGATTCCTACAGTGAATTAAATAATAATAATAATAAAAATAATAATAATAATAATGAACATATATCAACAATATTTTATTTTCAAAATATGCAAATACTACAACTTAAAAGAATATCGGCAAATTGAAGACATACGTATGTACACATCCGGACCAACACAATCTATATGATTAGTCATGGCACGTTAACAAAGGAAGTGAAATTATATGGAATTATAATTGACATGTGTCTCGACACGTGACAAAGAAGAAACTTCAATAACAGCTTCAAATGTCCCGCAAAATTTGTTCATACATTTGACGGCTTCGATGATTTTGTATCAGTTGTGCTCAAAGAATTTAACCCTAACAAAACTTCTACTACTGATAAATCATTTAATTGAGTGAATACAGGTTGTAGAATAATGTCACACCACATATAACTCCATTTAAGGCATGGTTAAATTACAACTTCTCAAAGTTAACCATGTATTGGCGGTGAAATGCCATGATAAGTATAAAAGGCGTGAACTACAAATATATCAATTGAGCAATACATTATGTTGTTTGAGAAATTTGTGCATTTTCCCATAACAGTTTAGAATATTGCGCTAGAAAGTTCTTGATTACCAAAAAAGGCACTACATTGCTACGTTGCTTTTATTTACAAACATTCTGAATTGAACAAAATGCAAAATCAGCTTATTCAGGTTTCCACTTAACAGTTATGTAACAACGAATCCTTTGTATGGGTTATATCATAGGAAGACAAAGACATTAATCGTTACAACGAAATAGCTGTCTCATAGAGTAGGAGAGTAGAGAAAGTACGAAATTACGATTCAATATAAGCTGCAAAAGACTTCAAAATCTTGACAGTTACGAATTTATATGACAGGCCATATTAATAGTGAATGGTAGAACGTGCCCCACTTCTACCCATAAAGCGATAGAGAAATGTCTCATCTATAATCACGTGCTGCTCTCAACACGTCGGATCTATTGCTATCGAAATACTATCGTCTATAGCCATAAAAAATTCGTAGATCCGCAAGATCACAAAATGAGGCGTCATCGTGAGTAATACGATGTTTCTCAGGACCATGCTGTTTCATAAAATTATCCATTGATCAATGTTACTCCATCTCACGCCAAATATATACATTATTATGGAAATTGGCTATGATTTCTAAATTTATGAAAATTCTCTCTGTTTAGTCTCTTCGAGGTGTTGCCGGTGTTACTTATCAAATGTCAGGGAAGGTTTAATTACCCAGGTTTGAGGCTCTGAAGAAGGTGACCCGCCGAAACGTTAACCACCACGATTGTTGTAATATTCATACTGCATTACTGGATGTATTGATGTATGCCTGGCTAATATTCAATTATGTATGCCTGGCTAATATTCAATTATTAATATCAATAACACCCGGCAGCGGCTAAACAGAAGAAATACTCATTTATTCAAACTACGCCGAGGATAATAGGTAGTCAGTCCTGAGATTTCTGAATATGTCGCACAAAAGATAACCATTCAACAATAAATGCTCTTATCTCCTGAATACTTACAATATATTGACTGTGACAAATTTACAAAATATCAACAAGCAAAAGAAAGAGAATAAAATGAAGCAGGCAATGATGTAGAATTTCCAGCTCATACTAATGCACAATCGGCGCGATTTCCGACTTCATCATCGCATTCGCGGACGTTACCATTTAATGAATTTCATTAATTTGCTCTTTGGATAGTTCCTTAGAAGGTATTTGCGACCTTCGTTGTAACCAAGAAGATAGAGACCGACCAGTGGTGCAATAAACCATACGTGAAGCGGCGGTGGATGAGTGTTCATGAAGTACTGACTCAATGGTGTGTAGACGAACATCACCAATAGAAGAATCTGAGATGATTACAGATGTTGTAGACATTCATTTGTTTGTGATTAAGAATTTATTCAAAGGGGTTGTAGAAATAACTTTTCCATTATCAGAGGAAGACAATGATGCTTTTGAAATTGTCTTCCGGCAGCTATTGATTGTTATTGTTATGACAGCACAATCACTTCTAAGTAATGTTCATTTATTAATTCCTTTGGTACAGAGCCATCTTCGTCGTTCTCTCAGAGTTCTAGAAGCGATTCGATAGTTCAAATCCCACTGATTCTATTGCTGGGTGTGGTTTTCAGAAAGGCCTTGAGATTGCGCTGTAGCAGGGGAAAGAAATGACGTTTGTGCTTGGCTTTTCACTTGACATTTGAAAATCATGCGATAGCTAAGATCTTGACGATTTTGATATGTTTTGGCTCTGAAAAGGTTTTCATAGAGCGCTTCAATAACGAAGAAAACTTCAGCTCTTATATGTTAAACGGCGACAACTAAAACCGATACCTTTCGCTGGACATAAATTTTTCATAAGAGTGTTAGTTATCATTCAAAAACTTGAATCTCTGGTTAGTGTGGTACGTGGCCGGTTCATCAAAAAACCGTTTTATCACGCTGTTAATTTCGAAATAAAATTGAGTCTCACATTGATCTCACAATTCAACTATAAATTTGCCAGAAGCCCCAAAAGCGCATGAATGCATAGAGAAAATCTTTTAGTATCAGAGTCAGACGTTCAATCTGGAATTTTTTTCAAGGCGGAGAAGTAATTCCTAACTGAAAACCAAACATCGCACTCTGATGTGAGAAAATTGGTCGGACACCGAGCCAGCCACCCTTACCGCCTCTCTATGCGGTCTCGTAAACTGGCCAGAGAACAGATGATTGCGTATGTAAATCAATCGTGTTCCCTCTGCTACACTGCAGAGAAGCGGTTTTTTAAGAAAATAAGCATAGCGTTGAATTTGTTAAATCTCATGCTATTGAACGATTACCGATAGTTTAGAGAGGTAGCTCTGTTTTGCGAGAAAGACATGTGTGTGTATGTGTGGAGCATAAATGTTTTCCTTTCGCTAAAGCATTATAGAAGGGTTTTCTCGAAAAGCGGCCATGTACTGCATTAGCCAGAGATTTAAGCTTCCCAATGATTATTATCACTCTTTTGAAAAGTTCTTGTCCAGCAAATGGGCTCGAATATTTATTTGTTGCTGTCTAACATATAGGTACTGCAAATTCCATTTCACGCTCAAAGATATATGCAACAAATGCATATGAGCGTATAGAGGAAATCGTGGTGTATCAAGATATAAAGAATAATTCGAATTTTTTTCTTGAAACGGAGAAAATAATTTCAAAAGAAAACGGTAATCGCTTCCTTTTTGGAGCCAGCTGAAATCGCTGCGCACAGAACGATTCAAGTGGCGCGTGAATTTACGTTATTTTTATTAGCTTTCCTTTCTTTTCGAAAACATTTCTGTTTATATGTCCAAGAATAGTAGTAAAGACTTTGTTCTATATTTCTATAGGTATGAGTCCTTTATTTTCATTCTATTTTACCGAATAAACTCGCTATGAAGTCCAACGGGCTAACGACTCCAATATGTGTGTTAATCTAATGTGTGATGTCAATACTCTGATACCCCACGGCTCCTCTACACGCCCATAAGCTGTCGGTGCATGAATCTTTGAGGATGAAAGGCAATAATCTTTTTGCTCTTAGAGAGCTTCATGAAGATTCTTTCAGAAACCAAACTCAAATTCCGAATCAGAAATTTAAGCTATCAAATGAGTGCTAAAAATTCCTCAAAAAGCCAAGCACAGACGCGAGTAAATGATGCGCATCCAAGGTGAAACATAATCTTTTCTGGGCTGCTTCAGTGTGTTAACAAAGCGTTTTAGTTTTTTATAATTAGGAGGGAACAAATGAAAAACCGATCCCATCCGTTGGAAAGGAACTTTTTCTAGAAGTGTTGGTAGCCAATCGAAAGTTGAGATTTCTAGCTACAATCTCACGCCACTGGTTTTCCAGAACACCCTATTGTAACGCCGTAAGCTCCACAAAAAACTAGCGCACATTTCTCGCAGTAGAACTCTTTCTTTGGATCGTAAGTAATACCGTTTGTTTCGAGCGTTTTCCTAAGACTAAAATTAAGTATATCTTATGATTATTATTTGAGCCAACATGTCATATGGTCTGTTGTGGGCTCTTGTACAACCCGATACACCTGTTTCGGCCTTGCAGCCTCGTCAGTAGGGCAGGCATTTCGTCTATAGCCAATCCTCTTGGGGCCCTACATTTTCCTATAAAGAGGAAGCGATGGCGAACTTTTAACACAATCGCCGTCAAGTTAAAATTGACGAGATCGGCAATTTTCAACACTCGACTGCTCTTGGTGGCTGGTATTTTTGACACATTAAGCCGTTTGTTTCGAGTGTTTTCTTGAGACCAATCTCAAAATTAAATACATCACATAATTACTATTTGAGCCAACATGTCATGTGCTCTTTTGTGGTCTGGTTTCACTTGAGGCGATCGCGTAAATCGTTCGTCGTCGCCTACTCTTAACAGGGGATGTAGAGGGCCCCAAGAGCATTGACTAAGGACGAAGAGTCTGCCCGACTGACAAGGCTGCAAGGCCGAATCATGTGTATCGGGCCGCAAAAGAGTTCATAACAGACCGCATGACATGTTGGTTCATTTATTAACTATTAGTAATTATAAGATAGCATAGTGCTTCCTGATGCCAGTGCTGTGCTTACCTCCTGAAAAAACCGTCACTCTGCAACGCAGCAGGTAAAATAAGTTGAATGTGATGTGAGAAAAGAATTGCGACCACGTGGACTGTGATGCGATACTTCTCTACGTGTTCATAGGACCGTTTACTGGCCGCCGCAGCAGCCAGCGCCCACTTGAATTCGCGCAGGACTGCGCTCCTTCCACGTGAGAATTCGACTTATTACCAGCTGCGTTGCAGCTATTTTACCTGTTGCGTTTCGGAGTAAGGGTTTTTTTAGGATATGAGCACAACGCTGAAATCTAATCGATTACGCTGTTGAATGATTACAAATAGTCCGAACAAAGAGCTCTGTCCAACGAGAAATGCGTGCGTCTGAAGCCATGAATTTTCCTCCTGTAGCAATGTAAAGAGAAATCTACTTCGAAAAACGGCAAAGTGGGGTTGTAGCTCAAGTCTCAGCTTTCGAATGGTTACTAACACTCCTATGAAAAGTTCTCCACCAACGAACGAGATCGGTTTTTCATTTGCCTCCTTCTAATCAGGAAGAACCACTTTTCAAGAAGCAAGTGTTTAAATCGCCGAGATTTGAGCTATCGATCGACTATTGAAAAGCAAGTGAAAACCTTTGTGCTAGCAGAAAAGGCCTCCACGAACTCGTGGTACAGAACAACACACGCAGTCTTCCAGAGGAATAATGGTTGGATAACGCTAGAACTCGAAATGTCTACTCGCAGCCATCTATTTTGTAACATTTCAAGTCTCTGAAGCTTAATGTCACAAATAAATTTTTTATTAATGACGAAAGTGCGAATTTCATCCGGTGGGCGTTTGAATACCTTATAAGACATTTGGTTTCAACTAGAATGGTAGTTCCAAAGCGTTGGTAGTGCAGTGGTAACAATGGCATTCATTACACGCAAGCGCCTGTACAATCCATGGTACACGCACACGCATGGTGTCAACTAAGTTTCGCAACACTTCGAGGTGTGGCAACCATACAAAACTCATTTGAAAGAAGCTACCCCAAATTCGCATAGTCTGGTGACTATCTTTGATAAACATCTGAGAAAGCCCTAGCTAGACCATATGGGGATTTTTGGGAGAGTTTACTTGACCATTTTTCAACAATATTCATAAAGAAGATCAAAGATTCTAAAGTAGCAGCCGTGCACATGCGAAAGTGCAGGTACATCCATGGATGTGAGGCGAGATTGAACGAACAAAAGAAATGCAGAGATCCACATATTATGTGGTGTCAAGTTATACAGCTGAGAAAAAATTTTTCAAGCTTTAGAGATGTCCATCTTATCGACTGCTTTTAAACTTCGCTATAAACATTAAATATAATCTGTGGGGATGTTTGAAGCCTTTTTAAGGTTGGCACAGCAGTTGCTCAATTACGTTTCGGCGGTATCGCCCACGTTATCACAGCCACACGCTCAGCCAAAGGCTTTAAACATTTTCACAAACTACATTGACTGTTTATAGCGAGGCTAAAAAACAATGGATGAGATAAATGTCTACGTATTCTTTACCAGTCGTAATCCATCTACTGAAAACGGTGGTAATAGAATATCACGCGCTATCATCATAAAGTCTTCCCATACTTGCTATAAAGTAGGGTTCAGGGTGAGGCATGTGTGGCTCTGATGAAGCGGCCGAAGTAAAGCACTAAAGTACCAAGCTTGAAAAAGCTTCAAGCATTCTTACAGACTATATAAAAGCTCTATAGCTTCTTCCTCATGACCCTTTTTGACCAGAACGATGTTTAATTAATTTTGCCCGCTATTTGACGTTTTACGTGCTAGAAAGGATTGATTAGTGTGCCCAAGTGCGTAACATATGAGGATGACTGATTGACAATTTTGGAAGCTGACTGAGTATTTCTGCCCCATAGAAAATGATTTTTGGCTTTGAGGCGTTATGAGTTCAAAGCTACTAGATATCGCTTACACATGAAAATCAATCACATACAACCAGAGCTCATTTGAGCAATGACCACTATTTTACTCCGCAATCGTGAGGGCATCGTTAGCCTAGAGCCAACCACTATCGCCATAGGAATGCGTGTCAGATAACTACGGCAATTATACTAGGATTGAATTTATATTGCAACAGCTAAGGAAGTTTTTGCAAGAAAAATTACGCAATATTATGAAACATTCCTTTAAACCTAATGTGTCGTAATCACTCCACGTTAGCGGTAATACCGTCGATAATAATTCTATCGTTTTGCATACAAGCTCTTCTGAGCTAAGATACTTTCGTAGAAATTACTTTGTTTCGAACTCTTTTGAGTTTAATATTGGCTGACCTCGATAATCACAGCAAACACAGAGACAACGTTTGAGATGCCATGTTTGAAAACAGAAACTCGTCGGGTTGCGCAATTATAGAGATGAAACACCTAAAAAAGTTGTTCTTCATGATCACCTTGGATATGGTGGGAGATAAAAGGCCATAATCTAGTCCTTTGTACAGTGGATAAAAATCTCGAGGTGATTCATGTAAGATCGCGGAGACTTTCCTCAGTATAACAAGCCAACTAACACACCTTAAGGTTTTATCTCACGAGAAGGTGCACACCAGTTTGATTATCAAAGTACTGTTGCTTTAATTTGTGACATACATTAATGTTAAAAGATAAAGAATAAAGCCTTAGATCTCAGTCCATCCCATGTGAATTCATTAGGAGTTTGACCTCATAAAACATGTTCGCAGGTGATTTTAGGCCTATATGATGACACGAAAGGTTTGGTGGGCCCGGAACGCGAGATGGAACCATCGACAGTTCTTTGTGGGACATTTCTAATCGCTGCGCTATACGCTCACTGGGATACAATGAAACTATAATCCTCTTCTTGTGATTATATCAATTTTCCAATCTGAGTTAACTCACCTGCGACATAACGAGAACAATCTGCCAAGCGGCTGCCGCTGACCCTTAATAAAAAGTTGCTGGTTCTCGTCATAGACCACACCATCGCTGGTCGTAAAATTAACGGCACCGACTTTCCAATGATGTTCAGCGGTAAACAAAAGATCTTTGAATGTGATATTGTGATACCTTAATAGAGTAAATCGACAATTTTTCGACAATCGTAAATCAAAAGGCGTTTTATTATATTCATATTTGGTTTGCACAACATTCAACGAAAAAGATTATTCATAGAGATAAATGAAAACGAGAGATTTGTGAGCACTCAGTTGAAGCACGAATGAAGCTTGCAAATCACTCCTTGAGCTATCGCTCTTTGTAACTTGGGCGTCAATTTTAAATGAATGCATTCCAAATTTTTTTTACTTTAATACTATGTTTCACGTTTTTTATTACAGTCAGATTTAGCAAGTTCGTTTTGCAGATTAGATAAAAACGTCTACAAGATTGTCACATAGTAGTTAATGAATTTTCTAACGAAAGTACTTTTGAAACTTGTATTCAACTTGTAAAATACTTGGGACGCTCAAAAATGATGGACTGATAATAGAAAAACCACAGAAATGGTAATTCACTTTCAATCGATTGGACAATAGAGCAAGATTTTAGCATTTACCTGCATTCAGACTCAGTCGGAATCGGGAATCGGGAATCTAATGAGAGACACGAGATTGTGAGTAATAAAATTGATTGAGTACAATACAGTACAATGATAATCACTGACGTTTCGGTGGTTTCGCCTTCTCCTTTAGTGAGGGAGAGTCAAATCATGCAGTTTGCTTCATATTGTCTGTGAGAATGTTTGGAGCCATAATGTACTCAGACTTTTTGAGGTTGAAACGTTGGAGCCATAAGTATGTTTGCGATGTCGCCCGCTTCATCAGTGGCCCACACTTTATATTGATCCTACTTTATAGCAAAGATGAGGAGACGTTTTTTATGGCGATAGCACGCGATATTGTATTATCACCACTTTTTTCAGATGAATTACGGCTGGTAGTAATCATGTGAACATCCATCGCATCGACTATTTTTCAAACCTCGCTCCAAGCATTCAATATAGTCTGCGAGAATTTTCAAAGACTTTTCAAGGTCGATACGTCGGAGCCACACGAGCGTCACGGCGATGTCGCTCGCTTCAGCAGTGGCCCACGCCCCACACTGAAGTATAACTTATAGCAAGGATGAGGAGACTACATTCAGTGTTCAATGTGAAGTTTAAAAAACAGTCAATGAGATGGATTCCTAAATACTCACTATCAGCCGTAATCCATCGACTGAAAAATGCTGATAACACAATATCACGTGCTATCACCAATAAATAACGTCTCTCCATCCTGTGTTATAAGGGAGGGTTCAGTGTGGGGCTGTGTGCCACTGATGAGGCGAGCGACCCCGAGGGCGTACGTATGGCTCTGATGTATCAACCTAGAAAAGGTTCTAAACCTTCTCATACACTGTATTGAATGTTTGAAGCGAAGTCTAAAAAGCAGTCGATGAGATGTATTTCTGCTTATTCGCAATTTACTGCATCAAACACTTTCATAAGCAAAACAGATTGATCCTTTATACATAATGCTGCTTGGTATGCGGATAAAAATTTCTGTATTAATATCTTTTGGTAATGGAAGTGTTCGCATGCATAGACTGCATTTCAGTTTGACTCCTAGACCTAGAGGAAGGGAGACCGCCAAAATATCAACCATTTTTATCGTAGCATAATGTACTCAATAGACCTTATTCGAAAACCTCGTGTCCGCTCATCAAGAAATATAGAATTTTTGGGAATCACGAAACGTATTTTGAGATTAACAATTCTAATGTAATTTTAAACTATATACGAACCAGTAAACACTCAAGTAGGCCGCCATACAACCGATTGTGATACCGGTACCCGCGAAGAAGTAGGCATAGGCAAGTAAACCTTTGGAAAGAAGACGAGTTTTGCGACTCCGCGGAGGAGTTAACATAATATCCTCCTCTGGTTGCTCGTACGCTAACGATACTGCTGGAGGTAATTCAGACGCCAGATCAATGGATAGTATCTAGATGGTAAGAAATTGTGCTGACATTACGGGAAAATATACTTTTCCCCTATTCACTCTTTTAAAAAAAAAAGCGCAGGTTTGATTCTTTTTGATGTTTTAGTGACCATTTGATAGCTTGAATCTCGAAAATTCCAACAGTGTAGTTCAATTTGTAAATGGTATTTATATTATGCCGTAATAATAAAAATTAAACTTTTTTCACACTCAAGCATCTTTCGCTGTACAAAGCTTTTGATTCACAATTCCAGTGACTATTCGACAGCACAAATCTCAAACGATTTTATTGATACGGTCGGTCTCCAAGGAAGACATGGACATTTTCTGCGTAGTTACAGCTAAAAAAATATTGAGTTTCGCACTCGTCGCCGCGTCGATCGCGCAACGCAATTCATAAATGGCGCGTAATGCGCGACGAGTGCGAAACCCAATATTCTCTTAGCTGTAAAGACGCACTAAGAAGTCTTTGTTGAAAACCACGTATTAATTGAAATAGTTGAAAATTGTGCTATTGAATGGTCATTGAAAGCCCGAATGAAGAGCACTTTCTAACGACAGACGATAGAGTGTAATATAAGATTTTATTCTTACTGCTATAGCACGCTAAGAGAACTCTCCTTTCCGAAAGCAAGTATACTATTGAAATCATTGGGTTTGAGCTATCGACTAGTTAATGGAAGGCAACAGCTTGATGACAATGTTGCGAAATCTGTCCACATGCCGGTGCAAGGTATGCGCACCGCATGTGAAACGCAATCTTCAGTTAGAATAAACCCAATGATGTAGAGTGGTGTGCAAAAACCCTTGCATCAGCTAGGACTTGAACGCAGATGTCACTCTTTCCGGGAGGGCGTGCTGAACCATTGCACTACCGACGCTCGTTTTGCACACCTCGCTTTTTGCGCTATAACGCGTTATCTGTCAACAGCCAACCATCTACAGTCTGGCGTAGGCAGTTACTTATCGACATTGAATCCACGTATGTTTACAGTTATTGGGCTTCAATAACCAATCATAAATCATTTTATTTGACCGCCTATTACGGTGTTATGATGGTACAATAAACCCATGATGCAGAGTGGTGTGCAAAAAACCAAAGCTTTGTTAAGCGTAAAATGCTCGAGCGTGAAATAAAACTTTATTGTCATTGATATAGCGTAATATAAAGGCCTCTTAGAAAATAGATACACTGTTCGGATTCTCAAAATCCAAGCTATCGAGTACGACAAAAATGTCTAGAATGAACAGAAAATACGCTTTTTGGCTGTGGGTGCGCATAGGGGAGAAGTCCCTAGAGAAACCAAAAATAATACCTGTACTGGTGACAGTCCCTGCGGTAAACCGAGTACAAACGTGAGCATTATAGGAAAAAGTTCCGGCCAAAGATGTGCAAAGGTGTATGCTAACGAGAGCCTGGAAACAGTGTCACATTGTAAGGCGGCCAGTATTGGGTATTTTTTGCGTAAAGACGAGACCTTAGGTTGTCAAACAAAAGACGGCCTTCCTCGATTCCCTTCACAATTGATGCAAAATTGTCGTCCAAAAGTACAATATCAGCTGTTTGTCTTGCAATATCACTTCCTGAACAGTGACTGAGAATAATATCGTGATAATTTAGAATAAAACTGAACTCTTAGCATTATTTTTCACTTTGCAACAGCACATTAAAGTTGTACATGTAAAGAAGAAATAAAAGTTTCAAGGTTGGAAAATGAGATATTCATTATGATAGCTTAGAAATACAGCAGGAATAAAAATACTGCGCTAACCTCCTCATTTACATTGAGAAATCATAAAAAAAATGTCTGAATGACGGCAAAATTTTATATCAAGCGCCACAGTAGCATAGGTCATTCAATCAAAACTTTAATAAATAGGTACTTTATTGAATGAACACTTCTGCCGTAGTTATTAATTGCTCCGTAAAATTGCCATTTCCTTCGGATGCAAAATTTCTTTTAGTAAGGTCATCTATGATTTAGATATTTATACACCAAACAGTTGGTAGCAAACTTAGGTACTGTTTTCTTATGGGGCGCCTTTTGAGACCTTCGGTAAAAGCGTATTCTTTGCTGTTATCTGACGAATGTATGTTATCTAGTAGCTTAAATCAAGCGAATTTTAATGGCATGCGTAATTTCTTAAATACTTTATCTCTGGCGCCGTACCAGTCAAAATGAGATTTTGTTTCACATTTGATATTTTGAAGATACCCGAGAAGTACTGTTTATCATGGCGGCGCCACTTGAGGCATTTGGTAAAAACGTATTTTCTACTTTTAAAAGCGTTTCTGCAGTTTATCGATAGCTCAAATCAAGTGAATTTAAAGGTATATTTTATTCCTCATATTGCTTGTGTTTAACGCCGTACCAGTCAAAATGAGATTTCGTTTCACATTTGGAGATTTCTCGCCTATTAAAAGTTTCTTTATAACAAAATTCCAACCATTAGATAGAGCAAATTTTCTGATTAACAGATTGTGTTTGCTCTTTGGTATTACAGTTGTACACACACCCTAGCCGTCTAGAAGTTCTCACTAAGTGTGAAACCCAATATTCTATCGGTCGTTACAAAGCTCGAAGAGGTCCTTTTCAAAAGCCAAATACACCAGTATAATCGGAAGGATTTTCTCTATCTAACGAATAAAAATTCATTACAATAACACTTTTATCCAGTGAGAATTTTCAAATAAGGAACCAAATATTATTTTGATTGGTACGGCGTCAAAAATAAGCTATTTGAGGAATCAAACATACCATTGAAATTCACTTGATCTGAGCTATCTAACGGCTACTAGAACGCTTTACAGAAGCAAAAAATTCGTTTTCACGGAAGGTCTCAAACAGAAACATCAATCGAGGCAGAGACCACTCAATATAACAGATAAGAGATCTAACGAAAATTTCGTTTATTTCGTGTTATGTCACAAAAATAGAGAAATGTTGTATAAATAGAACTGATTGTGATAGTTACAGATCACGACCCAAGATAGATATGAATCAAGGCCTCTTCGCTATAAGTTTACTCACCACAACGTCCCATTGCAATACCAACGTTGGCACGAGCAAGGGCTGGGGCATCGTTCACGCCTCCGCCTGTCACCGCTACAGTCTCGCCACGATGTTGAACTTCTTGAACAATACGCAACTTCTGCTCAAGATTTGTCCTGAAAACTCCTAGCCATCCGTCAACATTTCTCCATGAAGCAGTAAGCTGCATTTTTTTTTCTCATTGGGAGGGAAAACCGATCTCATTCGCTGGAGAGGAACTTTTCATAGGAAAATTGGTAAAGGTTCGAAAGCTGGGAGTTTGGGCCATAGCCCCATGTCACCAATTTTTTTTTACGAAACCCCTTTGAAACGCTGTAGCATTCAAAATAAAATCATGCTTCATAAACCACATGTTTTTTTCTCTTTCGGACAAAATTCTTGCCTAAGACTACTAGTACTCAAATCATAGCACAAATTTCAGAGAACTCAATAATTTGTTTGCTTTTCAAAAACCTTATTTGAGTCTTTTGATCTCCTCTGGTCTTTTGATTTGTGCTTTGAACCTTGCCGGACAGAGCTCTTTTTTTTAGACTAGCAATAATCATCTGATAGCGTAATGTTTCCTGATTCTAGCTATGTGCTTATTTTCTGAGACTACAGCTTAGCAGGGAAAGTGAGATCGAGTTTTACATTTTTTGCAACATTATTTACCAGTTATTCGACAAAACGAAGACAGCGGCAGGGTAGGGGGGGGGGGGAGCCGGGACGATTGATATACTGTTATTCAGATGGGAATTTTTCTTCCGCTCTGAAAGAAACTTCAGATAAAACGATCGACTAAGATACTACGGGAATTTCTCTACAGATTGAAATGCTTTTCGGCTTCCAGTGATTTATACGCGTGATAAGAATGAAGGCGAAAAGCGAGTGTGAATTGTAATTTTTGATCTGGATGCTACAGCGTTATAGAGGGATGTTTTGAAAAAACGGTGACGTGGAGCTGTATTTCAAGTCTCAGCTTTCGAATGGTTACTACCACTCCTAGGATAATTCCTCTCCAGGAAACGAGATCGGTTTTTCATTTGCTCCCACCTAATCAGAAGCAACCCTACAACTTAATTAGTATTCGAAAACGGATACTACTTCTTTTTCAGCGCTAGGTGAACACTTGAATACTTAGATGGCCCGCCTTTCCTGTCAGATGATTAAGCATGAAACTGCAGCCAATGTTGTGTGAGCCAGTCCAATAAACACTTTTTTACCGGGAATATAAACACTACAACGGAAATTAGAAAAATTTCCAGTCCCATAGTTGATCGATCTTATACGACTATGTGCATTTAGATCATTCTAATTTCATGCAGTGAGCCGAAGAAATGAAGTAAGTCCAAATTAATTAAGAGTTCGATCTCGATCAATTCTGAAAGATATGCTACGCTTTCGACTCCTTTCGTGTGTGACAGGGAAAGTTAAGTGGATATGTGGCCTATGGACTAATTTACGATAGCTTACCATGTACCAAGTCAGTGTATCATTATCTTGGAAAAGTGCGGTACTAATTTGCCCACCTTACTCATAAGAAAGAACTTGGTTTTTCTGGGTAGGAGATCGAACCGGACACCACGTGTGTATTGTAGGGCACCGTTAACCAGTATACTACTTTTGTCCCATAAAAAAGTCGTGCATGAATAAATGATTTACCTCGCAAAAACAATATATTGATGTCGCAGTAAAGCATCCCATTCTGCTTGATTATAATCTTGCAATTGTTCGCCAGTCACGACACACCAATCACGGCCTTCTGTTTTCATACCGATCTGCAAATATGGTAGAATATTTGTGCTACCTCATTGTACAAATTTGATTTGACGTAATCCAATTCTCCGCAATCGACTGATTTCTCCGCTAAGTCACTGTGACCATAAAAACGATCTTATCTTTGTATACATGTTTCACAAAACGGAAAGAATACTACGACAGGGTGAAAATCGGCATCTCTTATCCTTTAAGGACCATATGATACGTTTCATGGCAAGCCGCACGACGTCAAATCTCACTTAGGTACTATATAAGCAAGGCTGCGCCTCGTGAGGAAGCAGGTAGGCAACCAAACAAGCACGCACAGACATGCAGATGCCGCCTGCCTGACTGCCGTGCGAGCGACGGCGCGACGCCGCCTGTCTATCAACGTTGGTCTTCAAAGGTTATATTGAAAGAAATTCCATGTTTTCATTGCTCATTTTTCTCTAATTAGCTGAGTGATAAAAGTTTTAGGAATAACAAAACCAAAAGCTCAGATAAAGATAATAAAAGTTGAAGTGTGAAAAAGAAGCAAATTGGTAAGCGATTACTCCACAATGAAATATCTGCACTTATATGGAGTGGATTGAAAGTGAAGGCAAAAAAAACCGCATTGTTTTATGGTTTCGTATTTATCGTCAACTGCTCCCTGATTTTTCATTCTCTCTTTCCTGGTAAGAAATATCAGTTATGATAAAGAGCATGACAAGACACATATTCATTGTATTTTTCTGAAGTTTTTAGATATTTTAGAAGAACAACAAACTGCAAGATTGGCACCGTACATACAGCAATGCATAGGAGTAGACTGTGTCAAAACAATTATATCCCTTATACGCCGCATGTGCACTGTTGTGCGCACTATTTTCAAGCCCATTAAGCTCTTTTAGACGCTCTTCCCATTTTCTGATCTGAGCAATAGAACAGTGATTTAGAAGGAACTAGTTTGCCGACTCTTTACTGATTACTTACTATTTAATGCTGATTTCAATGTGACTTTGTGACTGTATGATAAGCCAAGGGATATGGATGGTAAGGTTCCAAAAAAACATGAGAGAACCTCACAAAATGATCGTAGATTGGCTAGAGAGAAAGAAAACCTCAACACAACAATAGTTCATCGTTTCATAGAGATTAAAGATGTTTTTAGATACTGAGGAACTCCGAACAAAAATGGTCGATTACTTGAGAAGATGCTAAACTACAGACTAATGTTTTTTATATTGCGATTGTAGAAGGAACTTAGTTCTATCGTTCTGTGGGCTTAGCTTACCACTTTCATTTCACATTCCACATTGCCAAATATACCCGCTACTACGGTCTTCTTCAAAGCGAAGAAGCAATACTGGTTTCGCTGTTAATTTTGAAAGGGGTCTTAGAAAATAGTCGAATATTAAGGTATTATCAAATTTTTCGGCCATAAGCAATCGACTGTCAATCATTGCAGTGTCGGGTGATTTATCACTCTACACACGTGCAGTTTAAGTTGTTCGTTGTCGATTCCTATATATGCAATGGACTTACTCCCCTACAAGGGATTGGCTCATACGAAAGGCACTGTGCTATTAATGAAGTTGAATGGCCGAAACACGTGTTTAGCACTTTATAAGCGCCATAACACACCTTTTGGAAGGCTCAAAATGCGCCGATTAATCGCATGTCGGTCCACAGCCACTCACACACTCGCTGGCAAGCGATCCACGGAGTATGTTGAACTCAATCTAAATTTTCCTCTTGCAGTGCATTGAAAGGGTCTTTTCAGAAGGCAAGCACAGTGTTGGAATCGGCTATCGAATAACTGCTATTCGTTCGAGGGAAAAGCTCTGCCCTGCGTAAAACGCCTTAGCGGAACACAAATTTACTTTTCCAGTGTTATAAGAGGGTATTCCTAAAAAAGTTCACCTTTGGAATCGCCTATATATATACGCTATCGATTAATCTTCAAAAACCCAATAAAAAACCTTTGTCCAGTACAATAGCTCCATTCAGAAACACGTTTTTACAGTTTGCTTCGCTTCCGTTATCTTTCGTAGACTTGACACACTACAACATTTTAGGTTGTTTCGTGCGTCTTGGCACTAAAGCAGTAAACATGGGATTTATTAACCAGAAGTAATTAAAATTGCATAATTTTGGTATAGCAAACGTCCATGGGAGCTATGCTCTCTTTCTAGAGATACATAATAATTTGGGCAGCGCAGATGGTCTATCACCTTAAAGAGCAAATAGCATTGCAGATGGCTCTAGGACCTTAGACAGAAAATGGTCCAGCGGTAATATATCGTCACAGCAAAGTGGCGAGGGCGACACTCAGCTGTCGCCAACCTCAACAGTCGTTCGATTGCCGGATAACATCCGAACGGTCGTTTGAACTCACTCGAACGGTCGTTTGAACTCAATTCGTTATCGATCCATTATTGCGCTCTTCACACAGTCTCGTTATCTTGTAATTAATTGCTTTCATAAGGTTGCGTTCATACAACTGTCAGATGAACTCAATGGAATTGTAAACGGAACTTATTACTTCCGTGGCGGAGCGAACTCACTTAAGCTATGCTTGGCCTACCACCGCGGTTAAGGGATTCAGCTTATATATAATCAATCCTGACCCCACGGTTATCACAGAATTTATTTACCCACTTGATCCCACCGTCGATGTTTGTAATGCGGAGCGAATATAGCAACCCAAACGGGCTCCGCTGCCTAGTCATGCTTCGTTAATTACAACATTCATAATATCCTCATATATTCATTCATAGTGAAGTAAAGTGTTCAGCATAGCGTAATGTGGGGCGTGAGCTGCTGACGAGGGGGCGAGACCTCCGGAACACCGGTGTATGGCTCTGGCGTACTAACCTCGCTTAGGCTCTAAACATTCTTTTTGAAATCATATTTAATGTTTATTGCCAGGATCCAAAAACAGTCGATACCATGGATCAATTTTGTTTTACCAGCCGCGATCCATCGACCAAGAAGAGGAGATGGACCAGTGTCATTGTACACTGTGCCGTCACCACATACTTCCCTCCTTGCTACAATGGCAGGGCTTAATCTGGGACGTGGGCTACTGACGGGTGGGGGGCAAGACCTCCGAAACGCGAGTGTATAGCCCTGGCGTACCAACCTCGCTTGCCCTAAACATTCTTCTTTAAAATCATTTTGCATGTTTATTGCGAGGTTCTGAAAACAGTCGATAACATGGATCAACTCATAGTATCGTTAGACGACGATACATCTGATCAAGTCATGCACATTGACCGAGGCAAGTTTTCGAGAAACGATATGCCTCGATCATGTACATATTGCTATTATATTGCTATTACATTATTATTATTATTATTATTATTATTATTATTATTATTATTATTATTATTATATTACTATATTATTATTGTTATTGTGATATATGTATATTACATGTTTTTGGAACAACACCATTGTTTGGTTCCACCCTATTGTTTGGTGCTACCAAGTAGTTTGGTACAACGCCATTGTTTGGTATAATCCGTATGAAAACGTTGGTTTTGTGCTCTTGTCCGTTACAAGACACAAGTTGGCAACAGATATCGATCAGATTGTCCAAAGTTCAATCCACAGAACCTGGCAATGCAACACACCACTTCAAAGAGAAAGGGCGCAGCAATCCGGAAGTCTAACGCACGACAGCCCAAAGGTCAGTGCAGCACTAATGGCAGTCCAACCATCTTTAGCCATCGATCCAATCATACCAAAAGAATCCAGGGATCAAATATTAAATGCACTAAACCTTCTCCGCACAGTAAAAACACCACTGAACCTGCACTATAATCTAGTGCATCGATTACAAACCTTTGCTACATTTGGCAACGTCCAATTGCACATTTTCTTGTGAATATTTTGGTGTACAACTTGCCTGTGCTTGCGTTAAAATGGAGCTGTCTTGGGAACAAATTCGCTTGCTACTCATGCACGAATGGCGCTTAAGGGAAACGCTAGTGAAGAGGCGCGCAAGATTTAGGGAGATTGGAGCGTTGATATGGTTGCGGAAAGGACGGCTAGGAAGCAGTTCGAGAAGTTTAGAGCTGGAGAGAACAGTTTGAAGGAAGAGTCATGCTCGGGCTGTTCACAGGAGGCTCCATTAATCTTGCACGCCGCTTCACTAGCTCTCTCCTAAGCACCATTCGTGCATGAGTGTTAAGCGAATTTGTTCTCATGACAGCTCCATCTAGAAGCAAGTATAGGAAAATTGCATAGCAAAATGTTCACAGGAAAATGCGCGAATGAACAATTTTAAAATAATGCAATTATAATTAGCTCTGGTTAAGAAATTTGGTGTTTCTTGCTCTATAGTGCCAAAAGTTATAGAATGACCTGATAGCGCATCTATTTCCATATTGGTGGTTTTGCATTAATAAACCTGACTGACGATATTTGTATCTGATACGTACAGCGAAAATTTCAGTAGTACCTAAGCTTGGGGGAAGTCCTGCTACCTACCCTTGAGATATGTATAAGACAGGCGACGACTTTCGCGGCCGTTGGAGCAACATTAGTGACAAAATGCGTCGTTGTAATGAGCAGTTTGTTGCTTGTTCAGGAAAACAAATGACAAGGATGATAACTATCGATAGAACACTTTTTGAACTTTTACGAAAATCAACAGGGGTCTTTTGGCTGCAGCACAAAACGCTAAACAAGCCTAAAGCGAGTGTCCATGCCAACATAATTCTTCGCATGTTCATCGAAGTCTTTGTAATACAACTCCTTCCACACAATTAGCGTATAAGGATGAAAGTGTCTCAGCTAATCAACGACCGTGGCAAGTGATCTGATCTGTAGATCAAGATAAATGAAGCGAGCTAGGATTGGTCGACAGTCTGACACAACGCGCAGCCATTGGCTGCAACACATGCGACTCGAAGAAAGATCGTGCTGTAATTGGCCATCGACCACAAGTGGCTCACTTTGTCATTGATGACTTCGATTTTAGCCTACCCTGCTATATGTTAATGATACGATTTCTTGCTAAGTTTTATTTGTACGAGTATATATTCTCCAGGATCTACTCTGAAGGAAGTTTGGAAAATACCAAGTAAGATTTTTTCGAAATATTTCCCTTTGTTTGCGAGGTTTCTGCTGGAATGAAATCGCTCTGGTCCAGATGCGTAAAATTCAGGTAGTTGAACGTTCAGAAGATTAAGAAAATTCAATCTACATAAGCACTGTTAAAATGTGTGAAGACACTGCGCTATGACACAGGACTCGTACAAAATTGATAAATGTTACGAAAACCGCCCTTTTGTAAGAAAATGAACAGTTTTTGATAGCAGTGAGTGTCTATAAATAATTTTACTAACAAATAGAATGCCACGCGCAATTAGTTTATGTCTTATGTGGCACGGCCAAACTTCCAAAGTCAACACAAATAGTTGAAGTATGTGTTGAATGAAAAACAAGATTCAATAGATACAAGGAATTAGAAGAAATAGTAGTATCAAATATCCAAAGGAAATTCTCAGAAACGAACATCAAAAGCGATTATGTTTAAGTTGTCATAAATATCCGAAATTGAGCTCTTACCTTATCATTAATATCTTCGATAAGTCCAATCTGAGTGGCTACTGCTTTTGCCGTAGTTGGATGATCGCCAGTGATCATGAATACCTAAACTTTCTAGCGATCTAATTCTCAAGCTTTTTATTAGTCCAATAGATAAAAAGTTTTGAGAAGAAGTAATGCTACTGCCTGAAAATATCTACTGAAGGCCTTTTTGCCCACTTTTCTTATAACCATTAGGATGAGGAGATGTGAGCAAAACTCGAAATCTCAGTTGGGCGTCAAAACTTAATTACTCTTTCCACGGGCACACGTACTATTCACTACACTTACCGACCTTTGCCTTACTCCTTTCACAGCAATATTTTAACCACTTTTATTTTTGAGTAAATCTGTACTCGTATTCATGGCAATTTGAATAGTTTTTGTTTAGTAGAACTCAAAGCTACCTTAATGCCAGCACCTTTGCATTGATTAATAGCGGCAGCAGTCTCGGGTCTGAAACAAATTACAGTAACACTGATGATATTATTTTTGTGGAACATATTTTCAGCGCAGTTTTAATTCTGTCAGAAACGCGGCCACTTTTACGGGCCAAGCCCATAGGACCGCTGGGGCATAGAAATGCGCACTGAAATCAAGATCATGAGCCCTTTGAATGGCAGTAGATCGGTGCATTAGTTTTTTTGGGATTAGCGCTTTATTCCTCGGCTCCCGCCCACATTTTCGTTTCTCCCTGATGGTATGTGTTTTCATATGTTCTTCTGTAAATATTACCACCTATTGGACAACACGTGTATGTAGTCTAACTGATGTGCGTGGAAAAACCCGCCCATTACTTAGCCACGTGTTATGTTTTCTGGTTCATTTCCGTTGAACGACACGGAATAGTGAAGGAAAATTTTGCATTGGATGAGAACTTTCCATTGCACTTTCAATTATCATTCGAAAGCCTAAATCTCGGGGAACTGCTGTACGTGGCTATTTTTTGAAAAGGGCCCTGTTCCAGCGCTGTAGCAGAAAGAAAAGATCTGTGTTTAACATGCGGCTAATTCTCGCAGGCAATTACGAGTAATCATTCGATAGCGTAAGTTTCAAAGATTCAAATGTGCCTATTCTCTGGAAGAACCGTTCCACTCCAGCGTAGCGGAAAAATAAGATATGAGCTTCAAACATGCATCACTTTGCTTGTCGGCTAGAGTATATGAGGACCATGGATTGAAACGCGATCAATCGTTCGAGCAGGCGCGATATACATGTGTAATGCGACTTTTTTATTAAATTTCGGGATTGTTCTCCGCTCTGACAGAAAATCCAAATAAAGAGTATGACTCTGATACTTGGAGATTCCTCTACATATCATATCTCTCATGCTAGGCTTAGGCTCAATAGCGGATTTATTTGGCAAGATGAAAAGAAGAAAAAGCCTAAGCACGAAACGATGAAAAAACGCTCCTTCTATAATTCCAATGTAAACAACCTGGAAATCTCTACGACGCGAAGAAAGATTTTGCGATTAAATTACGAAAATTCGCACGATAAGCGCGCAACGCGTGGGAAAAACGCAACTTCAATTTCGCCGCTAGAAGGTTGTCAAGAAGCTTTTTTGAAAACCAAGTATATTTTTGAATTTCCTGAGATAGTTAATAATTAATAATAGGATAAGGGAAAAGCTTTGTCCAGAGAACTTAAGCGTGATGATGATAAAAGCGGGCGGCGCGTGGAAAATATTGTTTCATTTTATACAGGGCTGTCAGAGATTTCTGAAACAGTCACAGCAAAGAACTACGCTACTTGAAAGTTGACCATAGCCTAGTAAAAAAAGCTTTGCTCAGCGAAATATAAGATTAATAATAATTGAAATAAGTGAGACATAATTTTGTTCTGAATGCTACAGCGCCGTAGAAAGGTCTTTGCACAAAAAAGCACGTATCCTTTGTGATTTAACTTTCAGTCGGCATACTAACACTCTGATGAAAAGACCTTGCCCAGCAAAAGAAGTCCTTGACAATTCTGTGTCGACTAACGGAAAACACCTAGTTCTCTGTATGGGTTTTGTACGGCGTTTGAAGCACATATCTGTGCTTCTTTCTTGTTACTCATATCCGCCAATCCAATTTCATAAAAACAAAGAGTTTGCAAGTAACAATCATTGAGAACATCTATCCGTAGTTCGGCCGCAGCTGAAAATCTGTTCGAAAACCTATCGATTCATTACGAAAGTGTTGCCAAAAAAGCTGTCTACGGCGAGATAGGTCACTAAAAAGCGTGAGTACTGTAATTCAGACGTACGGTCCCAAATGTATTGCAGCGTGCTAGTCGAAATCAACGGTAAGCTTGTGAAAGGTTTAAAAAAAGGCTACGGAACAAGTTCAAATTCGCATTAATGTCCGTCAAAAGCGGATTAAATATGAAAGCAATCTTCATGTCTGTTATGTTGCTAAGTTTCATAGAAATATGCCACGACACTCACGTTATAAATCGCTCGACTAGTGGACTTCAACACAACCTAAGCACGGTATTCATAATGATGATTATGATCGCGGTGATAATGGTAATGATAATGATGAATGTGAAAAGCCATCTGATGTATCAGAAATCGACCGCTAGCAAGTGAATATTCCAAGGATAGTCACGAGAAAAATAAAACCAAAAATATTCTATTGGGGCTGTCTTACAGGTTGAATCAATAATAACACCGTTTCTACGGAATACCACACATTTCCACTAGCCAGAAGGACGTTTGAAAAGATTCATACCTTGGTGGATCCATGATAGCTGCCATGCCAAGAAAAATCAGATTATCTGGCCATTTATATTCACCGTGGACGAATTTCATGTCAGTCGGTGCGTTGAAGTGCGCCTGGGCGAACGCGATCACTCTTCGTCCAGCATTACCAAGTGATTCCCAGGCCTTCTGAAACACAAAGATTTATTGCTCAAAATTTCTGAAAGTTTTAATGTCTAGCAAATTGCCTATAAAATGCCACGTGTAGAAAATCCTGAACCTGTAGAGTTTGTTTTTATTTTGTTCAGATATTATTGCTCAGAGTGTCCAATTTAGGTATCACGTATCCAACTAAGTTTCTGAACTTGATCCGAAAATCCAAAAATTTATTTTTTCAAGTAGTCGAATGTTTCAAATAACATTGATTGAAGTATTACCCGTCTGTCTAAATGCAATTCTGCCATTTCTTCCGGATCGACTCGTCTGAACATTGGAAATCATCGGCCAAGTCAACGGTTGACAAAGTCAAATCTCTTTCAATCGCTTCAATGATTGCTTCACAATCAATTCACGCGGTATTTCGGATCTTGTTGATAGCCTAATCAGTATTCTCATTGTGAAACGTTTTAAGCCATTCATACGCTGTAGTTCTACCCACAACTTGGCGGCCTATCTCACGATTGATGTTGTCAAATACAGTTTGAAAATTGTGCGTCAATTGAAAGTCCGTAAGCCAGTAAGTTGCGAATGACTTCCTGTGACGGATCCATTGTTAGACAAGTATGTGCAAGAATATACCAAACGATGCGCAAGAAAATTCTGCATGAAATAGGTAAAAGAAAAAATTTGTTTTGTGAGATTATTTTTATTTTCTGGATCAAGTTCGAAAACTTAGCTGGACACCTAATAAATGCAAACAACTCATGACTTCAGTACTATCGCTATCACACCTGACATTCCTGTCGGAATTTATCGTCTATGTCGACGACTTCACTGTTGGCACGTGCCAGCTTACAACTGCCTAGTATTACTTCAGGTGCACCCTTTATCATCACCACATATCGAGCTTCATCCTAAATGACAAGTCATGTCGCGTGGAGCAAGCTAAGACCAGCAATCCACTTCAATGAAGTTATCGGAAGAAAAGAGATTAAAAAATTACTTTTGACGGTTGAGGTATATTCTTCACCGGTACCACGTCGACCAAACAACGTGCCACGACCAGTTGCCAGCGTCGAATCGAATTGAACGGAATCTCATGTACTAACTGCAAAAACAGAACAAATAACTCTTATTGGTAAGAGTTTTCAGGGATAATCGTCACTCTTAATTATTCCGCCACCAAATAAACAATACAAATTGTGGCAGTATTCATTGGACCTTGCACAGCAAGGAAGTCAACTCAAGTCGATTTCTAGCAGCATAAGCAGAAAAATCAGAAACGGAAACATTTTTTTACTATCTTAGATTTCAAAACACCATAAGCATAGACTGAGCTGAAGAAAATGTTGAACATGAGCTGGTCTACGCTGCTAGCTCGCAGTAATTTTTTTTATTCCATCACCTATCATTTATTCCCTTCCTTTCCTATGAACAGCACGCACGGAAGCGAGAAGATAGGTAAACCTTGTATATCAAAGTTTCGAATAAATTTAATATGAGAAGGGAAATAGAAACACTAGGAGAGCAAAAATAAATCGTGTCACCTACATGATATCGTTGACGAATTCCCTCAACACTTGCGTGTAGTTCGACGTACTTCACAAGTGCAACATCGCTAGGGATGCCGTAGATGTCATTCTTACGAGATTTTTTCTGATTTTTCGCTGAAATTTTCAAAAATAACGAAAAAATAAGAATAATGATAAAGATGGAAAACAAATCGTTTATTATAATTTTCCAAAGCATTTTTCCATCGAGATTCTAATGAACATCAAGCTAACACTGAGTTTAACAAAAAACTGATTGAACGAAAATGGGAAGTATTGAGCGGAAAAACCTTTTTTATGACTTCGCATTAGCTTAATGACTAAAAGTATTGCTCATGATGAGCTTAGAAAAAAAACCAATTTTTGAACCACTTTTTCATAAGCCCCATTTTTTCTGCATGCGGAAAATGCACACGCTTCTAAGATCTCCAAGATAATCGGTAATCTTACGACAGGAGGTTGATTTGTAGGGTTTTCTTCAGTTATAATACAGATTTCAAGCGAATTTTACTAGATTGCTAGATCCAAATTGCAGAGTTAATATTTCACTTTAATTCTAAGAGATTTAGGACTAACCGCTATGATAGGATAGAACGTACGAGTGTACATCCTGACATTTGAGGCACACAATTGAGGACAAAATCAAAAAAATGATAATGTAAAATCTTAAGATCTATCATATTTGTTTATACTATTCCAAATAAGATCTCACATGGTGAAGTTCTAGAGGAAATCTAAGCAATCGAAAACTATTGAAATAACGTCAAAAATGATGCTGTCATTTGAAATAGTAAGACACTGACGTTGATCTGTGGTAGACTCGGATACGCCTTGTTCGAGAGCTGAGAGACGATCGGACCTCGACGGAGTAGGCCGGATCCTTTCCGATATTTGACCGGTTCGCGTGTCACTATAAAAACGATTTTTACTGCTGAATCCTATAGGAAATAATTAATTATTCATGATACAACAAGCGGCAGAAAATCTATCTTAGTATGCTTCTTTTTTTGCGAAAAAGCTAATTATTACGAGGCTGCCATAATGAACAACAATCTGTTTGATTGACTTTATTTATTCATTTGCAACAAGCTAACAGCTATGAGAGTGCCATTCTGTTTTCTTTTACTTTCACACCACCCAGCATCTCATGTACTTTTACGAACCACGACATTTCCTGCAATTCTTTCAATTTCTAAATTCCATGTTTCGCATAAGTTTAAATTTTGGGCGTGAATTTCGGAAGGTTTCAGGAGTTTTAGGCAAGAATTCTTACTTCATTGCTTTTTAAGTAGTGTTGTGAGGTTATGATTGCACATCTGAGAATGCTGAGTGTTATACAAAACTCATAGTACGAGGCAGGAGGTGAACCCGAATTTCACCCATGTCGGCACATATGCTATCACTTCACCATCGGGGCCCTTGCTCGTTTTGTAGAGCTCCCAAATTTTGTTGCATTCCAATTGTAGATAAAACTTAATACTTGCGTTTTCTGGGCTGAGACCTTTTATCTTCATTTTTTATTGCTAAGTAGACCTGCTAATAAGCCTAAACATAAGTAGTCTAAGCCTATGTGCAAAAAGCATTTGTATGTGAGAGGAAATCTTGGAGTACCAGAATCATATGTTTTATCTAGAGTTTTTCTCAAGGCGGAGAAAAAAATTTAGTTTAGTGACCAAATTTCACGTCACATGTAAATCGTCTGAGAAAGCCTTGCTTTGAAAGGGCATGAAATGTGTCCAAGGAACGAAAAAACATGGATATATTTATATAACGTGTGTATTGTATACATGTTTACATATATAATTTATGCATATGTAAATATAAATTACATACATGTATATACATGTATATATATATATATATATATCACCTGTATCACCTGTCGTCCCGTTGATCGTCGAGTGACTCGAGCGGGTACCAGCAACTCTTCCATTTTTCCCTATCGCGTGCAAGAGTAGCCCAGTGGGTCCTCCTTGTTCTAGGAATTCGCTGAGCATCATATCTATCTTCCATCGCTTTCGTGAAGAAATCGGACCAACGGGTCAGTGGTCTTCTTTTAGAGCGCTTGACGTCCTGAGGAATCCAGTCGGTAACGGCTCTCGTCCATCGGTTGTCGTTGAAGCGCATCACGTGTCCGGCCCACCTTATTTTCGATATCCTGGCGTGTAGAACGGCGTCTCTGATTTTCGATCGTTGACGTAGGTCGGAAGTTCGGATCCTTTGTTTCATTTGCGAAATACGGGATACTCCTAGCATCGACCTTTCGACTGCGCGTTCGATAACGGCAAGTGATCTTTCATCCTGCTTACGTAGCGACCAGGTTTCTGCTGTACGTTAGGGCAGGGATAATTGTCGAGTCGAAAAGGTGGGCACGGAGTCGGATGTTCTTTGTCCTCTTCACTACATCTTCGATGCTCTTAAACGTTCCCCAAGCCGCTCGTTTCCTTCTGCTCAACTCTGGGGCTAGGTCGTTCATCATGTTGATTTCACAACCTAGATAGATGTAACTGGAGCATTCGGAAATTGTCGTTCCGTTGAGCGTGAATGGGGCATTAGAAACCCATCCGTTCCTCATGAACATTGTTTTCGTTAGATTCAGTTGAAGACCGATCTTTCCACAGATTTTTTTCTTTTTTTCTTTCCGATCTTTCTTTTTCTTTCGTATATATATATATATATATATATATATATATATATATATATATATATATACGTCTAATGGCAGTCAGTTTATCACTGTTTGATGCAAATATGAGCTTACCAGACAGAAGCCATTAACGGTTGGTTGGTTATTGGCAGCTTCAATGCGTTATGTATCAGGAACAGTGTTATCAGAACAAGAGCTTTGGTGGTGTATTGTGGCATGAGTCTCGCTATCAGTGAAACGCTGAATTAAGGTACTGCCTGGGGATTTTCGGTCCTCTAGTCGTTGTTAAATGCTACTTGATTGAATATTAATAGCCTACGGCCACTATGTTAACGCGTTCTCGGATCTTCATCACACATCATTAGCTTTTGTGGACTAGAAAAAAAATTGATTTCAGACGAGTGTGATATCAATTTCCGCATCAAAAGGAAGGAAGATTTGGTGAGTCACGTGACGGTGTCGACCCAGGATACTGTACATACAACATTAAACAGCACCACTAATCTGCTCTACTGGCGATACTATTATGATGATAATCGTATTAATATGAGCAGTCATAATGATAATGATAACATTAATAATTTAGTAATAATGATGGGATAATGATTCTTTAATGGATCAAGCAGATTTAAAAGCTTGAATAAAACCAGTCGAAGTAGGAGAAAAAGGAGTAGAAAAGTTAGGCTCACACAATGGTGAAGTTCTTTGTGACTGGTCCGCTGAGCATCGCTTCGGAAGCGGACTTCTGGAGGGCACGTATCGTCGATACGCGACAAGATGAACGTCGTACGTTCTCGAATTGTGCACGATTACACACTGACATCACTGAAACCGCTGGATTTGAAAACGTAACACGTAACCACGACCACCAAGAGATCATCAGTGGCATCGTCGCCCGATATCGTGAAAACTTGATGAACTCAACAAAATGTTTTTAGCATTGATAATTCGTAAATGACTACTGCTTGAACTTCATCACAGTGATAGAAAATCGCTCCTCAGCTATAGAAATAAACAAAATATGACTCATGATTAAAACTATAATAAAGAAGTGAAATGAAGGAATATGCTCATAACTGGTGCCTAATGTCTTGAAATGATCTGTACTAGATAAGCATTCGATTGAATACAAACAGGTGAACAAAAAAAAAAGACGCTTTACGGCTAAATTAGCAGTCGCAATGGAAGCGAGTGAACATTTGACTCATATGCTTGACTAGCTCTCCCCCTTCTTCTCCCATTTAGAAGAGATATTCATTTATGTCGATCTCCAAATGTTAAGAAAACCATTAGAATTGAGTGAATATAAATACGGCAATAGCTACTTATCTACTTCAAAATGTTGTTATACTGATCACATATTTGAATCATCAGATATTCGATCCTATAGTAATGCGTTGGGAGAACAACATTTTTGTTACCTTAGTCATAAGTTAAAACCTTCCCATCAGTCTGAATCTTTCTAAACACAATAATTTTTAGGCAAACAAAGAAAAAAAAATGAAGTACCAGTAAGAATGTCAGGAAGAGGTTCCTCTAATCGTTCACCAGTTTTGACAGCCGAACGCATAGCACGCATATGCGGATGTTTATGATCGATACCAGCTCCTTAAATTTTTTAGATGATATTTTCATATATCATCGCTAGAAAATTATTATTACATGTGAAACAAAACTGACTGTATCACAGTGAATCGTTTTATGTTAATCGTTCTGCAAGGATTGTCACTCTTAACTATCAGGCGCGGTAGATATACATGCTAAGCAATATATGTAGGGTCCTGGTTCAACACTCATCCAGCCCAGATTAGCCGCCGCCAAATCATTTTTCGATGTTTGTACTTTAATAAGATATTTGGTTGGCGGAAATCCCAGTCGTGGTCTAAATAATGGCATCGGTCCTACTCATGGAATAATCAACGCGATATTCAATCAACGACAATCATAGCGAAAACGCAGGCCATTATATTAAACTTCTGTCTCAACGGCCAGCTATGAGATTAAATTTGTTATTGCTTCCGAGAATCTAGTAATAGATGGTAATTTATGTGTACTGTAATTGCTTCATCGCGGCGGAGCTCTATGGAAAGAAACCTCCCTAGTCAACAAATTTGAATTTTGAGAGTGATTTGTAACACTCAAATTACTTGTGAAAACGGTAAACCTAAGTGTGCAATTGATAAGTGCTTGCAAATGCAAAGATTGCTTGAAAATATAGGGCGTAGGCACTGAATTAGCTATCTTCAAAAATCGGAATGCATTTTTTGGATAGGCCTTTTTTTGATAAACAAGAGTATTTCACTAAATTCTAAGAAACCTTTTGTAAGCATATATCTTGACAAATTCGAAAGTGCACTTTTTTTACAAGGCTTTCTTCATAGTGCTGTAGCAGTGGAATTAAAAGTGTGTTTCGCACACGGTGCGCTCATTGCGTATTCTCGTTATTAATTTGAAGATTTCTTCGCTGTTTTGTACAGATTCCTTGGTTTTTTGCAATATAATTGTAGAAACAACCCTGTTCTATCGCTCAGGAGACTCAGGCTTTCCATATCTTCTATATTTCCAAAAAAAAGCCGTTAATAAGTCTAAGCCTACCAGCCGCTAGGCCCATGCACGAAAAGCAGTATGAGCGTGTAGAAGAATCTTGAAGTATCAGAGTCAGATGTTTTATCTTAATGTTTTCTTCAGAGGCGAAAAAAAACCCCAAAAATCTGATTAAAAAATTGCGTACTACAAGTGAATCGCGTTGCGCGATCGATACACAGCCACTCACACACATTAGCCAGAGAAAAAATGCGCTCCGAGTATGAATAAATTTTATTTTCCCTGCTACAGCGCAATGAAGCGGGATTTTCAGAAACAAACACAATGTTGGAACCGTCGAGATTTGCGCCATTGAAGAGATTACTCATAGTCTAGGAAAAAGCTCTGTTCAGTTTATGAGTACTAATTGTAATTATATATGTATACTACATGATAGAAATTTAAACGACAAAATACATTTGAACAAAATAATTGCATGGACTTTTCCATTATCTGATCGCCGTTTCGAGCCTCCAAAAAAGCTTAGTGTTTGTATTTGACGATCAAATGATCACTCGATAGCTTAAGTCAAAGGAATTTGAACGGTATGTATATTCAATCTCTAAAAAGGCCTTCTTATTGCGCTGAAAGAGCAAAAATAATATTTTGTTCCTCATTCAAAAATCTCCCGCTGATCAAAGCTTTCCTTTTAGAGTTATATTAACCAATCGTTAGATCGAACTTAAGGGCTTTGGTAATTCATTTGGTTTTGAATATCGACCGCGTATCACGCTGTAATAGCCAAGAGAAGATTGAGCTTTGCAAAACTGGAAAAAAAGCATTGACTGCGAAACCCAATTTTCTTTCGGTTCTTATGAGGCACTAAGAAGTTCATTCTAGAAATCAAAGACATTATTGGAATTCTTGAGATCTGATCTATCGTTTGGTTCTTGAAACTATAAGAGGGAAGCCCTGGCCAGCGACAAATCTCCTAATGAGGAACAAGTTAGTATTTTTGCTCCTTTAGCGCAATGACAAGGCCTTTTCGAAAGTGAAGTGCACCGTTCAAATTCTTTTAATCCAGGCTATTGATTAGTTAATCATAAGAATCGATCGAAAAATACGTTTTCCTCAATGGATCGAAGTGAGGAGAAGATAGTTGAAGTGATCCATTTTTTTGCAAACCTCAATCTTTTTTTTTGGCTGTTACAGCGTAATACCAGGTTCTTCACAAACACCATGCAAATCATTGGAAATTATTCTGATTTGATCCATAGATCGGTTGCTGAAACTTCGAAGGTAAAGCTTTGGTTAGCAAGAAATCTTTCAATGAGAAGCTAAGTTTTATTCCTGCTCTTTCAACGCAATGAGTAAGCTTTTTCGAAAATGAGATGTGCCATCAAATTCTTTTGATTTGTGATGTCGAACGACTATCTGAACATTGAAAAAGACCAAAAAATACGTCTTTTGCAAAGGGTCGAAACGGCGATCAGATAACAGAGAAGCACCCAATTGTAATACGGACGTACAAATAGCATAACGAAAACGTAAAGCAAATATTAGCGATAATGAGAAAAACAAAGAGCGTTCTTCGTCAATCACTTCCTTAAAGATCCGCCAGTCATTCGACTCTATTCGTCTCATTGCAGAGACGAAGGGAAGTACACCTGGCCAATGCCACGACGTGGCGGCTTACCTGATGTATCAGTTTCGTGTAGGTGTAATACTCGTAGACAATTCAAGCACCAATTTACTGATTCCAAAGGGATGGAGAGCTTGCCAAGACGTAGACGCGGGTCGAACCAAAGACCAGTTCCCTGGGTATTTCTGGGCACCACGAAGTACTGCGTTGCATTCGTCTTTGGTCAACATTAATGAAATAAAAATTGAAATAAGACTATATTACTAACCGGTAACCACCATTCGACGATTGTACCATAAATCAGTAACGACCATTTGATTCATAGTCAATGTTCCCGATTTATCAGCACAGATTAAGGTTGCCGCACCAAGTTCATCTGAACAAAATCCGGTATTGTTCTATTATGGCGGTGCCAATTGAGGCCTCCGGTAAAAGCGTATTCTTTGCTGTTATTTGACGAATGTATGATTATCTGGTAGCTCAAATCAAGTGAATTTTCAAAATGCAATTTTTGCTCATATTGCTTGTTTTTAACGCCGTACCAGTCATAATAAGATTTTGTTACACATTTGGAGATTTCTTGCCTGATAAAAGTTATTTTATAACAAAATTCTAACTGTTAGATAGAACACATCTTCCTGAAAAAGAAATTGTGTCTGCTCTTTGAAAAGAACTTCTAAGAGCTCTGCAGTTCGCACAAGAAGAGTGAGTTTGAAAGGTCTGAGTGTGAAAACCCCATATTCTTTCGGTCGTTGCAAAGCTTGAAGTTTTTTACCAAAAGCCAAATACACCATTATAATCGGAAAAATTTTTTCTATTTAACAATTAAGAATTCATTGCAACAAATTTTTTATTCAGTGAAAAATCCTCGAATGAGGAGCGAAATCTCATTATGACTGGTACAGCTCCAAAAATGAGCTATTTGAGAAATCAAACATGCCATTGAAATTCACTTGATCTGAGTTATCGATAAATTACAGAAACGGTTTGCAATAGCAAAAATTACGTTTTTGACAAAGGCCTCAAGTGGCGCCGCCATAATAAAACAGTACCAAAAATCCTCATATGAGGTGAAAGAGATACAAGGCAGTACAGAATCAGGTCTACCAAAGTAACCACTCAACTGTCACTACTTTGTTGGCAACATATTTTTGATTAGTGAAATTAAGTCAACAAAACAATGCAAATAAAGCCTTCTAGAACATCGGGCAAAACCAAGTTGCAAATAGATCACATGATCGTTTATCCTTCTTTGGCACACGTATAACTCCTTATTGTTTGTTCGATTTAAATTCAATACTTCAGACTCAAATGAAGAAAGTGCTCATTGCTCACTAACCGATTAGATCAACTTTTTTGATGTAGATATTTTTCTGAGACAATCTTCTGGCAATGATTCGTAGTTGTGACATAACCGTAGCTGGTAGTCCTTGTGGAACATTAGCAACAATAACAATCAAAAATCCGATAACGAAATGATCCAGTACATTCTCAAATCTGCAACCGGTTAACTATGAGCCAATTTCGCATTATGATAATTGGAGAACATTGCTCTTGAGTTTACTGTCCAGTCTATAAATGAGAAGGCTTTATTCGTACTCATTTTCTATCTTTAGCGTTAGATGCAAGTGACACGTTTTAAGCTAAAGGACCATGATACATGAATGTTTCTCACCATTGTTCCTACACTTACTTGGATATTGGATGAGCTCGCTTAACTGACAGTGCGAAGCGCTAGCACAGCGAAACTGTGCTAGTGGTTTAACTGCTTTGTTCCTTGAAGTTCTGAGGTAAGCCTAGCCGGGGGTTCCTCAGGTCATGCACATTGACAGCGTCGCCAGCTCATATGAATCAGCGGGACATTGCCGCTTTGCGACTACTAGCTATCGAACGGCGGTCATTCCTGTTACGGTTTACTTAGGTGGGCTTTCTGGGTGGAAAAGTTGGACTACTTCTCCGCTTGGGTGGCCTCTGCTAGGGTGCTGAATCCCCAGCTGTACTGTCCGACATCCAGGAACACTTCCCAGCCATAATGAGAGGGCAAACCATTTAGGAATATTGTTCTTATAATCTCATCTTTTCCAATCATCCTCATCTGCTACAGCCTTTCATACAGCTATAAGAATTCACTTACTTGGCGACAATACATCCGATGAAGAACATTGCTGTTGCCATACAGATTGCCAATATCGATATGAATTTTGAAATAATACGAAGCTCTCTCTGCAGTTTTGTTTTCACCGGCGGCAAATGTGTGTGCAGATTTGCAATTCCACCAAGTACCTACAGACTAAATTCATCGATGACTGCTCAGGTGAAAGACATTGGCGCAAGAGACCTAAGGTGAAAGCTTTACCGGGGCAGTCACCAAAATTTTAGTAATATTATATCACTAAGTCTAAAGCATAGGCCACAAAAAAGCAAACGAATCTTATCAAATAACAATATTTAGCATACTTTACTTTCACTGTATTTAATCGGATGTTCTGTATAGTATTTAGCCGGCAAAGAGCGCTACTTTGATAGTGAACAGATGTAACATTAGAAAAACTTCAGGAAAAGATTGCTTACCGTGAATTTTCCCGTACGGATCACAATACCTAGGCCGTCGCCTTCTGTACAGTATGAGCCCTTGAAGGCTACATTCCTGGAGTCGAATACCGACACATACGAGGCGGCTGCTTCTGCTGTACATTCAACCGGAGCCATCTGTCCTGATATCAGACCGTTATTCTTAATTTTCTTTTCTGTCAGAAGGATATGATTTAGTTATATGAGGAGGATTTGCACTATTGAAGTTAAGCGTGAAAGCGTTGATCAATATACGTGGTAGTTTAGCTATTGCTCAAGACAGCGCTTAATTTGTAAACTCGCCTTTGTATTACGGATATTTATTGAAAACTTCAGTGGCAAAACCCAATTGAATAACTGAAAAAATTTAAAAAATGCATGTAGCGCAGAGATTAGAAGTGTCACGCAACTATTCACTGGGGCGCTTCATTCTGTACTTCGGGTTCGACAAAAATTCAGCTTCTAAATGCTCTGAAAAGTGATTCCAGACTTTTTTGGAGGGTAATGAATAATGACTAATACAGTAAAAGCTGCTGTCAAATCATGTTGTAGATAACATTCATTTTATTTTTATATGTAATTATCATACATATATATTATATATTATATTTTATATATATATTATAATAAACATGCATCACTTATTTATATTTATAGGTAAAAATATGTATTCGAACATGATTGATTTATTTATAAACTGTTTTCATTTTTTACCTTAGCTTTACTTTCAATTTGCTTTAATTTACATGTGTTTCCTCTTCTGCTTATTCAAAACAACTCCGTTTCTGCCCATCCAATATCCGCGGCGCTCTTCAGAATTGAATGTGTATGCTTCACCACTCTAGGACTTCGCCTTATTTACGATTGCCACTGAATCCTGATCGAGAAAAATTTCCTCAGAATAGCCTTACTAGAGGAATTCCAGGTCTTCTCTTCAGGCTGTCACCAACCTCTGTGGATCAGATGAACGTTTCTTGATAAAACATAGGGCCAATTTCTCAACACCGTGGAGAGGCCGGATGGGAAATGCGAGGTTCGATTGAAATGGAGAGGAGTCGAATGTATCGATTAACATCTCTACTAGTGAGCTACTCAGACACCTGTTAAAACATATTACATAAATGTATAAAAGATCATCGTATAGCACCCCGAGTAACATTATGTCTTACGCTTGAATTATAAGGTAACAGGCAAAAAAGTCAGCAAGTCACCTGTCACTTCGGACGCAGCGATCGTGAGACAGTTCGTCTGTAGAATTCGAATATCAGCTGGTATTCGATAACCCGATCTACAATTGAAATCTCTGTGGATCGAATGGAGCGTTTCTTGATGAAGAAATTCAAAATAACCAAAGTTCGCTGTATTTTCCTTGCACAATGTAACATGCTTAGAGATTTTAAGACTATTCCTACTTGCATATGTCATTCGTTACCTTTCGAAACAAAGCTTTTTTTGAATCCCGAATCTATAAGAATTGAGTAGGAAGGGGAATTTTTTTTTCTAAAAACATTGTCAATAAAGATTCGACAGTCTGCATAGAGGCGATCGACATTATAGGATGCTTAGATCAAAAAGCTTCCTTTGTCTCATATAATTCACAGAGATAGACTAAAATTTTAATAAACTTGAATCTGATTTAAGAAAAATTGCTGTCCAGCAACATTCAACTTATACCACATCAGTAAGCTTGGTGAACTGACAACAATGTTAGTGCGTGGCACGGATGGAGCAGTGGTCGAAGGCGCGACGCACACGTGGTCGATGTTTCGAACCAGCGCTCAGGGCTCACCAAAGCCTCAATCCTTCCGGCGTCGATGAACCAGTGCCACAGTTGTGTGGGAGGCTAGTAGAATTGACTTGATACATCAGTAGGCCATTGTGAGCTAGTATAAAGGCCAGATATGCATTCAATCACCTCTAGCTATTTATGATGAAGTTGGATGGAGCGCACCCTCAGGGAAGAATTGACGTCAAGGGCCCTCTTTGCCATCGTTGAACAACGACTTAAGGTATTCAACTCCGAGGCAATTTTGTTGATGAAAACAAATAGGATTAGGATCCCAATTTTCATGTTAACGAGATAAAAATTGCATAGATAGATGGCCTGTTCTGTGGCCCTGAATGTGAAGTTTTCTTCACAATAATCGCCAGTATCTGGTTTATTGCAGAGATTTCCAGAGAGTTGCCGAGTTGCTTCGGATACGAGATAGCTGAGTAGAAAAGGCTCCATGAGACCAAGGCAAAGTTCGCGGTCTTAGTTGCTTGGTTCTTGCAACTTTGTATAGCAACATATGGCCAAGTGTGGTGGCACAAGAAAATTAAACGTTACTTCAAAAATTTTATGAAGGTTTCAAATAGCGATCATTTCTTTATCAGGTCAGAAAACAGAAAAAACAACTGCAATGTGGAAAAGCAGTGGGCTATGTGATGCAAAGAAGAAAATGTGTCATGAATGATTTTCATCGACTATTTCATTCATACGTATCAATTCATGTAGAAATCATGCGACAAACCAAACAAATCGACAAACCTAATGATAACCAAATCTCCAACGACAATGTCTTCGATGTTGATTTCTTTTTCCTCACAGTCTCGAATAACTATCGCCTTTGATGGCAGAAGCCTTGAGAAGTTTTTTATCACCTAAAACATATTCTGTCGAATTAGTGCTACTTTATCTTGCCACCATAGAGGTTGATGGATACAATATACACTTCAAACGGATCCAGAAATGTTGGGAGATTACAAGGCAGCATCACCGTATCCTAACGAATCTGGATCTAATTCTGCCGTATACGTGGAAGTGCCGTAATCAAGATGGATGAATTCATGTAAAGACCGTATTCGTCATCACATTATTAGGCGCTTTTCATTACGTTTGGCATTCGATTACTTTCCTCGTATTCACACTCCCGAAGATCTTCGAACGTTTCCAACATTTCCATAACACTGCGAAAAAGCAGTAAAAACATAAGAAATCTCGGAATTATATAAATACAGTGCTGTCAGTTAAGTGGGTTTATAGAGCGATATTGCTTATTCGACCAAACCTGTTGATAGTTAGTGGCTGATAGCTACGATAGAAAGACATTGAGCGGTAAGCGGTGGCCTCGGTGGTGCATCCCCGATATGGATGAAAAGCGGGTTCAACTGCTGTCTGAGGTTGAATTTCTTCTTATCACTCAGTTCTCTTAGAAATTTTTTCCGCGTTCTCTCAACTGCTGCTTGAGAAATTCGTCGTCATCTTGATTGTCATTATATACACTCAAATCGCCCTACACTTTTGAAAATGGCCAAGTTAGAACGATGCCAAAAAACCGCAAGAGATGTGTGGAGGGTGTTGACCAATACGAGCACCTTTCTTCTTGATATCGTGCGTCACTATCCACTCAACCACAGCTTCCTCGATGCTCTCTTGCAGTCAGTCAGCAAACGCCTAATAACTGCGCTACATCCCTGGTTGCAAGAAAACGCGACAAGCATTCCATGATGTTCATAAAGAACACGAAATACTCTAGCAGCAGTCAAAGGAATGTGTGAAATATTCAAAGACCTTTGTGGAGGATGAATGCGAGGATGCGAATTAAATGCCAGAATTGCTAGGATTTGAGCAGTAAATTGTGATATCGAACCGTGTAAAAAAGGCTCGATTAAGAGTATCGAGATAAATACTCTACCTTTCTTGCCTTATTCTCCTGCCATAAAGAAAGCATACACATGAACAGCACCACCAACAGGAGAATAAATGCACAGTAGAGATTCAACGGTTCATTGACTCCATTCGCATAATGTACAAAGTAGGCAGCTATCGATAAAAAGGCAGCACCTAAACATAACACCTGCACATAGATTTATGGCTATCGCCATACCTATCAAAATTTTCATCACAGATTCTCTTTTTAACTCTATTTGTTATTGTTAAACTCTATGTCAAAAGGACTTCTTATTCTACATCTTTTGTCGCCAAAGCTATTGCCTCAATTCCGCTACGTCCTGCATCCGATTCAATTCCGTGCATTCATCATCCACCAAGGTTTCCGGACATCTCCTGTTAGGGTACGGCTGCTGTTGGGAAGTCTTCGCCTTCGTTTAGAATGTCGATGAATGCCGGTCGAATCGTTTTTTTTATGTCTGAGATTTACGGACTCGAGAGCTTTCGCGTCGAAGTGGAAATTTGATGTGGGTCCAATCAAGTCTCTTAGCATTCTCGATGCCGAATGGATGAGAGGCTTGTCGTGCTCAGATAGAGCAAATCATCAGAGTAGCTTATGAAATTGTTAACGGAAAGTTTGGTTTTGAAATAGAAAGAAAAAACTATGCATGAATTTAGTCGTTGTTGAAGAGAAACCAACCCGTTAATAAAAGCCAGAATTTGAAATGGAACTGCTTTATGAACGATCGAAAAATACTTTCCTCCTTCGGTGGAGGCAACACATTGTAACCGCCATCTTGTAGACGTTTCCTAAATCACTCAAATTTGTAACAAGTCTCCACTATAAAAACACTTCCAGTCTTGTCCAGTTGAACAAGAAATTTTCCAGACTTTTTCGTTCTTGTTGGTTATTTTTCAAGGCATTGAGTTTTTGCTTTCACTATCAATTAGAGCAGCCTTTTGCGGTTATTTCAAACATAACACTTAACATTTGTTTCAAGATGAACTGTCTCGAGAACAGTAACGGTTATTGATGCTCACACGAGTATCGTCTGGGCTCAAGTGTTGCTGAGTTGACTGAAACGCAGAAACGAAAAGGGATGAATGCAGCACAAACTTTGTTGAAGTCGTCAGAATAAGATTCTGTTCTTATCCAATTGTTTGATTACAGAGATGAAAAATGGATCAGCTTCAAGAATTCGGACTTTCACCACGAATGACGTTACACTCGGTGATGAAGACAAGTGCGACACCAAAGATTTTTTCGTCACAAAAAACAATGGTTGCGTTTTCTGGTCAGCCCGCGGCGTTGAGTACTGGGGTTTGCTGGATTTAAGGACAGACAGCCAATCTGGAAGTCTATTGTTGTCAATGGTAATGAGTCGAATCGACGTTTGAATCGTCCGCGATGAGCTCAAATTGTTTTCTATGGAACAACAATGCAAGCCTGATCGTTAAAGATTGACTGACGCAAAGATTGAAGAACTTAGTTGAGATCATATCGACCACCCGCCTTACTCTCCGAACTTTGACCCTAGTGATTTTCAACTCTCCCGATCGTTGCAATACTTCTTGAAAGAAAATGCTTCCGAAACATGATGAGGTGAGTAAAGTACTTGAAGAATTCTCTGATTTCGAGAGACACCGAGTTTTGTCGCTGCGGAATTTTAGAAATGCTCGAGAAGTGGAAGTTAGTGATTGAAGTTGAAGGAAAATACCTTGTTTAAGACTTTTTTTACATGTTAAAAGACGGATAAAATTACACAAAAACAGAAAAGTTCGGGAATTTCCTTTCCACTTCAATAGCTTTTTCAATAATAGGATAAGAAACTCCTGAATGAAAAGACGCGATATGCCTTAGATATTCTAATTCGGTTTGACTGCGCAAGCTTATGGCAGAATGGTTTAGGCAACTGAATGGTTGTGATGAGCCTTAGCAAAAACGTATGTGGGTTCTTTTCCGTTAGGCAGCACGCGATCAGAAACCGATCCCTTTCGCTAGACAAGAACTTTTTGTAGGAGTGTTTCAGTCATTCGAAAGCTTTAAATCTCGGACTCAAGCCATAAATGACCGTTATATGAAAACACTCATTTATAACGCTATGAAATGCAAAATAAAAATATGCTTCACATTGACAGATCAAATCTACTATTACTTCGTTTAAAGCTCGAAAAGACGACCATCGTATAGAGAAAATCTCTGTCTCGGATTCAAATGTTCATCTGAATTTCATTCGAAGCGAGGAAATAATTCCTAACTGAGTAACAAAAATCGCACTTCCATGTGATCGCCAAAGAGACAATCGATTGACTGCCGTATTGGTATCGCCACATCCGCCCCGCCTGCCACCCCATAGATTAGCTGGAATACACGTGCTCCCTATGTGAATCAATTTAATTTTCCATGCTACACCGCAAAGATATGATCTTTCCAGAAATTAGTACAGCGTTGGAATCGGTAAATTATACGGTATCGAAATGGTTACAGAAAGTCCAAAAATGAGCTCTGTCTTGCCAGAAATATATGCGTGTCAAACAAATGTTTTCCTTTCGCTGGAGCCTTACAAGGAAACTTTTTCCAAAAACGACCAAATACAACTCTAGCCAGAGGTTTAAGCCTTCGAACGGTCAGGAACACTCTTATGGAAGTTTCTATCCAGCGAATAGGATCGATTTTCGATCCAGTGCTACCAAACGGAAAAGTAACGGATTTGTATTAGTCCTACGTCCCACTTGGTATTGCAATCCATTCACGTTTTTTTAAATGCTTCAATAAAGTGCTTTACCAGAAAATGTGGTAGACATAATGAAATGCGAAGTTTAACCGTAATGCAAAGCTCACGAAGAGCTGGTAATAGATGATCTCGCCTTTGAACAGAAAAAAATGATCTAATACATATGAACAACTATGCGTCATACACAAATAACGATTGTCAACTCATTCCGCCCCATTTGAAGAAGGCATTTAATGAGTTGGGAAAAAGTTTTGAGAAAATGCTCGTAACTTTTTTGGGTATAGGCCATTTTTTGGGTTTATGGGCTCATTTGAAAGCCCGTCTTCTCCCGTGTTGATTGGTACGTAATTTATCAACATATTTCAAGATGGAGTTAACAAGGGAGCAAATTAGGTTGTTTATGATGCACGAATGGCTGTTGGGTTCAAATGCGTGGCAAGTGGACGCATCAATCAATCAGTCAATTTTATGCTCGTGGAATCGATCATTTGCAGAAGTGGCAGGAAGTGCTTGAAGTTGAAGGTGAGTACTTTGACTATTGAATTTGTCTTTGTTCGGTAACAGGTGCATAAATAAATGTATTCCAAGCACTTTCTCAGAACTTTTTCTCCAACCTATATCGCAGCACAGCTTTCATGAGCGCTCACGTAAGTGTATTTTAAATGTGGGACTGGAAAAACGGGGTTCATTGAGCCTCGTAAGATTATCGTTCCATTGTTCCTTTCCCAAAAGAAAAAGAAGAGAAAAAATTGCGGGATAAGAAAAGAGGACAATAATAGAGCGATTAGAGGGCCTTTTAGAGGGCGATTGATCGCTGCATGAGTCTATAATGTCTAAGTGATCCGGAATATGTTAGTTGCGCGATAATATGACCTTTAAAGAAGCTCTTTGTTAGAAGCCACTGAACCGTTATATGATCTCTATAGAGGCCGTTTGTTCTTGATGATTTCTTTTGGAGCATATACCTGTTTTCAAACACATTTTCTAATCAGATAATCGCTTATTAGAAATAGCTGCTCTGTGGAGGACCTCGATTCTTAAAACTTTATTCTGCACTCAAGAATATAAAGATCCTTTCTTGAACGGGTTAAATGAGCGGTAATTTGATGGGAATTGGCTAACATTTCATTTTTGATCACTATATAAGATCAATTTTATTGTCCGAAAGAGTGGATACAAAAATCCAAAAATAGGCTTGGTGTAAGCTGCGCAATTCTTCCAAATGAGACGTTTTTACATGATGTGGCATGCAGATGTCTCAGATATCTTTCCCAGTTTTATGGTTAATTCGCGCCGACGTTGCATTTCTTTGAAGCTCAAATATTACTATCTGTGATTAGAAGGACTCCAGACCAGAGGATCTCAACTTTTCACCATCATGTGCATTGATTTCGGTGCGTGCGCCAATTTCCTGGCTCAAAATTCTGCTCTCAAACCTGCCTTTTCCCGAATTACAACTTATTTCTTTTCTACCATTAAAACAAAGAAAAAATAACCTCAGTGTGATGATCTCAAGGAGTCAGTTCGCTGTGCCTATACTCAATAGTGGTCACTAGATAAATAGTGATTTTGGTGCATAAAGAAGTGCGTTTAGAGGACGTGATTTGCTACTGGTCAGCGGTATGGTAGAGTACGTATACGTGATCTTTTTTGGCTCATCATATCCTCAGTACCACATAAGCGATCGCTTTTCCGACCTTAGTAGTCACCTTGAGTCTGAATCAGGAGCCTTGCTTCAAAAAATCAAATAAACTTGAACTATCTCTCGAGTAATTCCTGAAATCCTTCATCCTTGAACCTTGAAAATGTACTTGATATAACTGTGACCTGCAGTGGATCTACTTTCTTCTACTGAGACCCAGATATAGATATATACATATGTATATATATATGATATATATATATGTATATATATATGTAGATGCATACACGCATATATACACGCTATACTATACTTTATATATTTTCTATAAGTATGCATATGCATATATATATATATATATATATATATATATAATATATATATATATATACTTCATCAATCATCAACTTGAACCAGCAATCCACTGAGCGTTACCATAACGAAGCCCATATAACATTTCACAACCAGCCAAGTATACAGTGTGCGAGAAAAGTCCTGATAATTTTGTATTTTTATTAATTTTGGCATTAACAAAGTGTTTTCTTTTTTGATTCTGATAATTTTATTGAGTTCTTTGTTTAATTTTGTTGCAAAATGTGCCTTACTTATTGGTCATTCTTCAATATCCCACAAAATCATTTTTGAGCCACGAATGTCGTGTAGTCTGTTAGAAAAGGGCTGACTTATAAAGCGCGATACACGTGTTTCGACTTTGCATTCTCGTCAGTCGGGCAATTACCCTTTCCGTCTTTTGCTAATCTCTGTGGGTACCGCTTCCCCACACTAATAGTTAGCGACAACGAACGTTTTACACCCTATGTCCAGTGAAATTATCACCGAACACAGAGTGTTGTAGACTCGATTGCTTGGGGCTAGTATATTCAATATATCATATCTTTGTTCCGAGTGTTTTCTTGAGACTACAGCTCAGATTTCAATATACCACTAAATCACTTTTGAGCTACGTATGTCGTGTGGTCTGTTAGAAAAATGACCACAATCATGTGGGCTCAAAAATGATTTTGTGGCATATTGAAATTTGAGCTGTGGCCTTCAGAAAGTACTCGAAACGAATGATATGTCTATTTTCAGTTATGCTTAAGTTATTGATCATAAAAATGAAGGCATCGCAGTAGTTGAGCTGCGCAAGTTGGGAATGAAAACAGCAGACATTGTTGAAATAGCTGGTTTCAAACCAGCAAGTGTCTGTGAGCCGCGAAACAGCCGTCAAAGAGACTGGGAGAAAAGACCGTCCTGGAAAGAGTCGTCCAACCACTCGTCTACTCCGAAAAAATCATTCAGAAAGTCCGTTTCCAAGTTCAATGGATTTCGGAGTGTTCGATACGCAAAATGGCTCGGAAAGTCCGAGATCAGCGAGTGGAGTGCCCAAAACATTGTCAAAAATAAGCCGAAAAAGCGCAGTTAGAAGATCGGTTGCGTTCAGTTTTTGGACAAAAAGATGAAAAGAAAACGGCTTTTAAAGACCCATTGAATGATTTGTTTGATAGCTAGTGCTCATTCGTCGGAATCATTTGGAGCAAGGACATTTGGCCGTCAAATTTACCGGATCTCAACCCCATTGATTACTACGTGTGACCGATACTGGAGAGAAAAGTCTCGGGCTATTCGCTGCACCACCGTAGACGCCCTCAAAACGGCATTGACTCGCGCTTAGGACTAAACTATGGTGGAAACTTGTGCGAGCATCGTCGGAAATTTTCTCAAGCGGCTCTGCAGATATAAAGGATAATGATAAAGATAGTTCTCTCAGCGTTGATCAATCCCTAAGGGATGTGCCATGCATTCGCCTCCAATTTTTGCAGATATAAAGAGGTCAAAGGAGTCAAAGGAGACAATTTTGAGAATTCGTTATGAACTTTTTTGTTTATCATCATATTTACTGATCTGGTAAACGTAAATATTCCTTCAGTTAAATGAATTTATTTAATTACGCAGTAATGTTTAAGCTATGAAAAATGCGAAAAAAATATCAGAACTTTCCTCGCACTTTGTAATTTCCAGGGCCGACTATCTCTCTACCTCAGCAAGCATTGACTAATTTCGTGCCATTTTTGTCAAGAAGTTCCAAAGACAACTGCACACCAACGTTGTCTACCAACCTCGTGCCAGCTAAAGAGCTAAGTTTCCATATTTGAATAGATCCAAAGTTGTTATTGATAGTGTGTATTGACTCGATATTACTCCTTCGTATCTACCGTATCTTATTAACAACCTTAGATCTGTCCAACAAGGAAATACCAACCATATACAAGGATCTGTGTATCAATCTAGAGTGTCAAAACAATGCTTTCTTTTGGAAATAACCGATTATTGGGACCAAAGAGTGAACATGAATTGGTTTGGTTATATTGATGGCAGATGCTTGCAAATTGCCAGCAGATGAAGCGAATAATAATTTTCTGAACTGAGAGATTCATGAGGACTGTCGGAAACAGAAAAAGAACGATACGAAGAAAATCAATAATTTGAAATATTACAAATGTTTTATGCTTCGAATTGAAAGAAAGGAGAAAAACTGAGATAAATTCGTTGACAATGACAATTGGCAACTAAAAATAGTAGGAATTTCGGAATGAGATTCAAAAAATACGTCCGGAAAAGAACGATTGTTAGAGAAAATAGAAGTTCCTGAAAAAAAAAAGTGGAAAACGATATTGGTGGAATCTCTATGATTGCGAAATAGAATACCACGAAGTGATTTCGAGACCTCTACAAATGAAATCTACGGGAAGAATCAACCATAGCAGTATTTTATGAGGGCAAAAATACTCATATATAAAATGTTTCGTTCCAGTCCGCTATTTTGAAGTCATCATTCTTATTATAAAATATGCAAAAATGATTGGAGTACGTATGAAGAAATTGTTATATATTCCAAATACAAGAATGGTTGCACAGAAAATATGAAAAGAGATTTTTTTTTTGAAAATAAAGACCTCGATAACTTAATGTAGTGTATCTATTCATCTGCTTACTCATTACAAGTTTATACGACTCTACCCAGTTTATACTCCAATAATTACACTACTTTTGCGGGAGTTAAAAATAATATGACTTTCACAACGAGATTTCAAAAATAGGTCCGAAGAAGAATTGTTGTAAGAGAAAATGGTAGTCTCCTAAAATGAACAGGAAAAAAACATCTGCAGTGTTCTTCAGTAACGAAATGAAATATGAAGTGATTTCGAGACTTCATAGATGACCACCATCCATTATGTTCAAATAAGTCCGCCTCAGGAAGTGAGACGAGTCGATTATGAGGTCAATTCTACTGATAAGAGATGTGATTCTCTTGAAACTTCTCTGTTTTTGCAACTACTCACCTAGCTTCTTCTGTAGATAAACCGTCACTGTGTTCAGGAAATTCATGATCAATATAGGAATCCTGATATAAATCCTTCAACTGCTCGATTGTTAAATGATGTTCTACGAACGATGTACCAACAGCCTAAAAATGAAATGTTGTCAATTGAAGTTTCGAAACTTTTCAATTTTGCCAGTGTCTTAACTCCTTGAAATAATGATTCTTTGGACGGACTATGGCCGAATGGCTGGTGATGCAGGCTTTCAGGAAGCAAGGCCCTTATTCGACACACACACACCCTTACAAATCAATCGATGAAGCTTTAGCTCAGGCTTTCCAGTAATTTATGAAAAAATAAAGTCCTCAAGCAGCAGGTGAAGCAACACGTGAAATGTCTGAAGAGTTGTGGAGAATAAAGGCGAGAAATGAATCGTCTGTCAAGAGTGTCGAAATCCGCACAGTGACTTGTGATGACGGGTCGTGCAGAAAACAATACCGTTTTCACCCTACTGTTATTTATTTTATTCACATGATCCACCATTGCAATTTTTATTGTGCGAATCCCAGTACTTCTAGTATTCGATTCGTTTTTCACGTTCTTCTTGAGTGACTTAAAAAACTAATTGAGCATGTCGCCTTGCAATCTTGAGGATGCCTAGTTGTGGCGTTCCATAAGGTCTCCTTGTTGACTGCCGAAGAGTGTTGGTGGAGCTCAGCTCCCACGCGAGTCAAGACAAGCATCATAACTAATCGGCCACGGCGCCCCGTTTTCCTCTTAATAAGACATGAATCTATTTTCTAATTGGTACACTATTTCATGGGCTGAACATATTCAAGACAAGTGAGCTGTACAGAGATCAAGCGTATTTTGGACGTTCCGAACTGCATGTACAGATTTTGATACACGAGCCAATTTATTCATATAGAACTTCATCTGTTGAGGTAGGCTTCATTGATCTAAAATTATCGTATCCTGAACAAAGCAAAAAAGTCGACCCAATAATTGAACGACGATGTCAAGAAACTAGTTTTCCGCACCTTTATTAATTACTGGTTACCAAACAGATACTGTAGTCACATGAAGATAGCATTTGAGAAAGAAAGACCTCGATGCACATTGAAGGACACTGTTCAAGGATAAATTCGGCTTGGGTGATGACTTCACAAACGTACTGAGCACATTTTCCGTATTTTTCCCGTATTTTTGCTTGTTTATTCATTGAAAACCTAGTTTTCAATAAATGAACGGAAGCAGTATTTGATGTCTTCGATTTGTGACTTTGATCATCATCGGGTTGAACTTCTCTATATCATTGTATTCTAAAACAAAGCACGTTTCTGGCCTCGGTGATGTCCGTTCTGCTAGGTCGAACTTTGTCTTTACGTCGCCATCGACTCAAAAAACCGAGTTCCAGGTCGAATGGTAGACCTATAAAAGAAGTCCCATAAATCGGTCGCTAATCCTCAGTATATATCTGACGAAATTCGTACCTTTGTTGTGCTTCAGTTGAGATTCATCTTGACATACTTTTTCTGAAATAATCAATCTCACTATTCTAAGAATTTGAGGAATTAACAAAATTTTCCATAATCTCTCTTTTCTATCATCTTTAAGGTGTAATTTACCTGAAAATAAATCAAATAACTTGAATATTCAAGTCATGCGATTCTAAATAATCTTTTTTTTTTCGCTTCATAGTCTTCCATGATTCACAGCTCTCATCTAAGAAATTCAATACGAACTGGTTTTTCTATGTATGGCAAGAATTCTTCTAAATTATTAGGGTGAATAAGAAATTGAAGACTTAGAAGACGTGCAGTAGAGGCTTTGATCTCCCACTTTACGAGGTATAAGTATTTTTTAAGAAAGTGCCATTGAAATTGAAAATTTACCCAGTCATAAAAATAATGAGAGCAAGATTTTAGTAACTTCTAACACTATTTTCAGCTCTGGTCAGTAACTAACCGTTCCTATCAAACGCTCACGAAGTTGTTATTATACCCTTTATTCACCACGGCTGACGTTTCAGGAAAAATTTTAACCTCTGACAGATTATTGAAGGACCAAGTTGGATGCAATCTTGTCGGCTTAGTACCTTCATAATCCAAACAGATCTAATTCTTCATCGAAACAGCAGTTTTTGCTAATATCAACGATAATATGGGAGAATATCACTTGTGTTCAGCTGGATGAAATCTCATTTTCTCAATCATCTTTCTATTTCGCAATTTTCATCGTTATAATTTGAAAGGACTTATACTGAGGCCAGTCTCGAAAAAGTTCACCATGAACCATGATGTTCTTGTTTGACGAAAAAGGTGCGATTAATATAGAGAGCACATGTATTTACAACAACCCGTAGGTTACAAACGTAATAAAATTAGCAGCACATGAGTTCAGCCATGGTTATAAACGCCGATTTATTGACCTATGACTCTTCTGTGGTGTTGCAAGCGTGGTTAGTATGGCTCCTGCAAATTCTAAATGCATTCTGGTGGTTTATTCTGATAGAAAGATGCTTTTCCCTAAGCTTCTTGTAATTAATCGATAGCTTATCCAACACAAATGCTGGGATAGGCGCCGTCCACAAGAGAGGAATATCCCAATAGTAAATTATCGCTTGATTTCTAATTTTCGGCGAAAGCTAATCGCTGCTGAAAAAAAGTGTGCGCCATAGAAAATGTGGCAAGTGGTGAAGCACATAAATGTTTGTGCTTCTATGTTGTGTCATCCCATATAATGTGCAACATCATTTTTCACAGCGTTTCGAAGTTTTTTTTCGATTCTCACTCGCTACGATGACTTTTCGATATTTTGAATGAGTGGATATTCAGACCGCAAGATAAACATCATAATATACTTTGCATAACTTAGCTTCAATAAAAGCTGGCAATGGTATGATTGGAAAGTGGACGAATGTCTTTTCCTCCATACACTAAAGTTGTGTATGCACCATACGAGGTGGCATAGAGAAGAAAATGGAGAATACATAGGATAAGAGAAGCGCAGAGATTTTTTTCTCTAAAACTTAGAGAAAAACCCGTTCGTAGATTGTTACCACGATAGAAGGGGGCGGACTGCGTAAAAACTGCCGGAGTGGACGGTGTGACAACTGCAGCTGTCACACTGAACACAGCAAAAATTGAGGTGCGCCAGTGCAGACGACGCTAGTACTAGATGAAATATTATGCGTTAAAATATGCAGATCTTTGCCACCAAGATGTAGGTTTCTTTGTTCTACAATGATGAATTCCAACTTTCTGAAGCTTGTCTTTCATGTTTTCTTACAAGGAGCATAATCAATAGACGACATTGAATATGCATTGAGTACAGTGCACAGCGTGCAAAATAATTGCAACACTCTAGATAAAGCAGCTAGTCAAAGCGCGCGCTTTTTCACACAAAATATCATTCTTGGTTGAAAAAAGTCTTTAGAAAGATCAGGGAAAGATAGAAGTTTTTCTTGGAAAAGTAGAATGACACTTACTCAGAGTCATTCTGAATGAAGACGACGGAAGGACACGCCGTTACGACCAACGACGGTTGCTAGCTTCGTCGATCGTTAGAAATTCGTTAACGTGAATCGATGCTAGAAAAAAAAGACAAGAGTAAAAGTTAGTCCCAATGACGGTAATCGGACGAAAAGTACGTCGAAAACTGTAATAATTTGCTGATGTGAACGATACTACAGTGAAAAGGAAGAGCGATCAATAATCGCCGACATGATCGATAATTGTCATTTTTATGATAAAAACATTACATCAGAATTGCCATAACAATGAAGATTCTATGAACACAAATTAGGACAGTTGTGCGTTATTGACAGTGGTGATGGTCGTCCTGATAGAGAAATTACAGAGTTAGGTTTAAGTGGCTTGAAGGGTTCTACACATAGTAATAAGCAATCACTTCAAATCAATTACAACTTAATTAGGTTGATAGCTTGAAAATAAAGCCTCATGAGAGCGCATGTAGCGCAGTAGTTAGCGTCGCTTTACAATGCGCACATGGTTGTTGGTATGCCTCCGCACCCGGCCTGGTTAAGCATTCCACCTCCAAAGAGTCAGCAAATTTAATTCCTTGGAATTGTTTCAAAAGATGAAAACATTGTAAGAATGTTTAAAGCCTAAGCCAGGTTGGTACGGCAGGGCCATACACTGGTGTTTCGGAGGTCTCGCTCTCCTCGTCAGTGAACCACGTCCCACATGCCCTGAATTGTAGCAAGGAGGGAGGTGTATGTGGTGACAGCAAAGTGTACAATGGATCTCGGCTGGTAGAACAATCATGGACCATGGATCAATTATTGTTTCATGTTGGTCGGTCCCCTTAAGCCAATGTATGGGTTTACTATGTATTGAGTCACCTGTAAAATGCTATGGATGGAATCTAATGCACGGATTATCCATTAGTGATTGGTCCAAGGTAGACGCTTGCTTGTGCATAAATAACCCTGTGGGCACGACAAGGTCATGGCACTATCCCACCCCACCGCCGTGCGTGGCGGCTAGCAGTCTATTGTGCTGAGTGGTTAGTGATGTCGGCCGTCAGGAAAAAAAGTTGTTGGTTCGATCCCTTATCACGCCGCTTCACAGCAGATTTCTTTGGTGTCGATTAGACCTGAAGGCTCTTTTATATACGTAATTACCATGGCGAAAAATTCTACTTTTTATGCGAATTGTAGAGCATGGGGTATCAAGTGAGAAGTGTTTATTCTAATTACTGTGTACTTTTGTAGTAGTGCATTATTTGAATTGTACTATTGTTGTAACTTTGAATTTAAATAAGTTATATGCAGATATGTTATGTGAAATGTATTGTTATGCAAAAAAAAAACTGCTGTAAAGCATCACGGGAGGGGATTGAACTAGTAAACTTCTTCTCGATGGTCAACATCACTAAACACTCGGCACAACAGGCTCCTCGCCCCGCCCGTGGCGAGGTGGGCTACCGCCGTGACCATATAGCAATCAGAGGATTAAATTGAGCCACTTTAATATCGTGATATTATCGTACGGGATTGAAAGAATCTGCATCAGTTTACATATCCCAAAAGTTTAATCGATTTCATTGAAAGAACGGAAGCATGGAAGTTGACGATTTACACAGATCAACGACTGAGATTCTAGAAGAAATGAGAAAATTAAACTCAATTTTGAAAGAAAATAGAGGAAAATGGAAGCGATAAGAATGAGACCGTGGAAAAGGAGAAGAGAGAAGGAGATAACAGATAATCTCGGAGATTATGTCGCTCGCCGCTTCAACACTAACGAACTGGTTGCGGCTTCATAAAAATCAGAAATTGATCACATAGAAGCCTCCAAGTTTAGCACAAGGTACTCCACGATGTTTTCAATTTATATTCATAAAATTAGTAACGAAATGAATATTTGTAACTCGACATTTGAGGGGGAAAGGGGTGATCGAGTGCTTAGTGACGTAGGCTATCGGGGAAGCAAGATACTGGTTCGACTCGCTACATCATCACTCCTTTAAAATCAATCAACTCAACGTTCAGGACCGTCTTCGCTCGGTTACCTTAAAGAGTGCAAGAAGAATTGCCCTTGACTTTCATAAAATGGCGAAGTCCTCAAGCAGCGACACGTGAATGTTCAAAGACTTTCGTGGAAGATGAATTTGAAGAAACGAATTGAATACAGGAAGTGCTACGATTTTTAAGTAAAATGTGCTGGCGAGTCATGAGAACTGAGATAAATAACATTCCAAAATCTAAATCACTCACTACCTTTTCTGGTTAGCGCATTGCTTCTACGGGCAACTTCTAAGGCACTTCTGAACACAATAAGTTAAGTGTTTTCAAGCGAAAATCGTTCAGTAGAGCATTTGAGCAGAGCGTTATCTAGGCTAAGAAAAATCCAGTTCGCTAGATGCTATTTTATCCTTCATGAAAATTTCACTAGAACGAGAGTGCTTATTAGATTAAAGGACAATACATCATTCGGGAACAAGTGTATTGTTTGGTAATATGGTCTAACTAAAATATAGATTACCTTTGTCAAGAAAAAATTCGGCTTTTCCAAAAGTTATCAAGATTTGAGTAGAAAAACTCTACACTGAATGAGTGTTTGGTAGGGTTTGCCGTCTAATACCATTTAAAAAATGAGATTTACTCTTGTTCTTATCAACTGAGAAAGTGGCCAAGACGGCAGTCGATTCGTTCGAATCACTTGAATAAGCGAATTGATTGAATGAACAGACATAGGTTCATAAAACACGAAAATCAGTGTATGAATCAGTGCCAAATAACGAGACGATTCGCACCGTTGTAATCATCACAGTCATCATCAATACCCCATCTCTCTGTCGCCAACTTCGTCGCCACTGCAGTCAAACCGCCTATCAAGTTTTACAGATTCTTTTTCATCCTATAGAACGAACTCAACAAAGTCCACAAATCAGTTCATAGTACAGTTGAGTACAAGTTCACGGCAGACTTTCAGTATAAACACACAAGACGATTGATGTAAAATGAAAACATACAGACAGATAGATAGATATCATCGCAACATGGAGCGCAGATTGAAAATTGATATATGAACTACAGATTTTGATATTCCAGGGAGTCAAACTCATGATGAGGAAATTAAATTCACTATTGGTGTTATTGTAGTCTTCCTCAATCAGCAATTCCATCGATATGGAGATAGAGTGCTCTTGTATGCCGAAATGCGGTACAAAATGCGATGGTCCATTACCTTACAAAGATTATGTAAGCAAAAAAAATCTTTTTCATTGACTGCGGCACAACATGTGGTTAATTACCTTACTAAGATTATGCAAACCGGAAAAATCGTTTTTATTTTCAGTATTAGCCAAGGATAAATTAGGAGAAACCACCGCTTCTTCAAATAGGTCCTTACGGAGGCACGCCTCCGATCCTTATAAGGCCGCGTACTTATGGTGATGACCTCACTACGTCGCCTGGAAAGGCTTTATCTAAGACTCTAACGAAGAGAATAATGTGTTCTCACGTCCGAACAGAATACCACATAATTGGTTGGTTTTTTTCACATGGAAGGACACAAGATTGCTGATGATGGATCATTCAAATAAGTTTTACCACAATCACTACTCTAGTACTCGAGCGGTCGAATCTAGTCGAAATGGTTTAGGATCTACCACCGAGGTTTAGGAGACCTAAGCCATCAGCATTTATTAAGAGGAAACTCAATCATAAGAGGAGGAATAATCGCACGACCAACATGGAACTATGATTGCTTGCGGTATCCATTTGATGACCTAGTACCTAGTTATGACTTTATGCCCTAGTAACGAAACTTGACCAACGGCAAAGCATTTTTTGCTCAGCTGTTCTGAGAACTACGCTATTTATAGAATATGAGAAAAAAGTCATAGTAATTTATGTTTGCGAGGAACCAGTTTTTCCCTTCAATCAAATGTTCCTGTCATACTTTCTCCAATCATGTTTCACCGAAGTAGCGCAAAAATCCGAAGAGATTCATGGATAAAAGTATGCAAACAGCAAGTTTAATAATCCGCTCAGCATGCGCAAACGCGGCATATTAATATAAGTATATAACGAGTGATTTGAAACTGTACCACTAATGGAGCACGTCTTTAAAGGTATTAAGTTATGACACAGTCGTTGTACAGGATGAAGGACTACATGCTCATGCGATGGTTGTTGGTGATCAGTTTATTGTACCAGTATCGACAAGGTGATGTGATAACAACGTCGACGACGTTTTTCGTGCACCAACAACTACACCGACAGCAATCAACCATTGGGCTTTGTCCTCTCATCACCAATAACAAACGGTTTTTTATTGCGTCGAATGGCGTTGGTGTTGAGTGAGAGCGGTCGCGAGGAGAAAACAAGTCGGTTGACGTCGAACTAGTTCACGACGCTCATGACATCATGATAAAACACAAAGTTCGGCGATAATGCGGAGAGTAACTCTCTCAGTGAAAAAATTATCGTTTCATCATATCGAACGTTCATTATCGTACACATCATAAAATATTTATAGAGTTTTCGAGGTCAATTTACACATTAATCATAAAGAGAGGTGTGTAATGCAGTGATGAGATGATCCTCGCATATAGTGATGGTTTTTGGTCAGATCCATCATCCTGAATAGCCAAGTTCTCCAAATCTCCGGTGTCGCCAAATTAATGCCTGAGACTTATGTGGGAAAACTAAGAGCGCTGATCAAGTACATCGGTAATCTTTTGGATAACATTATATGCATAAAATACATACTAACGCTATGATATAACGAACGGAGTCAAACAATGCATTTCTAACCCGCGACGCTCGGTCTAGTCACAGCAGCGCATTGAAATCAATGTGGATTAAGTGATCAGTAGTCAATTTCAGAGCCAAAGACTGGTTCTTTAAGATGATCTCTCTGCTTTTCGGTACGGTTTTCTGGTTTTGTACGAGGTAAAATACTGTAGGAGACATTTAGGGCAATTAATTGGCTTATGCATCGAGGGGCTAAATCTAATACAAGGAAAAATGTACAAAATGTACGTTTTGTACGAAGGCCACTCGTTACCAATGTGCGAGAGAATTTTTCAACATCAAATGCTCTGAATTATTTAATAATCAGTTCTGTACTCTTAAATGAATGGCAATTGAACGATGCGTAAAAGGCTTTGGAGGTTTCTTCTCCTTCAAAGACTAAGGCAGTTAAGTTGACTTAAACCTTACTCAATGAATTGCTATTCTTTTGATGAGAATGCCAGCCTAAAAGCCGAATAAAAGTTTTGTAACTACCTTGAGCTAACATAATATTTGAAAACGGATCCCAACCTACTCAAACTTCTACTCTATTCGTGACAATCCTTATCTTCTTACAATCCCATTAACAGATAGTTAATGACAGCCAACGATTAGATTATAACATGGCCGAGGGAAGGGCAGAGAGAGGGTCTCGATGGCGTAGTGGAGAAGCTGGTGGGTCCACGAAAGAGATAATCTTAATCTTGCACCTGACAACACATCTCTGAAAAAGTGAATTTATCCAAACATCAGTGACCGATTCAGTATAAGATCTGGCCACTTCGCACGAAAGCGTAGGTTTTTTCTAGTTGTATGAACAAGGGAACGAGTACCAACAGGACTATTGGCTTTAATGTGTATAAAAAGGAATTTAGAACGCCTGCTTTATGTCGCTTGCAAAGAGAATTAACTGCTTTGCTATTGTTTTCCCGCCTAAACGAGAATGATGAAAATTTGAAAGACACTGCGTAGTTCATGTAGTTGGCGAAAGTTTCTACTAAAAAACACAATTAAAAGAATCTCTTATTGGAGCACCAAGATCACATTTCATTTATTAAGAACTGCAGATTTTTCTGAGTGACAAATTACAGGACATCACTTTCTCTACTGGGACACATCATCTGCGTGATAGCAGAAGGAAATCCAATTTATGAGAGATGTACTGATGCATGTAACTTTTCATTATTGAGAAACTTTTATCTTTGCTGGAGAGTTTTTCCGACGCGCCATGGCCTAATGCTTGTCATGTTGGTCACGACGCGCGTGGAGCCGAGCTTTACCCCTAGTTCTCTCAGGCAGTCAACATCAACGTCCTATGGAACGTCAGTACAAGGTTATCCTCGAGATTGCATGGAGACTCGCTCAATCAGTATTCCAAGACGTTCAAGAAGAAGACGAAAAACGATTCAAATGCTAGAAGTACTGTGATCTGCACAGTGAAAAAAGACAAGAAAAACACTGAGTTGACGGATCAAGTAAAGTGCTAAAATATTTATTCATGTGCATTCACCTACAAAGTTTGAGCGGTTAAATTTTCCATCACGTGAACCTTAATAATTTGCTCAATAGATTCAAGTTTACATATATTTTATTGTAAATTCAAAGCACTCGACGTTCATCAATTCTCAGAAGCCGGTCACGCATTTGACTTCATCCAGCGTCGTTTAAGGTCATTGAGTGCGTACCTGGCCTCTATAATGGCTCACAGTAGGTCATTGACGTATCAAATCAGTGTTGCGATTCTCGTAGAGAAGTCTGGTACTAATTCACCGAGCCTAGAGGGATGGAAAGCCTGGTGAGCCCTGCACGCGAGATCGAACCATAGAGCACGCGTGTGTCGCGAGGCACCTCTGACTACTGCGCTCAGCGTTCCTATCATAGATATATCGTTGTTTATGCATATTCGCGTCTTTGAATTCATATTTGAATAAATCACCAATTATTCATTTATTTATACCTAAATATGTCTTCAAAAGTACTTTTAGCCAGATTGCGAACATGGCACTGTATTCAATGTTTGATATCGGAAGAAGCCGTTACCTTTCATTACTTTCATTTCAATTACAGTTAAAAAAATTCCGAATCTATTAGATTCCTTGACGAAAAGGATACTCTAATTGTATTTGATAAATGTACGGAAGTTTTGGGCATTCAAAATGTGAAGAACTCGAAAGCTGAGATTTCCGTCTATAGCCTCACGTCGACGGCTGTTCAAAATAACGCTGTGATCTCCCCACAAAACTAAGGTACTTCCCGCTATCTGATCGCCGCTCCGAGCATTCAGAAAAAGCTTATTTTGCGCTTGTTTATGACAATCAAGTAATCATTTGATAGCTCAAATCAAAAGAATTTGAAGATAATCCATTTTTAAAAAGGCCTTGTTATTGCGCTGAAAAAGCAAAAACAATATTTTATCTCTAATTCGAAGATTCCTTGCTGACCAAAGCTTTTCCTTTGGAGTTTCGATGATCAATCGATTTTTAAGGATTTCAATCATCTATTTGTTTTGAATATGGACCTCGTATCCCGCTCGTAACAGCCAAAAGAAGACTGGGTTTCACAAAACTGGAAAATGGCATCGAGCGCAAAACCCAATTTTCTTTTGGTTCTTATGAAGCACTAAGAAGTCCGTTCAAGAAATCAAAAACATTATTGGAATCTTTGAAATTTGATCTGTCATATGATTCCTTCAACTACAAGAGAGAGGACCTGCTCAGCGAAAAATCTTCGAATGAGGAACAAATTATTATTTTTGCTCTTTCAGCGCAGTAACAAGGCCTTTTTGCAAGTGAAACAACCATTGAAATTCTTTCGATTTGTACTATCGAACGGCTGTTTGAGCATTGAAAAAGACCAAGAAATCACGTTTTTTAAAAGGGGTCAAATTGCCGGTCAGATAACGAAAAGTACCATAACTAACGCATATTTCTCGCCGAGCAGAGCTCTTTCTTCTGACTACTTGCATTCACAAGATAGTGTAGTTCTTCTTGATGCCGATGCCGTGACTATATCCTGAAAAGACCTTTTCTTTGCAACGTTTCAGGTAAAATAAGTTGGATTCGATGTGTGAGAATGGATGATCTAAAGCCAGTGCACGTCGCCGTGGGTGTGGCGATCACGTGAGTGCTGACGCAATACTTCTCTACGTGTACATAGGATCGATCACTGGTCGCTGGAGCAGCCAAACGCCCACGTGAATCGCGCACGATTCCGTTCTACCACGTGGGAAATTCGATTTGTAACAAGCAGCGTTGCAGCTTAATTCATCTGCTGCATTTGAAAGAAACGGTCTTTTCAAGATATAAGCACAGCGTGGAAATCTAATTTGATAATGCTATCGGAATTATTATAATAGTCCAGTGGAAGAGCTCTGTCCTGCGAGAATTATGCGTGTCTGAAGCTAAGAAATCTCCTCCTGTAGCAACGTAAAGAACAGTCTTTTTCGAAAACCGGCGACGTGCAGGTAGCCTCAAGTCTCGACTTTGGCATGGTCACTAGCACTCCTAGAAAAAGTTCCTCTTCAATGAACGAGATCGGTTTTTCATTTGTTCCTTCCTAATCAGAGAGAAGTCAATTATGTTTTTTGTAATATAACACACCTTTCGTTTCGAGCCCTTTCGTCAAACACGTTCTCATTGCATGGCTCGAAAAAATGATTGTCACGCATATTAGAATTTGAGTGTGATCTCAACAATACTCTCGAAACGAAAGGTATGATATAATTAACGATAACAGCCAAGAGCAATCGGGTGTAAAACACTGCCATTCAGTGATATTTTCACTTAATGGCAGGGGTAAAATGATTGTCGTTGCCAGCTCTCTATAAGGGTTGAGATCCTCCGAGAGAATTGGCTAAAGACAAAGGGTAGTGCCCGACTGACGAAGGCTGATGTTAAGGCCGAAACACGTGTATCGGGCCCTGTAAGCTGCCCTATAAAAGACCATATGCATGGCTCAAAAATTGATTATCAGGCATTTTTGGAATGATTTGATTAGAAAAACCACTCTCAGATGTGAATCCTAATAGGTGTTTATGTTCGAACGTCGAATGATATATCGTCAATCAAAAATAGGTCGTGAAAGTTAACTGCTGTCAGTTTTTTTCCTCTATATATTTCTATAATGACAACCGAAAGTAGCAAATGCTTTGGCATATTCCCAGACAGCAGGTGGCCGAATTCCCGTGTTAAATCTCTAGACATTCATATTTTTTTGAATCCTAAAAGCTGATTCACAGTAAGGGAAATAGATAGCAGGAGGAAGTAGTCAAGAAGAAATGATAATAAGAGGTTGTGAGAAAAGTTCTAACGTATATAAAAATGCATAAAAAAAGTTGTGAGTACACCATTTAAGCACAAATAAAGAACAAATTAATAGTCGAAGTAGTTCTTTTGCGGTCTCCATGGAGAACGTATCATATCGTCATTGGATCACAATCAGACTCGTCAGCCAACATCCGGCAACTCATCGTTGGATCATCGTCGATTCGATAGACGGCTGCTTGATGATCGACTTTTCGTGAACATTCTCTCTTGACATGTCGGTCAATCGGTCTTCTTCTTCACGGAATATCTTTAACTAACACTGAGCTCTACGAACATCGCAAACTTCGCTACCATACGTCATACAGATATGTCGCTCAGAAGAGTTGACTCCCATTTTGTAGTGAAAGTGGAGCAGCAGGCGGAATCCTTTCTTGGGATAGGCTGTGTACAACGAATGGTATATATGACGTGCGAGAAAGCGAATTTTCTGATTAGCACTTCACACGTAATACATGTGCAAAAATCATTTTCTCAGGCAATAAGGCAGACTTTTTCCACAACCTGTAATTAGAAATGAAATTACTTTTCAACCATTCAGTTACCGTATAGCATAGCGATTGCAAATGATCGTAGTCATCGTCTTTAGGTGAATTTGATTTCCATAAGCATTCTTTTTCAAGTGTTTTGAGCTTCTTTTCATAACACGACATAATCAACTTGTGATAATTTGAAAACTCGCTCGTGATCTGTAGTAATAATATCCGCCAGATGTCTTGATCTCTGCGCGTAAAAATTCTTGAATCTGTGGATGTGTAACTGTTTATGAACATTGTTTGTTTATATAAAGAATCGCCGTCTCAGACCAGCATTCTACAGTGAGAACATTATCGATTCGCATTATGATTAAAGAGTTATTCTTGACATAAATTCATTAAAAACGGATTTTCAAGATATGATCCGCAAACACTTATCTCTGAGATGAGGAGAAGACGGAAGAGCAACGGATAGTACAGCAAGAGTAAGAGGAACGTATTAGAGAGGGGTATATAAGAGTCAAGAGTAGGACTGAAAGATAGTCAAAGGAAAAAGTAGTAAGAGAAGAGCAGAAAAATAGCGTGAAAGGAGAAAAAGGAAAGAAAAAGTTAAGGAAAGGAAGTGGTAGAATAGGAAAGTAAGGAGCAAGACTAGGAAAAATAGCAAGATGAAATAAAAACGAGTGAAGGAGGAACAAGAGCTCACAAAGAGAGAAAGAGAGGGAGCAAAAACAGGAACAATACCAGAATAAAGAATTGAAAAAATAGGAAAAAGAGGAAAGAAGATGGAGGAAAATGGTAACGAATGAACGAAAGAAGAAGCAAAGACGGTAAGATAGTGAGCATGTGATCATTTATCACTACCGGTTTTCTATTGATGATGTCAATTTCTTTCCTTTTTTGTATCGCCATCCATCAACGGCACACTCAAAACTCCCCAATATTCTCCTTGCTTTCGTTGTGAAATATTTTTGACCATACTCTTTAGCCGAATGAAGAACAGAGTTTGAAAAGGAACATTTTAGATAGAGCAAATTGATTGGAGGCTTGATTCGGCCTCTATCATACCTGTGTATTTGAGAGATTAAACGAGGATATCTGGATTTTCGTGCTGATGTAATCTCCATAAATTCCTAATAAAATCGATACCAACGAATGTATAGCGCAGCGAAGGTGCTTCATAAAACGTAAGATCGGTCATCGGTTCTATTCGACTTTTATAGCAAACCAAACTCTCTATTACTGGGATGGCACTGGATTCGTATTGAACACTGAAAAGACTCATCGATAAGCTCTTATAAGTCATTGAACGGGCAAACATGCATACAACCACTTTTATGACGCTACGAATGGAGTAGAATGCATGGCGCATTGTGATGAGATCAATCTATGCTTAGTACCCTCTTTTCTATCCTTTATAGCTAACAACATATCAAATAAACTCATATTTTGCCCTAGTACTTATTGCAGACGTTTTTCAATAAGGGAGCAAATATGAACACATTGTCAAGTGGAGAAGTGATAATCTGGCCGAGCGTTATTCTGAATAGATAGCGGGTACAATACGTGCGCTCAGTCACTGTCCTGCTCTCCATTTCCATCATTTATGTTCTCTGCCCATAGTGACTCATTCCAAATGAGTCGAGAAATTCAAACATTGACGACGGCAATTCTCGCCACATACACCGCGCACACACATAAATCAGGACTTGTGGTGACATTAGCTGAAAAGTCTGTAATCACATGAATCATCTCAATCGCTAGCGAACTAAACAATCACTACGCACCGTCGTCCTGTTAGACTATCTGAATGAGTTTCGCAACTGGCAAAAACGCGACTTTGGTATGAATCCCTTCAATTATACTGCTTTTGATGAGAATGTAGCCAAAGGTGGGCTTGGAGAAAATCAGCCCAGCACAGACGTAGACCAAACTGGTATTCGGATTAGAAATGTTGAGCTCGTTCTTGATTTGCAAGACCCTACTGATGGATAAAGCTCCATCTATGCATCGTGTTCCGACATTAATCAGGAACTTGGACACTTGCATAGTTCGTCTCCATGAATGGTGCGAGTTCCAAAGCATTTTACCCGATCCTTCGAACCCTATAAAATTGTCATCCATAATGTTAGATTTGCTGACTATAGATGGTCGCTCTGAAGGGCCGTTCTGTCGTTTTAGGATTCGTTTACCGTTCTCATCTATCCTGCTTTAAGTCATGGATCTGATTGTGTTTTCTTCCAATCTGTATTTTCCTCAATATTGAAATGGAGTTCTTTTATTTCGAATGTTTGGGTAGTAAACTCAGGCTTGATGAAAATTATGGGCCGAGTGTACTCAACATAGTTCTTTGCGGACGGCACAATTTTCGGCTGGCGGGGGTGCGGATGACTACGAAGAGAGGCTGCCGCGGCGCGCGCTCTGACGTTTGTGTGGTTGTTTTCCAATGAGATTCATGTTTTTTCGTCAATAAATAGGATTTCTGTGTCAGTAAATGGAGAAATATAGAACAGAGTTTAATAAAGTTATTTTTTTTTTGGAAGAAACTCAATAGCTGCATTTATAATCCACAATTTCAGAGGGAAGAGCCAAGAATTTATGAGAATGCTATATTTTGAAACTTTCATCGAACATTTCTATGATATTTTATTTATACTTACCTATAATTCGAACAAACTAATTCTCTATTTCTTTCATTTCTCTCGTAATTTTTGACATAAAGTATTTAAAAATTCATCGCAATGGCTGAAAGTGCCGTTTGTTGCATGCGAGTCCACTTCATCAATAATTCCCAGTATTTTTCTGACTGTTAGTGCACTTCTGATTCTCATTTCTCAAATTAGTGCGTAGTTTCGTGCAAATTCTTCATTCATAGCTATGGTATGCGAATAAGAAAGCTCCTGCAATTGTTCGTTGCTAAAATCAAATAGAACTGAACGACGCGTTCTATTTCCCAAATGGTCCGTTTTTTACGCTTAACAGTCCGAAATGAGATTACGTCCCACATTCAAGCATTTCTCGCCGGATGAAGTTTTTGTGAGCAATCAATAATCATTAGATAGGACCAATTCTAACAATTTTAGCGGTGTACTTGGTTTTCAAAAATGATTTCTTGCAGCGCTGTAACAGTAAAATGAAGACCAAATTTCGTAAATTTGGATCCCTTTCGAAATCCGCATCCTGTGTTGATTTCTGAAAAAAAAGTTTTCTTATTTCTTAAGAGTCCTAACGATCATTTGATAGCTGAAATCTTGAAGATTTTGAAGGTATGCTTTATTTTCAGTATTGCTTACTTCATGCGCTCTAACAGTAAAAATAAAAATATCTTTCTCACTCAAGCATTTGCCGCTAAACAAAGCTAATCCGTCAGACTTTTGATAATTGTTCGATAGCTTACATCTGGACGTTTCTACAGACATTTTTTTCTTAGAATAGGACTCCTTATCGTATTGTAGCGGTCAAAAGAATACTACGTCTGGTAAAGGCTCTTGTACAGCCCGAGACAGGTGTATCGTCCTTACAGACTCATCAGCCAGGCAGAACCCGTCGTCTGTCGATTTTTTTAGTCAGTTCTCTCGGGAGCGTTACACTCTTTATAGTGAGTTATCGACGACATACGCTTTACATTCTATGTCAAGTGAAACATTCACCTAACACAGAGTGTTGTGCACTCGATTGCTCATTGGCTGGTACTTTTATCATAATTATACCTTTATCTCGAGTGCTTTGTTCAGACCACGCTTAAATTTCTATATATCCTTTCATCATTATTTGAGCCAACATGTCATGTGGTCTGGTAAGGGCTCTTGTACAGCTCGAGACACGTGTTTTGTCCTTTACAGACTCATCAGCCGGGCAGAACTATTATGACTATTAAAAGATCGACAGATAAAACTATTACGACTATAAAAAGATCGACAGACGACGGGTTCTGCCTGGCTGATGAGTCTGTAAGGACGAAACACGTGTCTCGGGCTGTATAAGAGCCCTTACCAGACCACATGACATGTTGGCTCAAATAATGATGAAAGGATATAGTGAAATTTGAGCGTGGTCTAAACAAAGCACTCGAGATAAAGGTATAATACTACGTCTTGCAGTTAATTGATATGTTGCAAAACGTGCGGTGACTTGGGGTCAATGTCGCGAAATCTCATCTTTCGGAGTACGAAACCCGTCCTTTTGTCTGTTACAGCACTCTAAGGAGTGCTCTCCAAAAACCAACTAAGCCTGAAATCAATAGATCGACTGTTCTTAGAATCTTGCAATGAACTTTGAATATACATTCTTAAGAATGCTTGAAACCTTACCCGAGGTTGGTACGCCAAGGTTATACTCGTGTTTCGGAGGTCTCGCCCCCTCGTCGTAGCCCATCCCCACATCAGGTCCTGCATTTGAGTCCGAAATCGTTGAGATTTACCTATCGAATGGTTGTTGACCCTTTACAGAAAAAAACTGCATCCGGCTAGAAATCCTTAAATGTGAAACACAATTTTATTTCAAGTGTTACAGCGCAAACAACGAGCCGTTTGAAAAATAAAATCTACCGTTCAAATTCACTTGATATTAGCAGTCGAGTGATTATTTACAATTCAAAAAAAGCAAAAAATCGTTTTTTACCAAGTGGCTAACCAGGGCGGAGATAATAGAAAAGTACCGAGGGATGCTCATGAGTTGCTAAAGATTTGCGCAATTTGTGATCGTATTTTTTGATAGTATTCTTACAGGTCCTTATTTGTTGATGAATGTATTGATAAACTGTAAGCAATATCAGCCTTATGTAAATTATGGCTTAGAAACAGGCATTTTTCAAAAGAGTTGGAAAGGCATTTTCTCAAGAATGTAGCTTTCATACTAAAAAGTGAATTTCCAAGGCAACTGAGCGTTCTTTTCACTAAGATTACGTTTATAGCAGTCGCTCTAATATAAGTTCACCAAATTTTCGTAATAATGAGGTTTCCTCAGTATAAAGTTCTACTATATACGCATCGAAAGATCCGCTGTAAACTGAAGGGACGGGTTGATTGCGGCGAGCATAAAATATCATCATTCCTACGCTAGTATCACAAGCAGAAAAGTCATTTCAAAAGCCACTGGTTTTGAAATTTCTATCATTCGAGCGATTGCAAGAATGCTGATAGCCTAGTGACAAAGGTCTTTTCTGGAAAATAGACCAAGAACTTACGAGCGCATTCATTAGAATGCGATTACATGCGGCACAAAATGGTTTCAGAAGTAAGGATTTTTAAGACATTTGGGCGTTATCTTTTCTAGGATTACGCTTGCAAAGGTTCATTCAATGAGAATTAAATTTTTTCCCTAGCAAAAAATCTATGAGAATCGAAATCTAACTATATAATCACAAAAAATCCACTATGAATTAGAAAAGATGGACGGCGTTTTGCAAAATGTTATCTTTTATTTATTGGTAGAACGTACTATAGAAGCCTTTTTAAACAACGTGCATATTACTAAAATGAGAATTCTTAAAGCTATCGATTAACTGTAAAAACAAAAGAAGATAAGAGAAAGTTTTCAAAACGTTTTAAAAAAACATTCCTTTCCGCAAGGATGTGCTTCTCCTTTGTGAAAGGCAGGAATTAGGGAAGCGTTAAACGCTACTTCAGCTCAAGTTATTCATGAAAAATGTTCGATTCACAATCTATTGGCAGTGTCCTATCGGTGCTTAAAACGTCAGAATTATCGCGGAATTCGCCCGAATTTTTACTTTTTCCCTACTATGTTAGCCGTGAGATTGATTCAATTTTCTTGGTAACCTTCAGACTGATCCTTCATCAGTCAAGGTCCTCAGAGTTCAAAAACTTTATCAGAGTTTAAATAGGTTGGAAAAAGAGTTCTGCGAAAATACTTGCAGAACATTTCATTATGCACCAATTAGACCTCAACAACGAGAAAACTCACAGTCAAAGTACTCTGCTTCAACTTTCTTCTCCTTCGTCAAACTTTTTGAACCACTTGTACACCGTACTTTTGCCAGCTGTGTCTTCGTCCCGAGCCACATTGACGCGTTCACTTGCCACCGTTGCATTTAAACCCAACAGCCATACATGCATCACAACAATCTAATTTGCTCGCTTGTTAACTCCGTCTTGAAATATGTAGATAAATTATATACCAATGAACGCGAGAGAAGACGAGCTTTCTAGGATTCACCGGTAATCATAAAGGCATTGTGTGAAGCCAGTGAGAAAGGGGATTTTGACTTCCACATCATCCGTGAGCTGCCGGTTGATCTTCTTTTCAAACTCTGCTTTTGATTTCGGCCTAACACCATCTCCGAATCAACTATTGGCAAGCCAGGCCGAGGCTGCTGCCAAAATCCGTTTCATGGAAACGACATCTGAAGACGTGAAAAAGCCCTTGACAGGTTACGTTAGGGATTCAAGGAATGTTGTACGCATGACCAGCAATAAACCATTTGGCATGTGTGCCGGGGTCCGCACAATTAGTGAAGACGGACCATCTAAGTATCTAAGTGAGTAAGTACGTGAGAAACCACTGAAAACAAGGTATTGAACACGCCCGTATAGGTAACGTTTGTTTTCTTGTTAAGACCTGAAATTCGACAGATTTCGACCAGTTATGGCAAGCTTAAATTACGACCTTTTTAGACATTACACCTCTCGAACAACTTGCGACATTCTAACTCATTCAGGTTTTTGCATTTCATAGATTTTTACGGAGCATTTCGTATCGAATGATATTACGGTACGTAATGATTATATGATACAGTATTGATTGTGTCCCGTTTCACCGTTCGTTTAGACTGTTTTCTTAAGACCACGCTCAAATTTCAATATATATCATAATTATTATTTGAAGGATCAAGTCATGTGGTGTGTTAATGGGCTCTTTTGCAGCGCGATGCACATGTTTGGCCATGAGCAGCCTCGTCAGTCGGCAGGCCCTTCGTCTTTTAGCCACTCCTCTCGGGGTGCTCCAGCCCCCATGAAGAGTAGGCGACGACGAACGATTTACACAGTTGCCTTCAAGTGAAAAATCACTGGATCGACATGCTGTACACTCGCTTGCTCTGGCTTGACTTGACGGCAATGGTGAAAATCGTTTATCGTCGTCTTTTCTTAGTGGGAAACTGAAGCACCCCGAAAGGATTGGCTAAAGTCGAAGAGCTCTGCCCGGCTGACGAGGCTGCTCAAGGCCGAAACACGTGTATCGGTCTGTACATGAGCCCATTAACAAACCATATGTTCCATTTCATTCAGCAATTTTCTGCTGCGGTCTATGTGGTACAGCGGTTCGAGGTGCCCTGCCATATACACGGAGTTGATGGTCCGATCCCGCGCCCATGGTTTACTGAGCTTTTCAACACTTGGGATGCTGGGGAATCGGTACCGGGCTTGTCTGAGAAAATATCAGCACCGAGTTGATACATCGAAAGTCCACTGTGAGTCATTCTGAAGGTCGAATATGCATGCAGTCGCCTCATAGATACTTAATGAATTCCGATGCATAACATGTCCCACAGGACGTTAGCAACGTCGAGAGCTTTATCCTTGATCATCCTCTGATCTTTCGCTATGTGTTGTGAAATAAGTTGTCACATGCGATTAGTGATTGGACACTGATTGAATAATAGAGACATTGCAAACTGCACTATACCTCTTGGATCGCAGGAAGAGTGATAGTAAAGATGTGTTTCTGGAAAGGCTGTGGCGCGAGTCAGCTCCCGTTCGACTTTCCCAAGTTTTGCAAATCATTCAAGAGTCTTAGGCCACACTTACTGTCAGGTCCCCTATAGAAATCTTTGTTTTGATTTCTTGTCTGCATTAGTCGTCTTATGTCGTGATTTAACAGGCTGACTTCCGCGGACCAAACTGGGCGTGTCCCCGGCATGTGAACTACTTCACCTCCTCTGTCTCGATCACGTCGCCGGTTACAGTACTACTTTTTTTTATATGACCCGTAGCGAAGTTATGGACCGATTCACATGCGGTCTGGCATTGAAAAGTAGTACTGTAGTCGGCGAGTAGTCGCAGCAGAGGAGATGGAATCGTGCGCACGCTAGCTGACACCTCCAGTTTGGGTCCGCGGAACGCAACTTGTTGAACGATAGTGAATGTTTCTAATATGTTATACATTTCCAGAATGATTTGTCAAAAAATTTGAGACCTTCGAAGCTGCCTAAGAAACACAAAGAATTACCACTTAGCAAGAGTTTGGATACGAAAAAGAAGATTGCGCGCCACCGGTGAAACTCAGTCAAAGGTTTTGAAACTGGCGCAACGTGCTGGTAGGTGTTTCGTGAATTAATGCGATCTTATCATCGATGATATTCAATTCTCATCAACTGACATTGAAAACTTGAAATCTACGCGAGTTTTATTGGTTTTCACCGCCTTTATAGCAATGTTCTGACACAGTCAGGATCACTTTGGCCCAATGTACAGGAATGTTATGCGACATACGTGATCGATGGTTAGATCCTGTGCTCAAGACTCACGATGCCTTCCATGGTTCTTTTGAGTTATAAAGGGATAAACACAAAATCGACTCATTCGTAGGAGAGGATCTTTTCATAGGAGTGTTGGTAGCCATTCGAAAGCTAAGACATCAGGCAAAAGCCTCACGTCGCCGGCTTTCGAAAAGCTTTTCTTAATGTTGCTGCAGAACGACATTACTCACGTTCATTTTTCGCTGGACAGTCTTTCTTTGGACTGTTAATGGCCCTTCAAAGGCGTAATCTTTTGCTATCCTAATGCTGTGCTTATATCCTTGAAAGACCGTTTCTCTGAAACGCAGCAGATAGAATAAGCCGAATTCCCATCTACGACCAGGGGACTTTTGACCAATTCATGTGCGACTGACTGAGGCAGCCACTCGATGACGCTATAATCATCGATTTTCCCGGCTTATGAACTCGTAGAGATATATCGCGTCAGCAGTTCACGTGGGTGCCTCACGCACATGCATTGGTCAATGACCCCTTGATTGCAGATGAGAATTCAGCTTATTTTACCTGCTGGCTTTCAGAGAAACGATCTTTTCAAGATATAAGCAGGCCGTTAAATCAGAATTGATCACACTATCAAGTGATTACTAATAGTCTTAATAATGCATCTTCCGGTGGGAAATAAACCCAAGAGATCCCTTGCTGTTGCAACGCCTAAACTGGGTCTGAAGCCTGAAGTCTTTGCTTTAGAATGGTTACTGAAGCTTTTATGAAAAGCTCCTCTCCAGGGAATGAGACAGGTTTTTGATTTGTCCCCTTATAGCCGCACCTTTTCGACTCGACGGTTATCCCTGTCCTAATGTATGCGGCAGATACCTGGTTGCTACGTAAGCAGGATCAAAGATCACTTGGCGTTATTGAACCGCGCAATCTAAAGGTTGATGCTAGGGGTATCCCGTATTTTGCAAATGAGAAAAAGGTCCGAAGTTCCGAAATATGTCAACGATCGAAAATCAGAGACGCCGTTCTACACGCCAGGATATCAAAAATATGGTGGGCCGGACACGTGATGCGCTTCAACGACAACCGATGGACGAGAGCCGTTACCGACTGGATTTCTCGGGACCTCAAGCGCTCTACAAGAAGACTACCGATTCGTTGGTCCGATTTCTTCACGAAAGCGATGGAAGAAAAATATGATGCTCAGCGAATCCCTAGAGCGAGGAGGACACACTGGGCTATTCTTGCACGCGATAGGGAAAAATGGAATTGTTGCTGGTACCCGCTCGAGTCACTCGACGATCATCGGGACGACAGGTGATACAGGTGACAGGTGATAACCACACAATACTTATTCCAGCTCTCCACAATCGGTGAATTGGTACTAAATTGCTGGGAGACTAGCAATACTGACCCAATAGACCGGCGAATCACTGGGAGTCAGTGTGAAGGCTAATATACATCCACTCACCGCAAACGATGCTGGATGAAGCGAATGTGTAATGCATCCCTCAGAGACCAATCAAAACCGAGGACTTTATCCTTTTTATGCTCTTACCACACACACGTTTCATCGAGAGATACTGATTTCGATTTAAAGCAAAAACATAGCTTCGTCTTCGCTTTGCTTCACAAATTAGAGATTTGCAAATTGCTGCCAAATACCTATAGATTACAATTCTCTCTATCGTTTTTATGTATCAGTCATCTAAGAACGGCACCGTCCAAAATGCCCCGATACTTATGAGTCATTTGTCGGTATCTCACATTAATGTTTGTTTTAACGTCGAGGTTTTGTTTCCTTCCATCACAGCTTGTGGAGTTAAAGCTCTTCAAGAGATTCGGCATCTTCAGCGTACAACGGGGTTGGTTGTTCCACGCCGTCCATGCGTGAAAAGAAACATTTCGTTACCAAGCTCTGCTTTATTTACAGTGCGATATTATCGAAGTTTAGGGGAACTAAAAGAACTCAGAAGTCTACAGGATTGAATGGGGCCTCATCAGTGATATTCTATCATTTTTTGGTGACAGTTTTCCTTTGTGAACTCAATTAATTAGAATTTCTATTGGAGCACGCACCAATCTTTGTAAAGGAGTCTCATCAGTGATATTCTATCATTTTTTTTGATGACAGCATTGCCCTGTGAACTTAATCAATCAGAACTTCTATTGGAAGACGCACCAGTCTTCGTAACCGTCTGAACAGCCCGCCCAGCTGAGGGTTATCATGACCTCTAACGTTAGCAAACGGATATAGGACTGCACATGAAATGAGTAAAATTCATTCGGTAAGAGAAGTGAAAAAGTTGAGAGCTGTGAATCTTAAGTCTATAGCTTTATTTCACAAAGATTTTTAATCGAAATAAAAACACTGTGGTGGTACAGCAGCGGCTTCCGTTGTGCTATGCTAGTATGCGCCCACAGATATGCGTCTTCACTTTCTGCTCAATGTTTTCCATATCTCCAGTGTCACCGGATTTATGATTATAACACCACTAATATCTGTTATAAAAGTGGTGAAATGTAAAATTCTCATAGATGGATCAATTATCTTTGAATTAGGTTTCCGTGCACAAGTACAGCATCTCATTGCCTGATTAGAATAATCAGATTACGTAAAACTAGTCAATTTTTGGATATTTTGGTCTTCTTGTCTTATTCATGTGTTAAGCAGGCAGTAGAAAACACAGAATTTCTAGTTAAGATTATCACCGACTAATTCTAATTTGGGAGATGATAAAGGACAGAGAGGGAGTGGAGTACAAAGTTGTCATGGGATGGGAAGTTCTTCGCGGAGAACGCTTAAAAAATATGATTTTTCTATTCCTGATTTATTTTTTAAGCCAAACAGGAGTGTTACATCAACCTTCATTCAACAACTGACGTTTTGGCAGTTCGCCTCCTTCAGAACCTGTAAAAGTCAAGTTTTCTTACAATCCAATCAGTCAAACACCTCCTCCATTACTCCATTTGAAAAAATCACCAGACCTAGATTTCAGTCGCATCAAGCACAATACAAAACGGTGAGTATGTTTGAAGTTGATGTTGTGCTTGATGCGCTTAGGTCTGTTAAACTAAAGGAGTAATGGAGGAGGTGTTTGACCGATTATATTACAAAAAACTTGACCTTTCCAGGCTCTGAGAAGGCGAACTGCCGAGACGTCAGCTGTTGAATAAAGATTGATGTAACACCTCGTGCTTGGCTTAACGAAGAAAATTAGGAATTACTGAAGCATGCCGAGGTAAATAGATAGTCGGTCTTGGGATTTGGTAGATAAAATTTTTCTATTTTCAACGGTCGTACGATTTATATAACATTGAAATTTGAAACAGCGAGTCACATGGTGATACTCACCGCCACCATCATCATCATTATCGTGTATACGACCACATTTGAATCAGCCGATCCATTGGTCTACCGATTGCCAGGATCATGCCGAACCCGTTCAACTAGCCACAATATTGCAGGAATTATACCCACCCTCATCTATTACAGTATATTTTTCCATAACCAAAACATCATCCACACGATGAAAATATAAATTCTCTTCCGCATTTGCTTCACTATAACGATAATATCCTTCTCCAAGTCATCATTGCTTGCAGTTACCTGTGAACTTTTTGCAAATATGAGCCACAATCAATTTTTTTGCTCCTACGTTTTCAACTTATTGAAAGATCTGTTAAAAGTTTCATCTTATCAGCACGACATACAAAAAGTACTATACTGGAATTTTTGATTCTGCTTCATAAACTCAGATCACTTGCACCATCTGCCCAACTTTTTCTTTATTTTCAGGTCAGCGAACGACGTGAGCTATAGCAGTAAGAACAGTGAGATACGAACAAAACTTGTAACATGTGATTGCTTCAAATCCACGGTTACACTCTCCAGGCGTCACTAAGCTTTCAACTGCACCACTGTGGCCCTCGCTTAACCATTCTCTCAGTCACGTTTGTGCACCAGTGCTTAATCCCATTGAAATGTGATTGCTGACAGTTATCTAACAGATTAAAACATGGCTGAGAAGAACACAGAGCGAGAACTTAGATCGAATAGTAGAAAACTTACTGAGACCCTGAGAGAGGTAATACTGGTTCCAAACCACGTCAGTTTCCACGTTGTGATGTATCTTAGCACTACAATTCGCAATTTTGTAAATAGTCGCAGCACTACACAAATCTTCTGTTCTATTTCTAAAGCGAAGTTTTTGTATTTTGAGTATTTAAGAAGAGCGATGTCGTTTTAGCAATTGATAATTATAAAGTTTTTATGATTTACGACGCTCGCACCATGAAAGCTTCAATAACAATTCCACATTGATTTGATCCTCCACACGGTATTGTTGTTTCATGTACTTCTAAGAGAATTGAGTGGTGAGCAAAAACACGGCCTCAGGAAGGGATCGAACCCGTGTTTTATCCAATCCGGGGACGCGTGCTCTTCAAATGCAATAAAAATACTAGAAAATTCGAGCATTAGTTATTAGAATGGCTGTCAGCTCAACTGGATTTATAAAACGAAATCGCATACCCGAACAAACCTGTTTAAGCTTGGTGGGCTGATAGTCAGCATAGAGATGTTAAAGATTGAGTGGTCGGGCAAATGCGCCTTGGTGGTGTAGCGGTAGATCACGCGTCCCCGGATAGGATGAAACGCTGGTTCGATTTCCGCCTGAGGCCATATTCTCGCTCACCATTTAATTCTCTCAGGTATCTATGAAACATAATAACACTGCGAAAAAATGCATTAAAAATACTAGGTATTTCGGGTACTGCTGCCCTCGTTGTGGTCTTCATATTCGTTGTCATTCGAGTCAAATGTTCTTCGGTGCAGCAACATAAATGAGGAATCTCACTTATCAATGCCCTTGTATATAGGACGGTTGTTAATGATGCCAATTAATCGCTCATAATACTTTGTTTTTCACCGAATAATCCATCCTGCAGTATTCGGCATCATTATCGGTTAGAACAGAGCGTTAAAACTGACTTCCCTTGACCGTACTGCATATGAGGGCACAACCGAGGAGGTTCTTCTTTCGAACAGTGTTCCACCGAGAAAGATTCCATACGAACAACAACGAAGACCAAGATCACAACGAGGACGAACGACTGTCGACAACTGAATCGAATCATCGGCTCTGAAGAAGACGGAAAGGTCGAGACGTTAGTCGAATGAATTTCATTATTTAACCTCGTGGTATTGATCGACAAGGGAATTATAATGGAATGATAATAATGTCAAGGTTAAAGAAAAGTCGGTTTCCGAAACACACAATTTAGTTGATATAGCATATCTTCGTGACAAAAAATAATAGAATAAAATGATGTAACAATAAAAAATAACACTAGATTCAACAATATAATAATACAAATAATAGGTAGTGACACTATATAATAATAATAGTAAAATTATAGTGGCTGGACCGAGGGAGGGTGGTAATGATGAGTCCCAATTGGACGAAACGCGTTTATATAGCACTAGAAGCTAATGGCACATGTCATATCCTTATCAGATTACATCGTTTTGGGCTGGTCTATGAAAAAGTAGAGGTATTATTCACTGTCAAAGCCATAAGCTCGACTACCGGTCACAACAGTGTCAGGTAATATCATCATCTAATTTGGAGTGATTTCTTACTCGTCGTCGATTCTTTTGTAAAGCATTATTTAACCTCAGGGAATCGGCTGAACCGAGGGAGGGTGCTACTGAGTCCCAATAGAACAAAACAGACTAATGTATAGCAGTAGACCTAACGGCTCAAACATGTCATATCCTTATCAAAAATCAAATAAAAATAGTAATAATAATATGATGCATTACCATTATGAAAATCACCGGATAACTTCCTGAACGTCTCTAACTGTAACAACATATTTAAGTAAATATAGAAGGTACACAATGGCGAAGCGGCCTGATTTTTTCAGACTGAAGCAGGGTACAGTGCCTACTTCTTCGGTACATCCTGTAATGACTACTATGGAATCAACCCAACCATTGTGCTCGTTTATGAATGACTACTATAGAGGTCATATCATGGCGTGCATGCGAATGCATGCAATTCTGTTTTTTCAGGTAACAGAATCAATGCAGTTGTCGGTAAAAATCTTGGTTTAATAAGGTAACACGAGGCTGGTGAGAAATTTTATTCGGATAACGCTTCTCGGCCTCCTCGTCTTCTACTTAGTTGGATTGATTCAAGTCGATTGTCTATATGCCTTGCAGCGGCGGTTTAGTGGAATGCTTTTTTGAGTTAGTTGTGGACGTTCGGCCAACAGTGGCTTTGTGATTACCTCAAACTGGGTAATTAAACCTTTATTTGAATAACAACATTAGTAATATAACGAATAAGAACGAAATTACAACATTATGCAATATAAACAATAATTAATGAGGAAGACGATCGACAAACATAGAAAGCAAATCATTCGTAAGTAGAAACAGTAAACTATAGCACAAGAGATCGTAAAACATCGTCATCCTGGTCTGCAGACATAACGACGCGACGATGAAGTTATCTCCACTGGTCTTATCCTTTTTATACTGTTCCCGAGACGACGTTGGCTATCATTAATTCTTCTGCTGGTTTCGAATTGATGGATACGAATCTGGTTCACTCTCGATTCTGATTTCACTCTTCTTATAGTTTCTGATTTATATTGACAAGAGGGCTTAGATTATGGCCTGATATCTGCTCATTAATTGACTGTACTATTACAAAGTTGTCAGCTTGGTTCGAGGAGTGTAAGCAGCTGGAGTTATGCATCTTGCATTAATGGCCTATACGATTATACTTGACATGCTGTGAATTCTCGGCCATAAATCAACATCCTAGCAATAGTTATACTATGTCGTATATTTATATTCTTTATAAACTAATTTTCTAACTTATGAAGCTATATGATGGTTGTAATACATGTGATGGTCGATTTATCGACACTCCCGCCCGAAATTTTAGAGGTGTTTAGTTCCTTTGTTATGCTTGAGTTGATGGCGGCAACCATTGAGCACGTGGTACAGTAGCCAGAAAGGAGCTATAGTAAGTCTAGCTACCCAACGGCATGCAAACGCAATTATGCGTCCTCCATAGATATACGTGAGTGCTATTAATATTAACAGGCCGAGTAATGCGATGGTTACCGTCTTATACCATTGTGATAATACATCAACAATATGCCACAAATCTGGCCATTGTATCTCCATTTCAGTTTTGGTGCCTCCGTGTAGCCATTTATTGAACATTGTGCTAGCCATATCGGTAAATTTCAAAATACCTCCAACCTCGAACCTGGTGATTATGGTGCCGCGTGTAAGCGTACATTTCTCTTGGACACGAGCTTGACCTGAAATAAAGTTTCGAATGTTTGCTATCTCGTTCACATGGTACTGTGAATGTCGCTGATGGGCATACTATTTCAGCTTGAGCAGGAGCTTCTGATGTACAGGTTATGTGCGCTATGAATCCTTTTGCATATTTATAACATCCCTGTATGCTTGTGTTGCCGATATGACACGTAACACTATCGACAACTCCTTCCGTTTTAAGCTCGTCTTGAATACTAAGGATGATTTCGGCAGTCGTCATTCTTGGGATTATGGCTTGTACTCGCCCAGTTTTGTTTGTTGGAATGTTGCCGATGTCATGATGATAGGTAGTTTGTGTCGGACGTTGCGAAAGAATGAGGAAATGTTTGGTTCATTGCATCTGCAGTTGGCCCGAACTTCCGCTGGATAACATGTGCATTCTTCTACAACTTTGCACTGGAGATTTCTGGCTGTAGTTCGATCATTACATTGAAGTGGCCGTAATGTGCGAGTAGGCCAGGTAGCAGTCTGGGAAGTGAGTAAGTAAAGGAATTCCAGGTGACGGGTATATAGGGTTGCATATGGATCGTATGTGATTCCGTTTTTCCTTTAATTGCATTGAAGTGTGTGATTTCAACATTTGCCGTCTCTGACCAGCGATTACAGTGAAATAATTCGTAAATATCAATGGATAATAGGGTCAAATAGATACGATAGAACAGGGCATCCCGAACTCCAGTAGAAGCGCTCACATCCAGGTCCTCCACAAGATTCGGTGCAGGCGGTTACTTCTGGATATATGTTTCCCTCTTCTAATTTGGGTAACAAGCTAGATGGAGTTATGTTTGCAGGACTCTGTATGTGGACATCTTTAACTATCCACGACTCGATTTGACGTGTCCCGTGTGAATAGGTCCGTTTCAGGTTCGCACGAAAGGGTGAGTGAATTCCACATGAGTCTGATTTCCTGTAGCAATGTTTCGTTTTTGAATAGTCTAAAACGCTTCCCTCTTGAATGGGTTAATCTTCAATACATCCGAAATTTTCACCTCGCAAATATGAGTGCCATTTACATTCTGGCAAATTGTAGTAGAATGAGAAAAGAGGTTGACTTGTTGACAAGCTTCTGTTGATATTATGATAGTCATCGTTACTGCCAGAAGAAGTTTCGCAATGTCAGCGTGTCGTTGGCGGTGTCTTGTTTGATGTCTTCTATTCATCGGCACGTTATTGAATCGCGATCTTATGAGCCGCCATATGAAAGACGTGAAGAGTCGAATTGGTGACTGGTACGAATAGGAACACGTAACAGCTAGTAATGATCAGATAGAGGAAAAAAGTAGTGGCTAATATGGCTCCTAATGGCCAGCACTCAAGATTGAACATTGTGACTGAACAAAAGATGCAACTTACATGCTCACAAAATGATGCTGTTGCAGAGATGGTTTCAATAATTCCCACCGTGATGTTGGACGTTATTTTCCATTGTGCTTTATACTCATGCAGCACGATTTGTGGTGGTAAATGCACAAATTCTTCGTCCTGTGGTGTTTCATAGATCTTGCAATATCCCTCTGCACATAATTCATACGGTGCTCGATCCGGTGATGATATCTTCACTCCTCCACTATTGCATTCTAACTGCCTGATACTTGTTGAAGCATCTGCACATTTGGTTGTCGATAGAAGTAAGGTCAACAAGCTGGAAATCATTGAGACATGATAATTTGAGGGAAGTTTATGAGATCTCCGTAGTTTATCTGTTTCTTAGGTCGGAGACGATAATTACCTTGTCGTGTGTCTGTGCCGATAGATTTCTTCGTAGGCAACTTGTCGCTAGGTTGACTTCTCTTTCGTCTGGATTGTGGAGATTGTGTTTCGTTAATTGATTTACGTTGTTCATTTCTTTTATCCTGTGATTGATGATCTTCTATTTCTAACGGAATGAGAAGATTCAAAGGTCTCCGAATTTAACGGTGTGACGGTAGTAAAACCACTGCTTCACGAGAAAATCCTTGTGCATTCGTGACCAATTCCTTTATTTTGCCCATTTTCCAAAGGTGTCATGGTTGCATTGGATCGTTGATAAGTACGAAATCATCTTTTCTAGGGACATATTTAGAACTTCCTTTATTTCCCAATCGGCTTTGATGCTTGTCATGTAGTGACGTTAAGTACTGATTTCTCCAGATTTTCCAGAATCTTTCTGTGAACATGCAAGATGAATTCAGGGCCTCCATCGACTTCAAATCCATTTCGGAGAAAGTCGATTGGTCTAAGTATTTCCTCTCTTATCGAGTTTGATTTCACAAACAACAGTGGTCTGTGTTGAGGAGAGATTCAATCTCTACGATTACTGTGGTCAAGTGTTCTAATGAAGGCATTGATTTCCCAAGAGTTTATAAAGAGACTGTTTTACTGACTTGATAAGTCTCTCATAGAAGCCTCCTTGCCATCGAGCGAATGGTATAACGTATTTCCACTGTATTTCATGATTAGCCATTGTGCGTATCACTTCTGGGTCATTTTGAATAGATTGCAAGCGTTCGTTAAGTAATGCTTCTACAAGTATAAATGTCGGAGCACTATCACATGCGATCGATGAAGGTATTCCTTGTCGCGCGAAAAAGCGGCGTAGAAACATGAGGAATGCTCCGGTTGTGAGATCGGATACGATGTCTAGATGTATCAGTCTCGTTGCCATACAAGTTACTATTGTTCCATAACATTTTGTATCAGTGGAATCCGACTGAATGATCGTAACTGGACCGAAATAGTCGAGTCCCACATGTTCGAAAGATCGTGACCTACTAACCCTTTGTTGAGGTAGATCTCCTTGTTCAGGATATTGTAGAGGAGGTTATTGAACCTCTGACATTGAATGCAAAAACGGATGATTCGTGTAACTTGTGAACGTAATTTGGGAATCCAGTATCTTTCTTGCACAATAGACATAGTGTGACTTATGCCCAGGTGTCTCTTGTTGTGACTTTCTCGAATGATGACATACGCCAACCAGGAATTTTGTATCACTAGTAGGGGATTTTTCGCATCCTTACATAAGTCACTTCGTCCTAGACGTCCGAAGCATCGCAGTAGCCCTTCCTCATCCTGCTTGACGTTTAAATGTGTTTAAATGTGATTGGAGCATGGAAGTAGTTATTGATGATAACTGGTGTTGCTTGACCAATACCTTTCCGGCTGTGATCATTTCCTTTCCAGAAATGTAGGGATTGTGACTCAATTCCCTATCTTGCAAAAGTGTCGATAATGCAATATGATGCACTTCCCGAGCATTTATTTCATTGATCAGGTTGCGAACGTAGCGTAAGATCCACGCCACAATCCTTTTTGCACTGGTCAAGGAATATTTCTCCAATGAAGTAAAGATGTTAACTTTGCCCTCCCCATTTGATGTATCTTGTTTAACAAGAAGTTGTTGTTGCTCTTGGATAAATTTCTCGCATATTACACCTATTCGATCATCATGAAGTGTTGACATCAATGGCTTCGGAGAACGAGCTTTCATTGCATCTAAAAGTGTTGAACGTCCCCTCCATTCTTTTGAAGTTTCTAGGAGGAACGGTGGACCGTTCCACCAAAAATGATCAAGTAATTCATGCTGCTCAAGTCCGCGGGTTGCACAGTCTGCTGCATTGTATTGTAATTTGATGTGTCCGAAAAGAACGATTGGACCTATAGTTTGGATGTATTCAACAATTGTTTCTATCTCCATTAGATGGTTGAAAACTCCAAGTCCAACGCTCTTCAGTGGCTTGCTTTTTATCCATTTGAGGGTGACTTCCGAGTCAGTGAAGACATAAATGTCCTGGATGCTGATGGAATTGTGTAGTTGGGTCAGGACAGCACTCATTAATCGAAGTGCTAAAGTGATTGCATCCAGTTTCATTTTCGGTATTGTTGAAACTGGTTTTAAAGAAGGCAGTTTGCCTTTTAACATTAGAAGATGAGTCGAATCTCTGGAGCGTAAGTAAATACATGCGACGATATCTTCAGTACCGGCGTCGGCAAAGGCTACTAGAGTATAGTCACTATCCTTTGTCCAGAGAAAGCGTGGCAGATATTTTGTGAATCCGTTCATCTTCGTGCATATACGCTTCCATTGTCTTTTGCAAGGTTCTGGCAGAACAGTGTCCCAGTCATAATTGTTGTTCTATAGAGAACGTAAGAATACTTTCGCATGGTGAAGTAATGGTAAGAGGAATCCCATTGGATCGTATACGGATGCTAGAGTACTAGCCACAGTTCTTTTGGTGATGCGTTGATGTGTTTTCATAGTACACGATAGCTGTAGAAAATCTGAGCGGGTGTCCCATGGAATTCCAAGCACTTTTGGTAGTCGATCTTCAGATTTGTCGGGAGTAGGTATTCTCGCCATTAGATTGGTATCATTTGAGATAAACTCGCGAAGGTTCATGTTGAGGTCGTTGAATGTTTCCTTCACGCGTGAGTAATTATGTGTTGAATTTTCCAACTCATCGTTAGTTAAAATCAGATTATCGACGTACAAGTTGTTCTTCATTTCTTCAACCAGCTCAACATCTTGTTTGTATTGGTTGAGGTGATGATGAACTGTTCCTGCGAGCAGGATTGGTGAAGCGATCAATCCAAAGGTGACTCTAGTAAATCGAAGGTCTTCAATGTTGTCTGGAGCTGGTGGTGATTTGTGGTTATATAACCACAAGCAACGTGTCACATCCCTGTCCTCTTCATGAAGTCGGACCTGTAGAAATGCTTTCTCGACTTCTGAAGTTATTGCAATTCTCCCGAATCTGAATCGGAGTAGAAGTCCGAACAGTTCGGGAAGAATTACTGGTCCTCTATACAAGAGGTCACTCAATGATGGACATCCCTTGTAGTGTGCAGATGCGTCATAGACTATTCTCAGTTTAGTTGTTGTTTTCTGAGGTGTGAGAACTGCTTGATGAGGAATGTAATGGATTCGAGAAGTAAGGGAGGATTCCGCTTGTATAGAGGACCAGTAATTCTTCCCGAACTGCTCGGACTTCTACTCCGATTCAGATTCGGGAGAATTGCAATAACTTCAGATCCATTACATTCCTCATCAAGCAGTTCTCACACCTCACAAAACAACAACTAAACTGGAATAGTCTATGACGCATCTGCACACTACAAGGGATGTCCATCATTGAGTGACCTCTTGTATAGACTTCTCTAGGATGTTTGAACGAAGTTGTTCTTCGAATACATCGTTATACATCTTCAATAGATTCTTGTCATTCTGTAAGGATCTCCATACACTCAATAGTCTATTATACGCTATCGCTTTATTGTCTGGTAGTGGGGTTGAGACTTCCTTCCATGGGAGACGTACATGTAGCCGTCCGTTTTTTCGATAGTTTCGTTGAAATTGTCCCATACTTTTTGATCTCTTCGCATCTTTTCTTCCTTTTCAGAAGCTGTAAATTCTTCGGTTCCTGCTGATTCCAAAGCCCATACTTTTCCCAATCGATTTCCTCGTTATCATCTGGTTCCGAGTGATGAATGAGGGCGGTGTTAACCTGACCCTGCAGTGTCCAGTGATCCTCCCAGTTGTCTATATCGACACCATCCTCCCGCCTTTGCTATTCGATTTCATCTTCTTCTTTCTGTTGTAATTTCAAGAGCGTATTTTCTTCTTTCTTTTGATGCATTCGATTTACCTCCTTGATCTTCCCTGTACATAAATATCCTATTGTTGTTGAAAGATATAGGCCAGACGGCAGTTGGATGTGAGATTCATCGTTCTTTATTAGTGTCCATGACTGATCGCATCCGAGGAGAATCGACGGTTCTATGAAGGATCCACTTTCATTCGGTTCGATACAGAGATTGTTTTTTCGTAGTAATTCATTGTCTTCCGGACATCTTCGGAGCATGAAGCGGCTTAGTAAGCATATTACGTGTATAGAGGGATAGTGAGAGCTGATTCCCTTCTGCGTCCCACGCATCCAATGCCACTTGTCTTGCTATATGCTCCTGTACCTCGTGGGAGCCGAATGTGTTTAGATGTAGTTTCATTTCGTCTATTATCGGTAAATGGAGCTTCTGTGCTAACTTTTCATTGATAAAAGACGGTTCGGCTCCTGTGTCCAGTAAGACACGAATTTTCTCTAGACGTTTGGTTGTCGGATTCAGTGCCGTCAATAGTCCCGTAGATAGCATGGTTGACTGCCTCTTTTTTAATGATTTTTCAACTGATTTGTTGACCATGTCGACCTTCCGGGCTGGCGTAGTTTCAGTGCCGGATTTGGATGATTCGTAATGTGCGCTGTGGTTGATTTTCGAGGTGTACGGCTTTTTGGGTTTCGTTTTCACCTCGTTTTTGTTGGTGCATTTGTTCAGAAAACACGCGGGTGGTTTTCCTTTGAGACTGAATAGAAACAACTTGAGGTATGATGTCGTTTTTGGCATTTATAGCATGATGACCCCTAACATTGAGAGGTCGCATGCGAAGGGGATGCACAGATGTGGCATAAGTTATTATTTTTGAGATATTGATACCGTTCTTGTGGAGTTTTGTATTGGTTACATCACAAAGGCTTGTGGTCGCCTTTACAATACATACAAGTCGATGATGTTTGTGGTGTCCATCGATTGATTCCCGTGTCCGTTGGCTATATAGTGGCCGAGACAGGTCGTGCATCGATCCTAAGTGTGTTGGGTGTTCAGGTGTTGGTCATGTAGCGTGATATTGATTCCTCATTAGAGATTGCTTCATCTAGAAACTGTAAGAGTGTTTGCATATCGAAGAATACGGCCGTTGTCTTCTTAGCTAGTACTTTGCGTTGCGTATCACTGGGAAATTTCGAGAGAACCTTTTTATACATACACTGATTGTTTACGTTCTCTCCTTTGTCGATAAGTTGAAACATGATAGCCTGTACATGTTCCAATATTGTTCGTTGTTCATGTAAGGCTAGTGAACGAATGGAGATTTTGTCTAATTTCTCCAATAGCTGAAGAATCAATTCTTCAGAGTTTCCATATTTTGAACAAAGAAGATCGATAGCCTTCTGATAGTTCTCATTGTTGAGTTGAAATTTTTTGATTGCCTGGAGGGGTTCTCCTTTGAGAGAGCTGATGAGATAGTTGAATTTGTGCAGGTCATGAATTTTTTGTGAATGTACATTAGTACTGAAGAGCTCCCAAAAGTTATCTCATTCCCATATGTCACCGTTGAAGATTGGAATAGGTATTGTGGGTAGCTCCAATCGTTTCGTGACTGAGGCGCTGTTGAATCATTAGTAATTTCAGTTGTGAAACTGATCGGTGAGCGCTCGATGTGAGCCTTGAAACCGTCTATGCGGGCTTGAAGAATTGAAGAATACTCGAACGCTTCGAGTAATTTTTGTTGTGGATATTCCAGCATTTCTTGATATTCGACTAGAATATTTGCCGGTTCGAGATTCTGCTCGAGTTTGTTAGTGAAATCGCGAAGTTCTCCCTCGACTTTGAGTTTGGTACTATTGAGAACGCTTAGGCCTTCTACGAGGCGCTGTAAGCTTCTTGGGAGGAAATCTGGAGTGGTTTGCCATTCCGTGGCTGCTATATTTAACACTGCCAATTGGTCCACCTTTGAACTTTGCCAATACTTTATCTAGTTGGTCGGTATATTTGTGAAGCATTTGTTTTTGAGCGATAATATTCAATCGTTGAGTCATGATGGTCTATTGAAGTCGAATAAAGTAGTGGAAATAGTAGTGAATAGTAGAAAATTGTGACCTGAGTTCTTTCGTCCGGCCGATGCACCACAATTTTCTAGAGGCGGTTCAGTGGATTGGTCTTTTGAGTTAGTTGTGGACATTCGGCCAGCAGAGGCTTTGTGATTACCTCAAACTTGGGTAATTAAACCTTCATTTGAATAACAACATTAGTAATATAACGAATAATAACGAGATTACAACATTATGCAATATAAACGATAAATAATGAGGAAGAGATCGACAATCATAGGAAAGCAAATCATTCGTAAGTAGAAACAGTAAACTAAATCACAAGAGATCATAAAACATCGTCGTCCTGCTCTGCAGAGATAACGACGCGACGATGAAGTTATCTCCACTGGTCTTATCCTTTTTATGCTGTTCCCGAGACGACGTTGGTTACCATTAATTCTTCTGCTGGTTTCGAATTGATGGATACGAATCTGGTTCACTCTCGATTCTAATTTCACTCTTCTTATGGTTTCTGGATTATATTGACAAGAGGGCTTAGATTATGGCCTGATATCTGCTCATTAATTGACTATACTATTACAAAGTTGTCAGCTTGGTTCGAGGAGTGTAAGCAGCTGGAGTTATGCATCTTGCGTTGATGGCCTATACGATTATACTTGACATGCTGTGAATTCTCGGCCATAAATCAACATCCTAGCTATAGTTATACTATGTCGTATATTCATATTCTTTATAAACTAATTTTCTAACTTATGAGGCTATATGATGGTTCTAATACATGTGATGGTCGATTTATCGACATGCCTGGTAATTATTTTTGAGCCACGTATGTCAGTGGTCTATCAAAGATAGCTGACTTATAATCCGATACACGTGTTTCAATCTCGCGATCTCGTCAGTCGAGCAGTTACCCTTTCTCGTCTTTTGCCAATGCTATGTGGGTGCTTCAGTCTCCACACTAAGAGTTGGAGACGACGAACGTTTTACACTCTATGTCCAGTGAAATTATCACCGAACATAGATCGTTGTACACTCGATTGCTCTTGGCTAGTATATCCAATATATCATATTTTCCGTTTCGAGTGTTTTCCCAAGACAACAGTTCAAATTTCAATATGCCTGGTGATTATTTTTGAGTCACGCATGTCAGTGGTCTACCGAGGAGGGCAGGTGTCGAGCTCCATAAGTCAGCCCTCTTTGATAGACCACTGACATGCGTAGCTCAAAAATACTTATCAGGCATATTGAATTTTAAGCTGGGGTTTTAGGAAAACACTCGTAACGAAAGATACGATTGTCTATAGTTGGGCTTTAGTGATGTTTCCTAGGCAGTACTCTTTTGAACAGGATTATTGTTGATCTGCTCTCATCCAGTAAGAACTGCCGATTTGTTCTAATGGTGGCGATGAAACCCTCAGAAGTGAGTGCTCATATCAGCTGGCGAACATCTTAAATGGTATTTCTAAAGCCGATCTTTGATTATTTCCGGCATATATAACAATGATTTCTCGATTGTTCAGCTAATACGAGGTTAGTAAGCTTTATTCAGCAAGCAGTTCAACGCTTTCCTCTTCTTCAAAATCGGATTAATTCGAGTCGATAGCTTACAGCCGTCGATTATTGTGCATGTAATTTTGAGACCCATTTCCCCTGGAAAATCTGGCCACCCAGACGACTTTACTTCATTCAAATGGTGTTCTACTCTATTGCATCCTACTTAGTGCAATTATGAGGTCCAACATGGAAAGGCTTTGGACATTTGACTCCGATTACTCCCTCTGAAGATGAAGGCGGTGAGATTTCAGTCGAATAAAACATCTATAACTAACTCACATTCATAAAAGCTCATTTAAGTCCATAAACCAGACAAGATACAGTAAACAAAGCAGCACACGGAATGACATAGATTCTTGAAAAATCCACCTCCTGATATGTAAACACGGTGCGCATTCCCCACCATATTAAGGCAATGCTTTGAAATTACTCCACTTTTTTTTTCATCATCGGGAATAGAAGACATCAGAGATTCTACTATACATACGACATTCCACACTGTTTTATAAAAATATTTATCTTCTTTTTTAAGTGGACCAGTTTCTTATATGCAGCAATCGTTGCATTATTACGATCACATTTATAATCTTGTAGATTTTCTAAAAAAAAAAACCCACTGAATACAGAGAAAAAACAATGGAACACAGCATGATGAAAGGAACCATGAAAAGGAAGGGAAAAAAAAACAACACAATATGGTAGTTGGACCCTTATTGTTCTCGAGATGATTATCATAAAATCGATCTATTCAGATCAAAGGCAGAATGCATCACTATGATTAACATATCGCCGATTAAAGCACAACGTTTCTTTCTCAACGAAACCGACCCCTAAAGACTCAGAACAATCACTAAACGAAGGTATGCTTGTGTGGGCCGTATATGGACCAAATTATCGGCGATACGTTAGAGAACGACGCAAAAATACGCTTATAATAACACATAAAATACATACAATGCATGAGACTAGCGGGCACTGGGTATATATCTCCTAGCACCTCATCCTGAATGAGGTGTGCTGTAGCATTTTACAATCACAAGTATTTTTTGGATGATTTAGTTGCAAATCTCGACTGAAAGAAAAATGCTTGACGATCGAACTCAAACCCTCAAACAATCCAATATCAGAGGTATTCCTGAAGAACTGGAAATCTTAAAAACACATTAAAACGGCTACCATACGTTAAAAAAGAAACTATCGATGCGTACTAGACTAGAAGCAGAAGAACGAGTCTGCTATGGAATGTTGTAGACCTATCGAGGACACACTTATATTCGTGAATCACGCCACGTAGTACAAAGCGTGACTATTGCTTATTATTGCGGTTCAATATATGTGAAACCATACACGACTGCTCTAAAACACATAAGCACTGAAATCTTAGGAGGGAATACATTTAAAGATCATAATGAATGAAGGAATGGTAGAGAATCTCATGACTCTCCACGAGGTTACAGCATGAGCAAATATTAAAGGGAGGTAGCGGTTGATGAAAGATCCAAAGATGACAAGAGAGCTATTTGGCACGAAATCACTCCTAACTTCAATCCAGATCGTTTTCAATGAAGCTCTACTTCTACGTGGCAGAAAAATTCACCTTTCATGACTCTGGCAGTGAAATATGATGATTAGTCGAGATGAGTTTGGAAACTTTATTGCTGATAAAATTTAGAACGAGTCGAGGAGATTGTCGGCAGTATCGCCTCGCTTAATGGCCTCCATTCGTTCCTCATCATCCGAATCAGATAAGGCCAGATCGTTGTTTAGTTGACCGAATGAATGCATACTAGACATCAGCAATTCATTAGTCCATACCGATTCGTCTAAAAACAACACCAAAAAGTCACTGTTATCAGAATAATTGACTATTGAAGACAGTTCTCATAGAAGAAGTGACTTCAAGACAATTGAATATGATAGTGTACATCAAATCGCCACCATTCCGCCATTATAGTTCGTATTGCCGAGAAAGAATCTTGATGAATCCTATATGGATAGTAAGCACAATCATGTAAAAATTCAACGCATCATACAGATTTGAAAAATCGCTGCCCTTCTAGAACGACAAGTCGGCCTTCTAATGTTTGCTAACTTTTTGATTTATTTGATATGTGAAACAGAAGGATTGATATCTATGAAGCTACAGTCAATAAACAAACAAATTCTTCAATTTCAAGCGATTTACAAAAAAAAAAAACCGTCAAGGACAATGATCTTACCCATTTCCTCATCTTCAAGTTCGTTCCCACTGAGTGCGAGATCATCCACAAGAACACCACATTCTTCCGCTTCTGACATTTCGTCTGAAACAGGAGAAAAGTTATTCACTGACAACTAAAATTATCTTTACGACGATCTATAGATATTTTGCCGCTCTTTTAAAAGTTTCATGACGTTTGCAATTATATGTCCGGTTACAAATATTTATATATCCAGTAATGTTGAATGATATGCAAAACTTTGAACGTCAGACGGGATTCAAACCCTTGTTTCACTAATTCCGCAAAGAGTAATGGAAGAACAGGAGCGTCGCAGGTCGTACAGAAGAACAGAGAGCACACATCATATAAGCCTGGCGATTCCCTCAAAATGAGAACAAAACCGATAGATAGGACAGAAAGCATAACGAAAGGGTTCGCGACTACAAACTGTTGGAGTGGCTGATGTGAACTCCATAGGCGTCACAGTGACCACAGCGAAATGTTATGCGTCATCCGCTCCGCAACAAAACTCAAATCAGGCATCGTTGCGAGAGTGCTGCCCACTTCATCGTGACTGAGCGGTTTTCCTGAGTGTTCAGCTACTTTGCATATCAAGATGTTAACCCCACATAGAACGATAACGATATTCCTATTCGGAAGCCTATCAAAGAGTCATTTCGTGCCCGGAATCACTTGCAAAACCACTGATCGCCTTCCTAGACTAAAGAGAGAAAAAGTCTTGTCAGACCACTTAGTTACCACTCAAACGGAAATTGTTTCGGGTTCCACAAAGTTCTCCATAAAAACAATGCTATCCGATTAATCGGGCCAACATGATATCAAAAACTCATAATCTTGATTACAAAATCGGTATCAGATTGATACAGTCTGATAGAATGTTTCCAGCCTTCTTGAAGTCTAGTATGGCATTTTGAGCGGTATAGGTACGCTTCCGCGTTTCAACGCACGCCTCATCAGTACCACATGGCTTTCGGTTCACCTCTACAACTAATAGCAGCTGCGCCGAAGATATTTACTTCATATTAAGTGAAAAGATCACTCGAAGTTGCGTTCTCTCAGGGTGATTGATTGCCGACTGCATGGCTTATGACTGTTATGCAAGCATATATATATACATACATATATACATATATATACACATACACATATATACATTCATATATGCACATACATGCATATACATGTACATATGCGATATATGTGCGTCCCTGTATATATATATATATATATATATATATATATATATGTATGTATATATATATGTATATACATCAATAACTTTTAATCGATTATTTCGCGACTCCGGCATGCCTGCAACTCTGAAACCTACGTATACCATCCGAAATGCCATACCTGATCTCAAGAAGGCTTAAAACATTATCTCACTTCATAAGATTTTCAAACAGCGAAGTGAGTTCTCATAGAAATTACATGTAAAAGGTTGACTGTACTCTCACTAAGGTTTTCCATGTTGCAAAAAACAAGGTTGTTTGCACTTATTTTAGCTAAAATCCGTTTTACATACCAACTATTTGGGACTTCGTCTTTCGTATTTTATTCGGAAAGATAACGATCGTGAAAGCTGAGAGGGGTATAGAAACATTCAATCACAAAGATATGTAACGCGTTTTTGAGTAGGACTATAGAGATTGATATGACACAAAAACGAGCTTCTCCTGCCCCTTTGAATGCAAAAATATTGGTCTTCTTTGATTAAGCGAAATTACTATCTACCAGGGCACCATTTAACCTCGTAATATGTCATATGAAACTTGTAATGGAAATCTTTACCTTCATTTGCCATAGCATCTTCAATTTCCTGTTCAACTTCACCAATGTTGAGATCAAACCCATTGATGTTTGCTTCAAGTTCAGATAGCTAAAATGAACATCTAAGACAAGTCTTGAGCTCAGAGATCCAACAAAAGATTTAGAAAAAACAAAATTTACCTGCACAGCATGGTCGGCAAGCATTTTATCAGCAAGTGCAACGATTTCCGCCGCTTTTGCTGTATAAGAAGACCTCTCCGCAGAACCATTGTATAATTCAGAATTTTCAGGATCTAAAGGGACAGATATAATTACCCCCACATAGCTGTGCTTAATAAAAAACTCAGTCAAAAATTGATATGCATTATTGTTAACATAATTTCAGGCCGAGAGGCGGATCACGCAGCGGGAGCGATAGTGTTCATGATGCAATTGGCTCGACCCCAGACCCATTGAGCCTTTCATCCCTCCAGGAGGTCAGTACTCCTTTCTGAGACAAGCCCACTCCCTCTAATCCTTGTGGAAACATCGCACCAAGTCTACCTTGGGATTTTGACGAAAATTCACTCAACACCAACGTACCGCGCCACAGGGTGCGTTCGATAGGAGAGCGGTATTCAAGCATTCCGTTTCATTGTATATTTCCTGTGGGACACCAGGAGAATGGAGCTCACTATGCTTTTCGAGACAGTGATTCGATAGAAGAAAGTATCAATAAATTTTCATAGCCTAGGGCAGTGGCTCTAATTAGCGCATCTGAAGGACTTCTAGATGGCGCACGGACACTACAGCGCTCCTACGATTCGTTAGATGTTGACTAGCATTCAGCGACATTCGTAACAAAGATGGGAAATCCTCACGTAGCAACCGAACCAACGCGCAAAAAGGTTCAAGACCTCGTAAATCGAATGCACCAAATTCAGGGACCCGCAGTGGGGTATATGTACTGTCAGATTATGTAGTAGATGTTAGAAGAATAAACATTTTCGTGTTGACTTGGCACAATTATTCAGAATAAAAAATTTCAAAACAAAGAAAATGACTCTTCAGACCTGATGAATGTCATTGCGAAACCCTTGCACAGTGACATATCGATACGCTTTCACGTTTGCCTCTATCGTTCCCAAGTCCATGGGTCTCGAGACCTTCTCGTAGTAGAAGGGCACCTAGACATTGAAATAACATTTGCCGGAAGAAAACTTCCAACAAGACTTGACAATTATCGATCCTACTATAAAACCTGTTAGACTGGAAACTGTAATGAAAAGTTACACAAAAATGTTTCTAAAAGACTGAAAATGGTTCGAGATGGCCAGTTCTATCATTGACATTTGTTACACCACTTCAGCATCTTAGTATTAGGAAACAAACCATGAAGACAGATGTAGTCGGTTCAATCGTAAGTGAAAGCCAAACCATAGACAAATCGACATCTCATTCTTTGTAAACAATGAATCAAATCACTTCTTAAACTCCACTATTCACCGCTAATCGTAGTGGATTTATCGACAAAAGGTTAAAAAAAGGAAGAGCTGTTTAACACAGATCAAGAATTTAGTTCAATTTCCAACTAATTTGCAAAGTGATTATCAATTTAAAAACCTTGTTATAATGACTATTAAAGCAGATAGCTAATCCAAGTCTTACGTACCTTTTTCGCATCCACTTTATTATGAAACGGAACCGATTTCGGGATATTCTTACATGCCTGGACAATCTTTTCTAATACGAAGCCGAATCCAACCTGCAATGTGTATTAATCGAATATGTAAAAGTCCATAACATAATTAGACTTCTTCTAATCTATTAGCTTAAAAACATCAGGATCCAGTTTTGAAGAAATCAATAACTTGAGATTAACCAGAACTGGAACTATTCCTGAATGGCGTATTCTCAAACAACAGCACTAGTAACTATAAGAAGGCCACTCTTTCCGAATGCTTTTGGAACTTTGCACAAAACATTGAAATCTGATAGCATATTTTGAGCCTTTCATAAGATCTGTTATGGTGCTTACATGGCACGTTTTACCAGTCAGGAGCAATCAAGTGGACAACACTGCTTGTTATGATTTTGTCACCTTGCGGGAGGTGTAAATAGTTTGGCGTCGATTCCTTTAGAGAGGATATATCCCCGAGAAACTTACTGGACCGAAAGAGCACCTTGCAACTGATAAGGCTATTAAGCCGAAACACGTGTCTGGCACTGTATATGTACCCATAACAGATCTCATGAAAGGCTCAAAATGTTGTCAGATTATAGTAAAACCATAAATGAAAGTGGTAATAGCTCAAAATGCGGTATAGAAGCGACATACTCCTTAACAAAACCCACCCTATCGTTATCATCTAGCAAAGGATTGATTGCTTTCTCCAACTTCATCAGCTGTTGCTCTTTTTCCACAAGGCGTTTCGAAGCCAGTTCGAACATCTCAAACAAGAAATTGATACTTTACAAAAAAATCGGTCGAAGTGATCTTGATCAATTGTTAGTAGCAGTACTATCCAAAAAAAGTGAATAAATCACCTTTTTAGCTGCATCTGTGATCACGTGGTTGTCACCATTGTAGAGACGAGAATTGTCAAGCATCCGCTTCACGTCCTTGAAATTTGAACGAATTCTTTGAATTACAAAATAAATTTCGCAAAAACTAAATAAAATACGAACCAGCAAGAACTCCTGTCGTAATTCGTATTTGTTATCGGAAATTTTGTTCTTGATCTTCTGCAGATCCATAGGGTTTTTTACGATATCGTAATAGTCTTTAACCTGAACGATATGTATTGAGGACATTACATGATTCCAATGATTCAGAAACAACACAAAAGCAAATTGCACAAGATAATTAGCTCTTCCCAAAATCAATTTAGAACAAACAAACCTTTTTAGCGTTCACTGCAAACATCAGGTGCTCAGATCCAGGAATCGTCTTCAGTTCGTTGACGATCTCAGTTAGCAGTGTACCCATTGTAACCTGTAAGAAATTCAAGTAATTGTATGTGGTTCAAAACGTTTTATAAGTGGTCTGAAAGCATTATTAAATTTGCCTTGGGATCAGCACGTATTCGTTGTACACTTTTGTGTGGTCCCTGTAGATAGTCCTCCTCAGGAAGTGTCGATATTCGACGTTTCGCAGATCCTGCACTCACGCTAGCGTTCTGTCGAGGGCGAACTACAAAAGGATATCGAAATAAGTAAGTAAACGTTCAATTAGAAACTCCTTGTCAGGGAAGCCCATCAATATCGTTTTGAGAACCCCATAAGTTTCAGTACGTTTGATAGTTATCACAGATCTCACTTTTTCTAAAATTATGACAGTTTCTGGTTAATGAATAGCTAACGACGACCTTTTAGTTTCTTTTTTACGTGAATAACATGGGATTGGATGTTCTAGGAAAAACCTCAAGAAAGGGAAACGGATATATTGCTCTACAAACAAGTAGTATTTAGATGGACTAGATAAATTGTAAGAGTAAACCATCCAGTCCTCATAAGTCAAAAACCAACTTGTGGGTGTTACTGGTTGCTCGAAATCGCTGTCAAACTCTTGTTCGCGCTCTTGTTTGACTAGAATTGGTGGCGATGTTCCTTCACCCGCGTCAGAAGAGCATATCAAGTCATCTTCGCGGTTCTTGGCAGAATCATCAGACAAATTTCGTGAGAGTGACGATCTAAATAAAAATATAGCGATAGCTGTACTCCAAAAAAAAAAGCAGATCAGATAATGATATGGCAGCGCACTTAGGTTTCTTTTTCTTTCCAGACTGCTCGTGAGTGTTGATGACTTTTCGACTAATTTTAACCTTTGTACCTTCAACGGCAACGAGCTCACCAGTAAGGGACGACGGCTCTTCATCGCCATCCGACGTTCCGGACTAAAAATGTGTAAAAATGGTGGCGGAAAAACTGGAAAAACAATGTGCTTGAATTAGTCAATGGGCAAAATAAACTGGAACATACCCCAGCATCTTTGTTGGAAGTCTTCACAGGATCCTTGCCGTACAATGGACAGTTCTTATTCGTCTTCATATGACCAGTGCCATGACAGGCAGAGCAACGCATCTTTTGTAAGTTTGGCTTGATAGGAATAGGTTTCTTCTCAACGGCACGCTAAACTGCCAATGTTAAGACGGCTATGAGATAAAGCAAATGTAAAGCAATAAGGAAGAAGTCGAGCTCACGAACTTAACCATAACTGTCATAGTAACTACTATGATGTTATATAAATCTCTATTTCACTAGTATCAACGGATCTCCTGCACAAAGACAGCTCCTACCGCTTAGTTGCGAGAGCAGCGCAACGCACCTAGGTGGAGGATAAAAGGTTAAATCCAAACCAAAATCGACCTTCAGCTTCCTCGAAACGTAGGTGGATGAAAGGGATGAAATAACTGCTTCTACCGCTTAATTTGATACACATTTCCGTTGTATTCTACGAATCGGGTTGGCCGGAAATCAGCAATCAAGTGAGTGAGACGTTCATTGAAAGGCGACTAAGAGTTGTCTCTAACAAATGAGTTTTCTTGATCCACTTCACGATGGATTGCCAAGCTAATCGTGAAAATCGAGTCCATACGTTCCTAGCTTAGCAAGTAAAACGTGGAGATTAGAAGCTACAAGTACTAGGATTATTGGGCCTTATCCCTCTATACCTGAAAGAGCGTCCAATGCGATAGCACTGAGGACATGTGTAGAAAAACCACTGAAATCGCAGGCTGTTCTAGGCTTCCTTGATTTCAGAGGAATAGTTCAACGATGTGCATCTATGAATTACATTCACCTGCATACGAGTTTTCTAAAGAAAGCCTGATCGTGCAGACAGAGATGTGTTCCTCCGAGCATGCGATAATGGGGGATTCGGCGATGTTGGCGTCCTTATCAAACGAGTGCGAGCATGGAACCGAATCATCCGAATAACTAAGAGCCCGAGTCGGACGTTTGAGGTTGAAACAATGTGGACCGATTCCGGCCTCAATCGTCTTCGTCGTTTATACAGGAACAAACGGCTTATCCAACATTTCATACCCGTACTATGATAGTTGAGAGTTGTAAAGCCACATAGGACAGCCAGCCGTCTCCAGAAATAAATGAGAAACATATGGGCCAACGAGGAATCGCATGGGAGATAAGCAATCGCCAACTCACGTCCAAACATGTAAAACACCGCAGAGACGCGATGAAATAAGATGTTAACGAGAAAAGAGTAGCAGCGTTGCCGGAGCTGCAGGAGAAAGGACAGAGTACTTGCAAAACCCACTGACACTTTAGCAACTACAAGATCAACAGCATGCAATCTGAGACCCAGATTTGGAACAGTTACAACCTCAGAAAAGCAGTGGAATAAATCATCCACGATTACTACTCGGATCTCTCCAATAACCACGTCATTCTATCGTCATAAGAAAAAAGATAGAATGATTTTGTCGATTCACCGTTTCTCCCGTGGAAATCCAGCATACTACTTCATCTGCGAAAAACTAAAGAATATCTGGGTGGACAGGGTAAAATCTGCACACCTGAAGAACCTCCCGCCACTCCTTATCAGCACACTGGCTCAGCTCTTTGCAAACTACCTGTCGGAATGCACGTACCCTATTCCACATGAGGTCAGCATGACCGTCTTACTGTTTCAAAATGGAGATCTTCAAGACATCAGCACCTAATGCCCCATCTCTTTAATGTCTGGCGTCAATAGACATTTAACTTGAGTCATCCTGAACATGATCACAGACGTTGGATGAAGTGCTGCTAGGTAAAGAACCAGCGTTTAAAAGCGACATTTCCTGCTGCCATTCCCATAACATCAGAAGTACATAGTACTGGTACAATATGGGAGCGAAAATCGATAGCCTTACATGGCACCAATTCCGCTTTGCTGATGACATCGTTCCTAGAACACTAAGCATCAGGTAGGTACAACGAATATTGACCAACTTCGACAATGCTTGAGAACGTCTAACTAAACCTAAGCACATCTCATAAATCTCATAAACTGAATCTCATAAAAAACTACATTTATGAAAACTTAGTTCATTTCTTGGGCTTTATTCAAGCTAAACGGAACAAATTCCCCCCACCGCTCCTGCTCGCTCTAGTTATGTCTCTCTGGGGCCGGAAAGACAACATGATGAGCCCACCAGGCGCCATAGTTGAGTAGGAGAGTGTGAGCGCCTTAGATAGCTTTAAGCAGCATCCAGAATGTAGTAAAAAGAACAATGAACAACAAACTCAGCGGATATTTTTGCCGCTGCAAAGTTTTTCTAGGTTTCACGTTTGCCAGAAATCTTGTCGCTGAGTATGAATGACCAAAATTCCGAACCGCATGTAACAGCTCAAAAATCAAAGATGCCATTCTACATGCCATATAGTGAGCCGAACACAATACATTTCGAGAACTAATGAACAAAAGCCGTGAGCTATTGAATTCCTCGAGTTGTCAAACGCGCAGCAGGAAAACCACTAAATTGATGATCACAAATTATCAGGAAAACGCTAAGAGTATATGATTCTTAGTGAATCCCTCGAAGCGAGGAAAACGCATCGGGCTAGTTTTGCAAGAGAAGCTTTCTTGGCTCGCGCTCGAATCGACGATCAACGACAGGACGATGGATGAGACAGTTGATACTGCCATTATAGATCTTAGATATTTTACTATACCAGTGACGCAGTTTGACACCTATGGACATAACTCAACTACGAAATGTGGTAAGTTAGAGAGGCTAATTTATAGGAATGAGCAATGCCAAAGTTTTCGTTATAGGCTAACCACCTCTCGTTAATGATAAGTATGTGAAAATCAATCAGGATATTACTTCCAGCTAGCTGAGCTGTCTCTGTGTCTGAAAAGACCTCTTCTGCTACGACTTTAGTGTCTGCTAGCCGATATGGCCGGGAAAAGACTGTTTTTGTGCACATTGAAAAGCTATTATCGGAACAGGTTTGCTCGTTTTCAAGACTTCCACACTGATTCGTTGCTAGATATGCAGAGTACCACAGACTAAGGATGATAAGTGAGAAAACACCAAGAAGCTGTACAATAAAAAAATGCATTGATTGATCTAGTGACAACTACATACTGTACAGATTATTATAAAAATCTGCTGATTAGAGAGTACTTCGATAAATCTACTGTGAGCGAAATATTAGACCGGCCAAATTTAGTTAAATGTCTGCTGCATATGGCAAAAATTGGCTGCAATCCCATACTCCAACCATAAAAATTAGATGTTATCGCGATCTTAAATTTGTCAAACACTACAGAACTATAATGTGGACCCCTTTCCAATAGATCAACTAGCACCGCGCAACCATATAGCAGTACTTTCTATTATCAGAGAGCATTTTTTGTAGAGGCCTTTTTTGCAGGACAGAGATTTTTCACTAGACATTGGTAATCATTCGATAGCTTGAATCTCGGTGATTTTGAAAGTGTATACATTTTTTGGATAAGCCGTCTTACAGCGCTATAACAATGGAATAAATAACACACGCATGTGCATTGTCGCGAGTATTTTTGAATTATTTAAAAAATTCTTTCGCCGTTTTGTAGAGATTGCTAGATGTCTAGTGCGAAAATTGTGGAAAAAACTAATAGTGCGTCGAAGTCCAAATAACTGAAGACTACGCGTGAGAACGACATGAATGGTGATAGAAACTCTCAGAGTTTCACAAGCATACTTTTTATCTAGTTTTTCTCAAGGCGAAGAAAAACTCTAAATTTATTAACAAAAATCAAGTGCCACATTTGAATCACGCTGCGCAATACATACAAAATTCAATTATTCCTTTAGGAAATGCGCGCCGAGTGTGAAACTCAATTTGATTTTCTTTGCTACAGTGCATTAAAACTGTCTTTTCATGAAACAAGCAAAGTGTTGAAATTGCAAAAATTTGTGCTATCACACCGATAGTCGACAGAGAAAACGCTGTGTTCAGCGAAAAAACGACGAAACGCATTAAATGTGAAAATTTGAATTTTTTTCACTGCTACAGTTCAGTGAGAAGATTTTTCTTTTTCGAATATAAGCACAGTATTGGGACCACAAGATCTGAACTTCCACCCTTACGTTTAACTAGGACACGAGGTTGGTACTCCTCTCTCAAACCTAATGGTCGATGTTTCGGCGATCCCGCCTTCGTCAGAGCTTAGACGTATATATCATACCATATTCACTTATTCGGTTAGATCCAACAGTCTAGTTATTTAAAAAATCCCACTTATTTACAATTATATGGGAGAACACCGGTTTTGTGTAACACACTTTGAGAAATGAACCAACTCAGAATGAGACTAGAAGATAAGTTTGAGATAAGATGCGAGTTTGAGATAAGATGCCATATCACTTGTTATGCCGAGGTAATCATCCCTTCTATTCATTTTTGAACTTTTGCGGTTTATCCGAAAGGCTTCGAGGGTTTTTTCGCGCTGATATTTTAGATTCTTGCCCCAGAATTCTTACTACCACATCAAAGTCCTTATCGTTGTGCTTTTCTACTCTGTGCGCCCCTGATGGCTTCCTTGTTTGACTGTTAGCTTTCCCGTTTGGGTGTTCCTCAATGCAGATCCAGAGCGGTTTTCCCGTATTGCCAAAGTATTCTTACCGCATGTCGCGCAAGAGATCTGGTATATCGTACCCGAATTTATGCAATCTTCATCCCTAGCATCAGGGCATACTACGCAATTTTCAGTCCTACATGGACGGTCGTACATGCGGTTCCGAACCAACAGGAGAATAAGTTTTTTAGGTGTGATTTCTATAATTCCCATGGAGTTCGTCAGGACACTGTTTCGCAAACACCTTTTGATTGCGGAGCTTACCCCTTACTTGTTATAAGGGGTAGCTTCAAGGATATCTTTTCGTTTGAGTTTGAAACAACATTGTTTTTATTATTTATGTTATGGGGCCTATCTATTCTTATTAAGCGAACTTCAGTGGCTGTTCGTTCATAGCCATTTCAAATGGTTATCTGTCGCGCCAAACGTAGTGCCTCCTCTCTTTCCTCCCTACTCATACAAACACTTGTGGCCGTTCGGCATGTTTCGAACAAGTGCTCTTTTCGTGTGTGAAGGGTGGGATGAGAGGTGCATCAACATTTTTCTTAATACATGCTTGTGATTTTCGTTTGCGAGACTTTTAAAAAGGTGACTTAAAATATTCAGAAATGCTTCTCCCTAGGCTTTTCCCGTGTAAATTTAATGTACTTATGCTGTCTAAGAGCCCACGTGACGCAGTGGCTAGAGATGTTCTGCGTCGCACACGAGGTCAATGGTTTCCATCTCGCGCTCATGGCTAACCAAGCCATCCATTCCTCCGGGGTCGGTAAATTGATACCAGGCAGGTCTCAGACTTGTCTGGGAGGATAAGCAGCACTGACTCGGTTCAGCGGAAGGTCACTGCGAGTCATTGTAAAGACCACTTATGCATTCAATTACCTCAAACGAATTTAAAAATTGGAGACGAATGCATGGGGCATCCTTCAGGGATTGATCAACACCGAGAGCTTTATCCTTTATCCTGCTGTCTATTCAACAGATCAAAACATATGTCCACTCTCTCCTGCGTCGAGCAGATGATGAGACAATTATCTATGCAACGACAGTAGAGTAATCGGCCACAACTGAGAAACTGAAGCTTCTAATTTGGACGTAGAAGCAATGGTAAGGTTTGGTGCCAATCGTTGCTCCATTGTCAGCCCTCTGATTTGTGCAAAATATCTTCCTGACCACCTAAAGATTGAACAACTCAGGCACTCCTTGAAAAGAGTCATAAGTTGTTGAATTGACATGCTATACATATTTATTCTCAGTTCAGTTTCTGCTAGCAATTCGTGACTTGCCTGTAGTAGAGAATCATTCGAAACGTTCGTGTAAAGAGCCGTAACATCGAAAAAACTCTACTACATTCGTGTGGTATGGCTGTGCACGATTTAAGTGTTCCAGGAAAATTTTGTTCAATAATTGCGACAGAATGAGGCTCAAAAACCATGTCATCCATCCGTCGATCCGCCTACACAGCTAATGATCGGTCTAACTTTGAATGTTGAAGGATCAGTAGACGCTAAATCATCATTAGAGGTGAGTTTGTGCTTTGATAAGCGTGTATAGGACGGGAGAAGTTGGTATATCCTTCTCAAATTGACGGATAACTGACTGTTGTTACCAGCTACCCTTGCCGTTTTGATATCTTGATTAGTTCCCTGTTCAAATTCCGGTATTGTGCTTTATATTACTCATCAGAGGATGGTCGATAGAGAGTAACATCCTGGAGATATCTTTCCATTATTTCAAGATCCAACTGACAATGAATAATCAAAATTCTCCACCTTTATCACTAATTGATAACCGAGTTCTTGTGACGTTCATTAGCTCCTGAATGTGGCACATACCATGTTTTTCTTCGTGAGTTAATTTTCGATACGAGTTTTTTTCGATACCTATTTAGTAAAAGGAAAACTTCATCCGAAAATAAACGGGAAATCGAGTGAACTTTGATGTCACGCTGTTGTTGTATGAAGAACGTTCTTGGAAAAGGAGGTGGTGGTAATGCTCCTCCTTGTTGTTCCAAACCCAATCTTTCTACTTTCGCTTTATGAAGCAGTTGCTCATGGACTTCATGCAAATCACATGCAGTACTGCGCATTATTATTTTGGATATGGGTTGAGCAGGCGAAAAGGTGAGACCCAATTCTAACAGTGAACGCGGATCTCCTAATACAGTGACTCTCGGAGCATTTGACACGTGGTCCACCTCAGGTTCACTTGTGGCTTGAACTTTTGAATGATTACCAATAGTTTAGTGGGGAATCTCTGTCCACCAAAAAGGGCCTTGCAAAAACTGTTCAATAACAGAAAAGTGCCCACTTAGCTATGGAACACATTGCAAAAAAAAAAAAACAAATTGTGATCAAAACGCAAATTCAATTGCAGCTTCAGGCTAACTAGGGTCAATCCCGACTGGTGCTGTCCAGATTATTCACGTTGACCGGTGATTGCAGGTAAAGCGACAGAGTTTAAACACGGCTGAGAAAAAGGCAAACAAAGACTTTTTAGTGAATGGATAGCACGTGAGCTCTCGGAAAAAGTAATCGCGGGTTCGAAACTCAATTGAAATTCCGAGTTTCACTCAAATTTCACTTCTCATGGTTTTGAAATTGTGATCACTGAACACTAAGAACGAAAACGGTATACCTGTGGTGGGTGTCCCGTCTTGCCCTTCTCTTCGTTTCTCCGAATTCGTCGAAGCTGATCCTGTAAGCGACGCTTCTGTTTCCTTCGTTCCTAAACAAGATACAAATCTCTTACTACTGCTATTAATAGTCACTACCATTATACCTCTTTGAATTGTTCGTCCATCTGAGCATATACTTCAATGAAATTCTCATCTTTTGTCATACGAATCCGAGTGTAGGCTTCGATAAGCTGTGGCCGTGTTACAACTTCGACTCGTGTCTGCAAACCAATTTCAAAACACAAAAAATAGACTGGAGATAGCGCTGTTATTCAGAGTAAAAAAAAAAGCAATGATCGACAACGATAAGTCCATTTCAAAACAAATACCGATTCTGTTCCGTCTGGATTCTTCATAGTTCGATAAATCTTCAGCTTTTGATTTGCAGTGATACCAGAAATTTTTGAAGCCGACGCAGCAAGATCCTCACCGATTTTCGATACGTCTACAGAAGAGAAAATAATAAAACTGAGCATCAAATATGGATTATGACGAAATTATCGGAAAGCAAGACATAAACGAGATAAAATTGGAGGTCAAATGAATATTTTGGCAAATTACTCTTCTTCTCTTCAGCTGTGGCCTCTTTTTTATCCTTTTCGCCCTTCCCAGCCGTATCTCCATGTACCATTCTTTTCAGGTCTTGACGTTCTTTCTCCTCATTTTCGAATTCCATACGAGCACGTTCAGACATAGAGATATGTTTCTTTCCTGCAAATAAGATCATTCTCATTTCAGTAACTCCAGAATGAAGACGAAAATCACCTTTGTTAGCCTGCAACATCGTTTCAAGTCTTGTTGCCAACTCTTCGTTGTCCGAATCTTCACCTGAACTCCCTTCGTCTGTTGATAATGCTTCAGGATTTGCTAACGTTCTAGAAATGTGAATTCTAAGGACGAAAGGTTACAAAAATTTAGATATCGAAAATTTAATACTGTGTGTGGAGAACCAACTGGTTTTGAAGATCGAATACGTGCTGGCAATGCTTTTTGTATTTTTCTTGCATATCAGCAAAGTTGAAACGAATATTTCCTCGTGCGAAGCGTGCCATACCAGAAACATTTCCATCTACAACGGAAAGTCTTATTGAATACAAAAATACCAAAAAACGTAACATGATGCGTATGTGTTCACTAATGAAAATACCAGCAAGTCTGCAGATAATGGATGAGATTACGAACATAGATTTTAACCACCTCTCTTCAGGATCTGTTGCGGTACTTCAAGTTAAACACATCAAGCTTACTAGGGTTGGAAAGAAAGTTCTGGTGCTCTTTAATAAGCATGAGATAACTTCCGTGCATATCATGGGAATATCACAGTTTCCTATATGGGATTTCCCCACGAAAGGCCTAGACATTATTCGTCTTTCATTCTCACTCTTGTTACTGGCCTCCGCCATGTTCAACGATACAACCACAGTTAGTTTAGTGTTTTATTGCGTCATTATTGGAAAAAGGGTCTTTCATAGGGAGTTGGAGTTGATCAACGAAGGACGCCCAACAAAGTTGAAAAACGAGTATCTGATTGGTGCTTTTGAAGATGAACCGTCGTCAAGTGCTCACGAATTGGTAAGCGAACTTGATGTTTCCTCATATAACTGTGCCAACTCATCTCTAGAAGTCCAGAAGATAGGTATTATTGTTTTCGTTCGGAATTCATGCATAAATTTCAAATTTTACAAGTTCCCAGAACTTGCTTCCAACCTACTAATTTGAGAGGCCCTAAAACTGTTTTTCCTCCTGGTATCATTCAACATTGCTGCCCACCATTAGCTATTCGTAAGACATAAGAACAAGTGATGAAAAGTAGAAAATTCAAGTATGCAACACTTACGGTCCCCTGACGAATCGGCTTTCGCCTTTGCAGCCTGAGTCGACAAGGTTCGAATCACATCGATGATTTCCCAGCGAGAAAGCGCGTTTATCTATATATCGCTGTACTTTATATAGCGTAAGTGACAGATTAGAGTTAAAAACCCACTTCTTCTTCACGAACTCCATAGTCTCGACAAATTTCTTTCGCCTCTTTTAGCGGAAGTTTCCTGAGATCAGCATTGGTACCCGTAACGAGACGTTTAGGCATTGCAGGAGTATCGTCCTACATCGATAAACAATAGCTGAAGTTGATCTATTTGGGGAGAAATTGCTTACCTTTTGAGGTTTCTGTGACACACGGACGTAGCTGAATCCTTGCCCACATCCGGTAGGATCCGCTATTCCCGTTTGGTCTAGGAGACATTTTCCTCGCATAGATGAGAGAAACGCACGAGTTGTATTCCAAGGAGCACATTTGATCTTGAAAAAAACATAATATTATATGCATTGATTGAACAAGAAACACTGCAAGTGTAAACAACTTATACTAACCTCATCTTCAATTGTTACTTGGTCATCAGAATCATCTTCATTTTCTGGAGTGAAGAAATACTTCTCACCATAGCCCGCATCCTTAAAATATAAAATTTCAAAATTGAGAAAAGAAAAAAGATACTAAGACATAGTGTGAAAAAGCAGAACTCTCAAATGGAATATTTTTTTGAAGTGATAATAATCTTGGAAGGGATTTCCAAAAGAAAAAAGAAAAAGAAGGCAGAAAATCAATGTGAAAATGAACGTATAGTTGACCTTAAGAAAGTGGATAATGTAAAACAAAGAAAAAAAAACAAAGGAAAGCAAAGGAAACTGACCTTGAGCCGTTGCTCAGCAGCAAGCATGCTATATTGAGCACAGCACATTTCAGGAGTGACCATGGCCAGAACTTCTTCCTTGCTTGGAAGACGAAATTCTGGTCGAAGCACCTGAAAAAGTACTGAGATTCCTATGGAATTCCGAATAAACACCTAAAAAAAGTCCCGCATGAACGTACCCAGTAATTCTGATCTGGACCAGTTCCTAAGCGTTTGAAATCTGAACACTGTTTCAAACGTTTTCGGACACTACTCTCAGCATAGTGAGGAAACGCTGCTTTAATGTCATCCATTTTTAATCTACGCGGTCGATGTTCACTAGCCCAAAATAGTCGATAGATAAAAGCCTAAACTATTTAGTTTATAATATGGATTGCCATAAGTAGCACGAAAATAACAGACCAAAAGGAAGTCTCGGACAAATATCGTAGCTCTTTTGGAATTTGGGCTCGGAACCTCGTAAAGAGGACATTCCTGACCAACAAGAAAAACCGGCGGACATGGCCGTATGAACCAACTGCAAATTGCGAGGAAAAATTCCAAAAATTGTTCAAAAAACAACGATCCATTAAATTTTAAAACCTGACCCGTTACGATTCCGAATGAGAAGATAATCAGTGTATTGAGGAGAATGTTGATATATAGGTGCTCTGAAAGATTTTGGTTGATTTTAGAAAGGAACTTGAACAACTATTGTAAATCCGACCGATAGAGGTTATTTTCTATCGACTGCATAGCTTGTCCGGGTTGTAACTGACCAAGAAACGGTACGTTATGCAAATATGCCATATCACCATATTCGAAATCGGGATCGACATCTTTGCCAGGTTTCTATAAATCAAGTAGAGCGATAATGAAAGAATACCCCACAGTTATCAAGTCAAACATGCCAAAACAACAAATTACTGGTACAATCTTTAACATTTCTACAGATAGAGTCAAAAAAGCTAACCTTTTTGTAATAGTTCTTGATTCTTGAAGCCATGCCTGGTTGACAAAGTAACGGTGGATGTTCTTCCGAATACTCCAACAGTATCAGGTCCCCATCTCGACCACTGAGATCAGCGACATCACGCATGAAGAATAATGTCTCCGCCACCTTCTGCGCATCGTTGTTTCTCTCTTTGCTGAAATTAAGTCTATCTTGCAAACAGTAAACCTTACAGTCCCTTATGGAAAATGATAGTCACACTGAGATAAACGCGATCTGGTAAGGGCTCTTGTACAGCCCGATACACCTGTTTCGCCCTTACATACTCGTCAGTCGGGCAGAACCTAGTAGAGTAGGGCTCCCGAGAGAACTGACCATGAAAGATCGAAAGACGACGGGTTCTGCCCGACTGACGAGTCTGTAAGGGCGAAACACGTGTATCGGTCTGTACAAGAGCCCTTACCAGACCACATGACAAGCTGGACTCAGATAATAATCAAAGGATCTATTGAAAGTTGAGCGTGGTCTTAACAAAACACTCGAAATAAAGGTATAATATGAAAATAGACGGCCTTTTCAGGTAGCAAACATCGGAAAAGTAGTACTAACCTCAAATGAACGGAAAGACAAGAACAGCATTGGAAATAGATCAAAGGAAACTTTTATATTTACCCAGTGACAAATTGGTAATCTCTTTGACTTTTGTTCTACAACTTTGAAGGTATAAGCAAGTTTTTCAAAATGTTTTTCAAATCTCGAAGATCGTCTTGAACTTAGTGCTTCAAAATTTACAAAATGATGGCTGATATTTTTATAATTTTCGATGCAATCGTAGTAGCTTTACACAAGAACTAACAAAGGGAATATTGCGTTCTATAAATAAAATGCTACTTTTTAACCGCTTCGCTACTCGAGATATGACTCTCGACGAAAAAAAGTCGAAGAAAACTTGTTTTGTATAAACATGCATATGTCCATATCACTCGTCGTATGATGGAAGTGAGACGCGCAATTACTTTTTACTCAAACTGAATTCATAGCGTCCAATCTACTCACTACGCGACATTGAAATAAACTCATCAAATAGCGAACATGTTGAGAAAGGAAAGATAGGAAATTACAACTCAACATGACCATTTCCATTTTCAGCGCACATAAAAAAGACCAAATGAATGACTAGGAGAAGAAAGGAAAATAATTTTGAACAAAAGGAAAGGATCAAATAGTGAACATAATTACATAAAGACCTACCTCCTCTTTAATTTTGATGTATTTTGTAAGCTTCTTAATATCAACCCATCTGCCGTTGAATTGACGTATAACACGTTTTGATAACGGTTGCCTATATGTAAAACTTAGTTAATTTTACAGTCAGCGGAAAGAAAAAGCTTAACAAACCGGTGAAAATGCCGCAATTTCGATGGAATAAGAAACGTTGGGAAGAACGTCCTATGAATATTCTGAGCTGGAATAGAATGTTGGATCAACATGCTGTTTCCAGCAGGACCAGATCTGAAATGACACATTTCGAAGGAAATTTTTCTGAAAAGTGGTGGACAAACAACAGGGACTCACTTGTTGACAGCCTTAGGTAGATAATAGTCATCATTACTGAGATTGAATGGATCTTTGTCCGTCAGCTGCGCTACTGATGTCTCCATCTAAAAGAAATATCAGAATAAGTTATAGCATTCGAAATTATTTGCTACGGAAATCATCATCCAAAGGCATTTCCGCGATCTCTGAAAAAAAAAAACGCACCTGCTCTTCTTCCTCTTGCTTTTGCCTTTGCTGTACTTGGCCAAGTATCATTTTGGATTTCTTCGTGAATTGATGTTCCTGCAATATTCTTCTAAGTTCTTACCTTTTAACAAAGCATACTAGGAAGTGTCGAATCTCGATAATACAGAATAGAATTCGAAATAATTTCTTACCTTTCGATCAAATGGTTTATTAGGCGTCATGTCGGTAGGATCATCAGATCTTCGATCATCCGGCATCCCATAAACTAATGGATCATCCAGATAATCCAGTGATAGCACTTTTGGCTCTGCAGATAAAAAGACAAGTACCAATTCAGAACAAATAGAAAATTGACTTGTACAAGAGAGTAAAGAAAAAATGTACCGCTTATTCTATCCACTTGCTTGGGATCGAACTATCACATCGTCCTCCCAACGATCCTCATGTTGGCCGACGAAATCATGAGGAAATAATGAGTGCGAAGCACTTGGTTCAGTAATTATGTCTGAACAGAATGCCGATATGAAACAAATTAGATAATAACCAAAGTAGAAACTAAGATAAGAAGACTTTGAAAAATTATTGGAGGACATTCCACAACATGATAACTAAACGCTTACGGGTGTAGCTCTAACAGGAACTGCTAGACCTTTTCTTTATCAAAGATAAACACTAACAAATTCCTGCAAGTTGAAGGTAAAAAGTTACCACTATGAGATGCCAAGGCGATGGGAGATGGTGTGATTCCCTTATCAAGCGGCTGAAACATCAAATCGAGTGCTTCATTTTTGACTGAAATACATAGAATACATTTTTAAATCACGATAGTATAGCGCTACGCAATAGACCTCTAGATTCATGATAGCGATGCAAGTCAACATCAAAACAAAATGAGTCTACCCTCAAAGGAACCAGTTCCTATACTAAACAAAGGAAGGTAGCAAAGGGAGATAAAAACAATGCGCTACAATTCGGTTAGACGGCGATAAATTTTTTATCCGATCTCATTCGCTGGACAGGAATTTTTCATAGGAGTGTTAAGGATCATTCGAAAGCTTAAAACTGTGGCTACAACTTCACGTCGCCGGTTTTTCTAAAACACTCTCTTGTAAGGCTGTAGCATCCAGAAAAATTTTGTTCCCATGCTTTTCGCCTTCATTTTTACGGCGCGTTAGAAGTCGTTGGGAGCCGAAAAACATATCGATGTATAGAGAAACTTTCATGGCATCCTAGTCAATCGTCTTATCAAAAGTTCTTTTCAAAGTGGAGGAAAAATTACCAATTGAATAACATATATGGATTGTCCCGCCTCGCCCTGCCCTGCTACGGTCGTCGCCTTGTCGAATAACCAGTAAAGAACGTACCGAAAATGTAAGATTCGATCTTATTTTCCCTTCTAAACGGTATTTCCAGGAATCAAGAACATCGGTAGAATCAGGAAACATTACGCTATCTGATGTTTACAAATAGTCTAGAGAAAGAGCTCTGTCCGGCGAGATTTAAAGCACAAGTCAAAAGATAAAAGGAGGGTAAAGATCAACAAGGATTTTTTGAAAAGCGAACACATTTTTGAGTTCTTCGAAGCCTGTGCTGAAAAAAAGAATACTAGCACTCTAAGAAAGGAGTTTTGTCCAGCGAAAAATGAGCGAGATAAGAAAAAAAAACACGTGGCAGTGTGAAACACAATTTTTTTTGATTTTACAATCGCCATAATTGGGTGTTTCGAAAAACCGACAACGTAGGGCTCTAGTTGGAGATTCAGGCTTTCGAATGATTGCTAACACTCCTATGAAGAGTTGCTGTCCAGCGAATGAGATCGCTTTATAAATTTGTCGCCGTCTAACCGGATTATGCCGATAATGCTCATTAAGGCTATTCTCACCAGCTAACATGAACTGTTCGTAGGATCTGGTATATTGAGTCGGAACCCAACCACATGCCGGTTCTACACCATACTTTAGGTCGTCCAAAACCTACAAAAAAAAGGACATGACTGCAATTTCCAATTTTATATAACTACAAATGGACCAGAAAATCTTGATAATAACAGAAGCAATCAAAAAGACTAAGAACAGACAGGAACCTCTTCCCGAAAATCATCGCCCTCGATAACGATATCGTCCTCCCATTCTATGAGCTCTGCAGCAAGTAACTTCCCTTCCGGTTCATTTTCAGTGCCAGGTTCCTAAGAAGAACTAACATGAATATTTCTACAATAGCACGCTCGTGACGGCGTCTAATTTACGTTTCTCTCGAGCTGAAATCAGCTTCACACGGGCCATAGTATCCCAACGAGAGATAAACCATCATCTTCTATTGTGCTTCTCGCATGAACATTTCATTAACTAAATTTGATTGCAATCTACACATTTCCCCTAATGTATAAATCTTCTACACATCTTCCTGTGAGAATTTTGATGTTTTAAAAATTCCCAATCTAGCATCTGAGGAGTGTAAAACTCGAAATCTAGTCTATCGTACAAATCTGGTACCGTCAGCTTTGAGTATTCCGAATTTACAAGTTATATGAAGTTATTTGATTCTACTCAAACCCGTCGCTCGAACACAATAACCATAGTTCATGTCACAATTAATGCAAACGGAATGAGAAATAGTCACCTCTAAATGAAAAGTGTCCATATCTCTTAAGACAGTGCAATATGCTAAGCTTATCGCATGCAGATAAAGAAGTGATAAGGCCTATGATTTTTTTGGGTGGGAAATAAACCTGTATAGCGATGGTTGCTATGAAAGTGTTCCTTTGGCTGAGCACTAAGGTGAGGAAAAGACCGATCTGATTGACACTTGTATGAGCAATAGTTTCATAGAAGAAAATGGACAGATAAAGAGGGCAGTTTCATGATGCACACCAAACCACGCGTTCCTTTCATATGCTCTAACAAAATCTCTAATCCATGGATTTTATACGCATAAAATCAACGGTTCTGGACACAGCATTCACAATATGAGTGGAGCTCTGCCAATATAAGAACCAAGAAATCTCTCTGAAGAGGAACTGTAAGAAAACATATTGATGAACGTACAACCTGCGGACATCGAGCCACTCTAAAGTGCAGTTTATGTATATAAATCTTTAATGATCGTTTTTTGCTGCTTATTATGGGTGACAACACTTGTCAGCTGATATCTTATACAATATCCAGTCTTCCTGAAGCAGAAAGCTTCTAAAAGTTCTGTACCTATTGTTCAAGCGCAGCAGAGACACCTTTGAGCCTTCCTCAACTAAGGGAGGCTCCATAACTATACCCAGTGGGGAAGGCCCTCCGTGAGAGACAAACTTTTACCGCAAAACTTTTGCAGTAGACAGTATTTCTCAGCTAATATCTTATACAGCATTCATTTCAGATAAGCCATTTAGTATCTACGAAAAATACAAAAGATTTGCATCCGAAAATAAACTATCGGGAGGAAAACGAGCAAAAGTCAACAGAAATCAGCCAAAGTCCCCACGTAAGGTAAACTGATATCAACTCATGGCCGTCGCAAAGGCGATAAGGGTGTAGTTAGCACAAGAACTTGGTGAAATGATGAAAAAAAATTATATAGCACTCACCTTTCGCCGTTTAACAAGGCCATAATCATACGTAGAAGCTGTCGACGGTACCCCTGCTCGGTCATACCTTCAAATGACGCTTATACATTTCGCAGCACGAGATAAATCATACCAGCATGCATCAAATGCTTTCCTTCGAGGTTCCAAGTTATAAAAAGTGAAATATCCTACACAAAATAATGGTTTTTCAGATTAATTTTAGACAACTACCAATGAATCAGATGAGAAGGACCAAGCCGCGACGTAGTGAGAGAGAGTGAAACCATATAAAAACTTTGAAAATGAAAAGAAAAGCTTAGAAAACTAATCTTTATTTAAAGCTTCACGAGGTTGGTATCTTTCTCCCCAATCGATTGTTCTTCTTTGCGGTCGATGGGTTTTCGCGTTTGCTTGTGGCTGACGTTTCGGCAAATACGCCTTCTTCAGAGCCTTACCATCTAATCCAGGAACCCCGGATTACCATCGACCGGGAAAGAAGAACAATCGATTGGGGAAAAAGATACCAACCTCGTGAAGCTTTAAATAAAGATTAGTTTCTAAGCTTTTCTTTTCATTTTCAAAGTTTTATATCATTAACATGCCGAGGTTTCAAGAAAGTCGGTCTTTCGAGTTGTTACATATAAAACTATGAAAAACACATCCATTACGGGACCATGAACCCAACTCTCTGCGTGTCTAAGCTCCCAGCACGTCTAACAATGACACGCGTGGGTAAAACGCCATTGCTAGACGAAACACGCTGGAGGTCTGGACACGCAGAGAATTGGGTCTATGGTCCCGCTCTCACAAGGTTCAATGTAGAGATAGAGTGAAGGACAGTGGTGCCTGGTGCGAAATTAATAAAACCTTACCATATTTTGGCCGGTCCATCCCGCCACGGTGCAATAACCTCATCCGCTTGTCCGTCATGAGCATTAGACGTACTTGCATGGGGCTTAGAATTCGATTTCGAGGCAATCATTAGATTCTGGGGCAGTCTTATGTTAACTGTGGACTCAGTCAAACGCATAGACTTGTAAATGAAAACTAAACAGCACCTCTTCATCAGGAACTAATAATTCAGAAGAAGGATCCTGAGCAAAGTTCAACGTCAGGTTTTTCTTCTCGGGTTTTGGTGGTTTCTGCAAATAATGATCTATATCAACAATTACATCGCTATAAAACCTAAACTGCTTAAAAACTGTGACCGATAAGAAATGATAACCACGCAATCACAGGAATACGTTACTTTCAAACCTCAGTGGTAATCCTCTTGTGATAGGTTTTCGATGGCCACCAAATCTCTGCTTTTGAAGAGGATTTGATGTTAGCAGCGAAAATCCGAGAAAACCGTACAACGGTATTCAACTCGTAGTCGGTAAAAAGCCGCCTACAATAGCATCCCAATAAAAATTTCCAAGGGACTGCTGCAATTCTAGACTGAAGGGAGATGGACTAACCTTGGATCTATCTTATCCAATTGTGGACTCAATATGGAAGCAAGTGGAGCGTTTTCTCGCTGAGATGGAGGGATGAAAGGCGTCTTGGGACTCCTCTTGAAACACAGACATATGCTCTTCGAAATACACCATAGCTTGAAAACGTATGAGCGTGTTAAACGAACCGATGTGCTAACATCCATGTAATCATCGGGATTGAAGCAATCTTCTTCTCTAACAAATTCTCGGCTAGTCGATGGATATGCTGTAAACGCCGGAAAAAGTTTGTAAAGTTCGTAGTCAATGAAAACATGGATAATTTCCGCGAAGGAAACTCTTTGATGAACATACATTCATTGCGTGCACAAGGATGGTTACGATAGAAATCACTCCTTTCTTCATCGGAATCGTATTCATCAGTGTCTTCCATTTTCTCATCCTCAACGCACTCCGACTCAGCAACACCATTCATCAACGTCTCGTCAACTTCCATACTCTAATAATCATTTCGCTAAGGGCTTGGTAAGGAAAACAAATTTATCTCAAATGTTTCCTGAGGTGTTCGAGACGGATTGCCAGATAACATAAAGCCTGCTTCAACGTGTTTACTCCATAGACATATCACATTCAGTCAAGAGATTTATTGAATGCAGTGCAGTGTGCCGTCATACATAGACTTACGAAGAAGAAAAAAAGGCATCAAATGTAAAGGCAAGATTCGATGAGAAAGCTTACAAAACAGAAAGGTGATTAAGCATGCTGTGACGTAAAAAGATCCATAAATTCGTGAGCGTTGATATGTCCGCAATTATTATCATTGAGTTATGAGCATGGGCAACATTATACTCGAGGAAACCCTGCTTTGACAAATGAGAAAAAAGTAAAAAAGAAAGTGAAAAAAAGAAAAGAGTAGCAAAAAAAAACAGCAAAAAAAAACAAAATATGGCCACATAGCATATCATGATAGTGTTCAAATAAAAAAAAGAAAACTGATAGTGTTGAGTAAGTAGAGTTGGTAGCAAAGCACTCAGAGATGTACATAGTTTTTTCAAAGAAGTAGATAACGTATGCAGGCCTAATGAACTCCAATGAAAGCAAATAAAATTGGCTTCTCAAAAAAAAAAAAAACTCAGTAATTATGGCAATTGATGAAATAATATGGAAATAAAGTTGAAGCGTACGATCATATCCCATATGCTGACAAGATCTTCCAATGGACGTCACCATTCATATCGCTACATTGTGATGAGCTTCGGGGCTTGACTGAAGAGCACTCACATCAGTCGAGATATCCTGAAGATAGTCAAACTCTGCCAGTGCACATCGTTCCATCTTACCAAATCTGAAAATAGTTACATTCTCTTAGAGAGAACTAATGCCAAAACCTACAGTTTGGAGCGAAAAAGAACGAAAAAAGAAAATACAGCATTGACCTTTTGTAGTGTCTAGGTTGAACAGTCGCTCTGGGAGGATGAAACCTGACCACCCCTCCCTTCTTCTTCAACTGCCTTTCTAGTATACGATACGTTTCGTCGTCCGATGAGCTGACCGGATTATCTTCGTTCATTTTCTCATTGTATCCCTAGAATGCCAAACATGTTGAATTCAAGGTAATTGTCGCTCAAGCGCTAAGTAGGACTAGGATAAACTATATAATTTGATGTAGTTGAAATAGTTATCGCCTCCAAAAAGTCTTGCCTTCGTGAAGATTAGCAACAAAATATTTGTAAGTATGCAAAAAACGACATCCTCATATAATCGCAAAGCCGTTAAAAAAACTTACTCTAACGTAATAATCGAAGTCCCTCCTTATAGCGCGCGACCGTGGATGAGATAGCCCTTGCATCAATGTCTTATCTTTCCTTAGTTCTCCTTTTCCCGCTTCTTGCAGTAGTAAAGCACGAATATCGGTATCAGAAAGCGACCTATGCAATCTAAAAAAAGGATGATTGGAGCGCTCTGTTAGAAAAAAAATCCACGTAGATTAATACCAACTCACCTTTGTGGAATAAAATCGTTGCTGATGGTGTAATCAGTAGTCGGAACATGAGAAGACAGCGACACAATTGGACTTCCTGTCGCTCTGGGCCTTTCTGGGGGTGGAGTATCACACTCGGCCGTTCGAAAAACGCGAACCTATACATAATCCATTATGGTAATTAACACGACTATCATCTTCAATACTGGCAGAAAAAAAGCAAATAATATCAACAATTATTGGCAACTCAATAATTACTGCAGCTACGAGAAAACATGAATGCACAGGTCAAAGACAATAAGAAGAGAAGTAATGAAGGAAAAAGAAGAAAAAGAAAGAAACCAGACAGGACGATTACCTAGAACTAAACAAATAAAAAAACCTGATATCACAAAGAAGGAACGAACCTCATCCTGCATATCTTCTTGGTGTTCATTGTTCAGAGGTGATTCAGCAGTGCTTTCACGAGTTGTGGTGTGTTCTGTTTGCGAAGACAACCTTTCGCTTACATTGTCCTCATGGATTTCATTTATTGAACATAGACGATCATTTACACAGTCAGACTGAGTTTCCGTTAAGGAACATAACGCTTCACCAGCTCCGGAGCCGTAGCACATTGGGGGAAGACCACCACAATACGGAATCAGAAACGAACTGTCATTCGAGTGCTCTGTCAGCATCGCTTTCAAACGCGACTGGAAACAACTGAGTATAAAAACGGCCCTGTAACTGTGAAAAAGAGCCTAGCACGTCCTCAAAGTCAAAGAAGACAGTGATATTATTGGGGATAAAAGTAGGAAAAAAAGATTGAAAAACGAAGTACCACTTCTTCGAGTGCCTGATGCAACTTCTTTGTTTGACGTGCATTAATCTTGCGCTCATCTTCGAATGCTTTACGAGCCTGCTTATAATGCCACTTGAGTGTGTCATAATCCTGCCTAGAACGAATCGAAGTATGTCCTACTGATCGAATGCCTACTACCAAGAGAGGAAAAAAATCAGAATATTAGAAAATACAAGAGTACGATACCTCTTCCGCTCGATTTCATCTTGTAACTCCTCTATTCTCTCCGACATGTCTCTCCTAGTGCAACGTATCAGTTCCCTGGCCCTTTTCAGTTTCGCCTCCAGTTGAAGCTGTACAAATGTTTTCAAGAGATCATAAACATATAAAAATTATAAATATAAAACACAAGCGAAAATATAGGATCATCAAGGATTGTAAATAATCTTGAATAGAACTAACAATTCTTAAATTAGCTCCATCATCATCGTCAGTTGAATCATTCAAAGTGCTGGTGTAGTACCGTTGACTTTCAGATGCCATCTTCTAAAACAATCAGTCACTGAAATCAATCAAAAATAATGAAAAGTGTGAAGACACTGCAATTAACGCCAAATTTCGAACTAATAGTTTAATAATGATAAGGATATGACATATTTTGAGCCATAGGTCTAGTGCTATATAGGCGCCTATTTCGTCCTATTGGGACTCATCAGTAGCACCCTCCCTTGGTTCCGTCGATCCCTTGAGGTGAAATAATCCTCTAAAGGAACCGACGCCGAGTAAAATTAAGCACCCAAAGTAGGATGATGGTATTACCTGACTTTGGGTGCTTAATTTTACTCGGCGTCGGTTCCTTTAGAGGATTATTTCACCTCAAGGATCGACGGAACCAAGGGAGGGTGCTACTGATGAGTCCCAATAGGACGAAATAGGCGCCTATATAGCACTAGACCTATGGCTCAAAATATGTCATATCCTTATCAGATTAAATCATTTTGAGCGGGTCTGTAAAAAAGCAGTCGATAGCAGAACTAATAGTTTACTTTATACACTTGATAACCGTTATAAAAAGAAAAGTAAATAAAAGAAATCGGAGTATAAGTCGCTTTTCTAGGAGGGGGACTCCAAGAGACAAGGATTACCTCTTTTCTGCTCTGGACATCAGGAGGACTATCACGGCTAGAGTTTGCGCTTTCGCTACTATACTCGTTGATAGTCTCATGACGAAGCATACTGAACGAAAAAGAAATTATCTTATGAAGTATGAACTAAAGGCTGCTGGAACACCGACTCATTCCGCATTCTTCCAATATTCTCGTAGCGCAAAGAACTATTCATGGAGGAATACCGGTCATTTAAAGGCTTTCCTCGATAGGAATTACTTCGAAAACTACGATCATCCATAGGAGCACCGGGGCAGGATCGGGGACCTAGAAAACAACACTTTCGACAACCTATCATCATACGCGAACTGATAAGTCGCCAATATAGGGCTGTATCAAGAGGAGTTAGAAACAACCACAAGAAGAAAATTATAATTGAAAAACTACAAGAAATGTTTCCAAAGCGATACCTTTAGTCTTTTTTGGTGCCGTCACTACAGAATATGGGTTAGGAATATGGATTTCTTTGGAGTGTCTTGATTCTCCTGCATAGACTCCGGCAGCGTTTCGTTTAGTCTCAAAGTCATTACTTGTTGTAGACGATCGTTCCATATTGCCACGATTCTGAAGAGCGACTCCATACAACTATCACGCATATCAAGAAATTTCATAAAATTCTACACAAAAAATACAAATCTCGATGTAAAATCGCACTGATATCGGCTCCAAAAGAAGCAATTCATGCACATCATGGAAACAAAAAGACACTTGAAGTAATTCCAAAGACAACGTATCTATTAACCTCGGTATTGTTCAGTAGTCCATAGTTTTTTTCAGCTGATAAGCCAAAGAAAAGTTGTTTGTTTTCAATGTGATTGGAATCTAGGTTCCATGATTTCTTCTAATGAAGTAGCAGAAGTGTTCTACACACTGGGCTGTAGTTATACTGATCTTTCCAGGCCTGAAGATGGCACCGCCGAAATGTCAGCTGTTCAAATAAATTTCATTGAAACAACCTCATAGTTCAGCTTTTGGGAGGAAAAAACTGTACACTACGAAGTAATTGATGATGTACCATGCACTTCAATATGGTACGCACAGTGACAAAACATTCTAAAGCTATACAGACATGCATACACTATATATATATACATATATATACATATATATATGTTATATATATATTTATATATCAGATCTTATCATGAGTTTTTGCACTAGAGCATTAAACACCAAATTTATTAACCAGAAGTAATACCATTGGACTGTAGCAATCATTCATAAGCTGAAAACATCGCATATTCAGAAATCAACCTGGTTGGTTAGAAAAAAAAAGCTTTTTTTATGACGCACAGCATTCAAAAGAAAATTATGTTTCACATGCACCGCGTACTTTCACTAGTAGTAGTGATAATAATAACGCATTTATCAAATTTCATAATACATTTACTAATAAAAAAAAAGCACGCGGTGCATGTGAAACATAATTTTCTATTGAATGCTGCTGCGCCACAAAGCGAACTTTCAAAAAACAAGTACATTTCTGTATTCACAATGATTTAGGCTTTCGAATGATTTCCAACAGTCCAATGGAATTACTTCTGGCTAATAAATTTGGTCTTTATTGCACTGGTGCCAAAATTTATAAGAAGACCTAATGACTATATAAGCAGGAACTATAGAGAACGCATACGTGTGTACTATGTGTATGCACATCGCACATGTATATTCATATACAGGTGTACATACGCATACATATATGTATATACACACATATATATGTACGTATGATATGCACGTATACAATATATATATATATGTATATATGCATATGTACACATAATGGTTTATGGAAGACGAGATAGAACAAATACATAACGGCACTCACTATATTCGGCAAATTCTCCTTATTCGATCCTTTCCTATTTTTGAACATCTTCATGAACGATGCCATGTTCATCCGCTGGCGCAACAACAGGTCGACGAGAAAGGAAGGAAGAATCTATGAGCAATATCCTAGTAAGTTGAGGAAAATTCAGTCCATTTACGACGAGTTCGACCTCCTTCAGTACAGCTGAAAAATTCTTCATAGCTGCCAAATAAAAGTAACGAAAAAGTGAAATATACGCGAAAATCATACGAAAATTTCCTTCGAAACATCAAGCTCGTCATGTACAATTAATACAGCTGTAATTTGATTAACCACGCAAATAATCAAATAAACGAAGAGAAACCAAAAACACGCAATTCTTCATCGGATTTTAGTTCTAGACAAAGTAGGTTAAAACTAAAGCAGAAGAGCCAGTAATCTACGCAAAATAGAATCAAGGACAAAATAGAAAGCGATCTGACTAAACTCAAAAAAATTAATATAAAGTATACTGAGAGTAGAATGTGAAGGGCAAAATTAAAACGTAGGAAAAATAAATTCATGAGCGCTGTAAAATGAAATGTTATAAAAAGAAACCTGAAAAAAGACAGATGTGGAATAAAAAATAAGTGAAAAAATGTAAAAAAAAACAAAGAGTATATAGAAGAACGATGAAAAGAAAGCGTTGTAAAAACGAACTTTCGAAATAGTCTCGTAATAAAATAAAACTTATACGGCTTCGATTCCCTGTAACAGAAAGGGACGAGTGGCCGAATGGCATGTGCTACTGACGAGGCTTGCGAGAAAGTCGAAACGTACAGTCCAGCACTCGGAGTGCCACACCCAGATCTCTGGAAGGATTAAGAAAATTCAATCAGATTATACTGGAATTTCCGAGCGATGTCCCAGAACAATTGAAGTGTTTATAAAATAGTCCAGGCCAAAACCGCTGACGGTTGGTTGCTCTGAAGACTGGCGCAGTGCAGAGTGGTAAGGGTGATGGCAAAACAGGCGTCGGTAGTGCAACAGGTTAGGCACACGCCCAAGGATAGGGTGAAATGCGGGTTCAAGTCTCGCCTGACGCAAAAGTTTTGCACATCACTCAACGTCATTGTGCACATGCCTTTGTCTTTGATCGAAATAATCCAAACTGGAAACATTCTACAACCATGAAAAGTCTCATATGACTAGAATTTGTCACTAATAGATCTTCTATTTCTAGAATTTCTTAGTTAAGAAGAAGTGAAATGTACGCGAAAATCACACAGAAGTCCCTCTGAAACCTCACTTAGTCATGCTGAAATGATATACGTCTTACTTGACTGATCACTGAAGCAAAAGAATCATCATCAGGACCGAAATCTTCGATATTTCGTCTGTCGAATGACAACTGAGAATTTGGCGAAGAGCCATACGCAAGCCCCAGCCGACCAAGAAGAAAGCTGAGTGTGAAACATGATTTATTTTTTTTGTTAAATCAAACATATTGTTGAATTCGCAGAGATTTAGCTTTCAAATGATTACCAAGTGATCAAGGGAAGGGTTTGTTCAGCAAGAAAGGCCTTCAAACAATCGTGTACCTCATCTGGTACACGTCGTCCCTTAGGGGTTGAAACAAGAATTTGGCGTAGAGCCATACGCAAGCCCCAGCCGACCAAGAAGCAAGCTGAGTGTGAAACATGATTTTATTTTCGCTACTACAGCGCAATAGAAAAGGTTTTTCAAAAAATCAAACATATTGTTGAATTCGCAGAGATTTAAGCTTTCAAATGATTACCGAGTGATCAAGGGAAAGGGTTTGTTCAGCGAAGAAAGGCCTTTAAAACAATCGTGTACCTCATCTGGTACACGTCGTCCCTTAGGGGTCAAATAAAGCACGAGAACCAAAAAAAAAACACGCAGCATTTGCTGAGTTCGAAGTAAATACAAGCAGTTTAGAGTTATGGTTAAAAAAAAAGGTTTCATAACCTGAAAAAAAGCGAAGAGTACAATGTAAATGGCAAAATTTAGACGCGATAAAGAAAAAAAAACTTCCTGGAACGCTGCAAAGCAAAGTGAATAAATAAATGTAAAACAAGTAATAAAAAATATGCAAAAAAGAGTAGTGGGAGGAGGACGAAGAATTTAAAGAGCGGGTGAAATAAACTTATGAAATGAGTCTCCAATGAGTGTAGCTATTGTCATCTACTGATACAATTCCTATCGAGTAATTTTAGCTAATGCTATAACGAATTTAAACCCCTTCAGAATTTTAACCCTTCTAGAATAGAAGAAAAGAAATAAGGCTTGCAAAATAAAAAAATACAAAATAAAAAAAGCACTCGTTCGCTGGATTTCAATTGAAAAGAAAAACACGAGAAAAAAAAACACGGGAACAGAAAGTTAAGACGGTAAAAAGAACAAAAGATAAATCCAAAGCAAACAAACAAACAAATAAACAAATAAACAAACAAAATGTGAAATAAACAAAGAGTGGAATGGGGGAAGGAAGGGCGAATTTGAAGATTTGCTCTATAAATCGACTAGTGAAATGAGTCTCCGCCAATGAGCCACGATTAGCTACTGGTAGGAGTCCTATGAAGGGTGTTTTAACCCCTGCAATAAACCCTAAGACCTTGCATGGATTGTCGCCTCGGGCAAAGATACCCCACAAAACCTTTTTGGCCAGCGACTCGCACGACACTTTTGAAATCACGGCGTCGCCAGTGGCGAAGTACGCGCGCGCGCGACGAGCCGTTTCGGTTGGCGATGTGCGCGCGCGACACCGCGCACGGCGCCTTGTCGGGCTGCCGTTGCCGCGACCCTATGGCTCCTCCATTCGCTTCTCGTCCCGTCTTCAGAGGAGGCCGTCCCGGACTACTTCGGCGGTTATTTTTCTTTAACTTTTACTAGTTCATTCTATTTTTATTTGCCTTGATAATGAGACTACTTTTACTTGTACTTTTTCTGTTTCTATATATCTTCTAAAAATAAAAAAACCCTGGAATACCTGTAGTTCGAACGAAAAGAAGTACCAGTTTGTTGAGGAAAAGTTTCAGAATTGAATGCCTTTTTATTCTTCTGCTTTTCACGGTGCTATGATGTTCTATGTATATACAAAATGATATTGAGTGGTGCAAAAAACTTTGACGTCCGACGGGACTCGAACCCGCATTTCGCTAGTGCAATTGGTTGAGCACGCGACCACAAAAAGGGTGGAGTACGAGTCCGAGTCCTGCCTGACGTCAAAGTTTTGCACCACCACCCAGAATCATTGGGTATATCTAGCTTTAAGACTGTATGTTACGGCGTTACATCCTATATGTCGCGTTTTTTTATATCCGATTATCACGTTCCTCCTCGATGATTTACCTCCTCATCGTGGCTGTAAGGTGTTCCTGGGTGCTGGACTGCGAAGCCCAGCGGGGTGGGGGGGGTTCAATTCCTCCCCTCCCCTTTCCGACGAGGGCACTCAAACTGAGAAGTGGTCCGATGTTTCCACCAGGAAAGCCCAACTCAGAGTAAACTGTATAAGGTTCGACCGTCGTCTTGCAGCTATCACTAGTCCCAAGGTGGTAATCTCCCTCTGATCCATAAGGGTCAGCTACTGCTTTATTGTAGTGATGATCTGAGGAAAGCTTGGCTACGCTTATCTTGGTACTCCGGGGGACTCCAGGAGACAAATAGCTAAACCAGCACAATATCCCTGTATCCTGTGCTGGGGCCCGCTAATCACTGAATAGGGCCGTCCAAGTAATAAGTATTAAGATATCACATTATTTTTACTTATTTCCCAATTCATGTGTCGCTGTCAATCTGATCTACCGGATGATCTTCGTCTCGTTCTGCGAACTTGTGAGAGTTTCATGCAAAATTTTTTGTTTTCTTCTTGAATAGATGTTGAAGAATGGTAGCAACGTTAGCATCATTCGATGTAGTTATTGTATAATTCTGAGTGATATGCAAATTTTGACCGTCAAAGGGAAGCGAATCGGCACCTCGTTTCCGGGAGGCTCGAAGAACGAGTGATGGCAGAACAGAAGCGTCAGTGGTACAAGGGGTTCTCCGCGACATGAGAAGGTGAAGTGGGGGTTCGATTCCTCGCACGTCTGAAACTTTGCAAAGCACTTGATTACTGTTTTTCGTTTCGAGTTTTCTTAAGACCACAGCTCAAATTTCAATGTGCCTGGTAAATATTTTTGAGCCACGCATGTCAGTGGTTTATCTAAGAGGGCTGACTTAAAGAGCCTGATACACGTGTTTCGATCTTGCCATCTCGTCAGCCGAGCAGCTACCCTTTCTCGTCTTTTGCCAATCCTATGTGGGTGCTCCAGTACCCACACTGAGTTAGCGACGACGGACGTTTTACACTCTATGTCTAGTGAAATTATCGCCGAACACAGAGTGTTGAACACTTGATTGTTCTTGGCTAGTATATTTAATATATGATATCTTTCGTTCGAGTGTTTTCTTAAGACCACAGCTCAAATTTAAATATGCATGGTAATTATTTTTGAGCCACGCATGTCAGTGGTCCATCAAGGAGGGCTGACCTATAGAGCCCAATACACGTCTTTCGATCTTGCGATCTCGTCAGTCGGGCGCTCTCTGAAACTTGATTTCTGTCATTTTTTGAGATTTTGCACGACCCATAGGCACGATTCACTGTGCAGATCTTAGCGCTTCTATATTCGACTTGTTTCTTCGTATTTGACCTCCACAAAGGTCTTCAAACATTCACGTGTCGTTTTGAGTGCTGCTTGAGAATTTCGTCTTCTTTGAGAGCATCGTAGATTATTGCTGGAGTCAATTTTCTTCGTAATCTTGGAGATAGTTGAGCTAAAATGTTCCCAAGTGGATTACAATGGAGCGTTGATGGAGGAAGTCGAACCAGCACCTTGCTTCGTGTAGGAGTGCATCAATAACCACTACACTATGCCTCCTCGCTAAGATAACATCCTTGCACTAATATTCGGCAGGTGTTATGCGAATGTTTCCACATAATTTATTGTATCGATTGAGCCTTTTTGAATAGTAATAAGCTTTCGCATTCCTTTGGCTCTTTCTCTCGATCCACTCTTTAGAAATGCTCTCATCGTACCTTCTTCTCAAATGGTATACCGCCTCATCGTGGCTGAGAGTTATCACTGAACTCTGACCGCGAACTACAGAGGAACGTTCAACCCTCAGCAGGCCTTACCAAGCGAAAGAGTCTGACCTTTTCGCTCGGAAGGCACAGCTGAGAGTAAACCGCACCAGAAATGACCGCCATGTTGGCAGCTATTAGTGGCTGGGTGATAACCTCCTTTTGATCAACAGAGGCGGCGACTACTCTAATATGGCGACGACCTGAGGAAGCTCCGGTTAGGCTTACCTTGGAACTTCAGGGAACAAAATAGTTAAACTAGCACATTTTCTTGTGCTGAGATCCGCACAGTTCGTGAAGATGGACCGTCCCAGTATCCAAGTGAGTAGTTGGGATATCTTCGTCCATTTCTGTTGAAAAGTCAGAGTTTGAAAATATCCGAGAACGACTTGATGCCTTGTGTTCGCTGGATACTTACATCGAGCCCCTTACAATGGTATAGACCCTAGCACTTTTTCCAGTAGTTCCATTGTCTGCTAATTCTCATCAATCAAGGACATGGGTTTATGTGTGGGTTTAGTTGCGGTTTACTAGGAGGCTCCAAATGGTCTTGTCGAGGCGTTTCCACCTATATCTATAGGAATTCAGCCAGCTAAGGGCGTTTCCAGGTCGCTATACTATCGGTCATCACCGGCTCAGATTGTGGTTTATTGGCTTTCCGTTCGAATGCTTCCGGGCGGAAGTTTGTGAAAAAATCATGATGACGATACAGTTGATCTTATAAGCAAAGACGACTTGAGACAGTTTCCTTTATTGTATGTCAGTCACATTGAGATATTTGAGCGTGTGTGTCTCAGTGGATGAAGGAGCCTTGTTCCGTACACATAATCGGTAGTTCTATCCCGCCCCTATGATTCACCAATTCTTTCATCCCAGTAGGGTCGATGGATTGATCAGACTTGTCTGGGAGGATAGCTGCACTGACTAGATACATTAGTAGGCCACCGCGAGTAATAATGTAATCATAGAGGTCAGATATTCATTCAGTCATCTTTCAGGATGCTCGATGAAAGCGAATGCATGGGACGCTCCTCAGTGGGTGATCAACGTCGAAAGCGTTATCCCTTTTTGTCATTAGAAAATTTCTGTATTCTCGAATACTTTATTCTGTCCATTTCTGTGATAGATGTTTGAGTAGAGCAGTTGCAGAACGACTCTAAGGTAACCAGACAAAAAGCCACTTTTTTCGCAACGTTCACCTCATGAAATCAAGTGTTTTCAATTTCTGTTTACGAAAATTGCATTTGAATTTTTATTCGCGGCTGAAGAGCTTTGTATTCAATTTTTGTTTTCTGGTTGTTTCGCCATGGGGTTCGTGTAGCGCAATGGTTAGGGGTGTCTTGAAGTGCAGAAGTGGTCATTGTTTCGACCATCAACGCTCGGTCGACCAACCAATCACCCCATCTGCTTGACTCTTTGGTGCTGATGTCAACTTCCGTGAGGAGAATTTGACAAGAATGGCTCAAGTCGGGTCATTGACGCTTAGGTGGGCGTCGTTTTTCCCAGTGAAGTAACTCTCCTTTTCTTGTTTGGATCGCTGTTTTTCGATCAGGGACCTTTCTCATTAATCTGAGTCGGAAAAAGTTCGAGGGTTCAGAGAGTGTTAACAGTGAAATTCGTATAATGTGACTCTTGACAGCATTAATCGGCTAACCTTTTTGACGTCTTCGTTTTCTTCAGAACAGGTTCGATGCGAGTCGATCGCTCACAGCCACTTGAACCTCCGGTACGGCTTTTCTTGGCAGCCTTTAATCCAATTCTTTTGGACTACAACACCTCTTCATTGAAGTAGTTTTACTGGGCAGTAGCTTCTCAGCAGAACTCATGTCGACAGGCTAATTACTCACTGATAATTTTTTTTTCATGATGGCAATTCATCCTGCAGTAGGCGGCACTACATTAGGTCAGAGAAAACAAGTGTTTTTGAACTTCAGTAGATTTAGGAGTCATAGGAAGGATGGGTTGACCAGACAGCTCTCATTTATATCACCAAATTTATATCAGTCTTATTTATATATTTTCTCTACCAGCACTACCAATAATGTCAGAAATTTTCTGTGAGGAAGTAATAATTTAAAGCGAGGTCTTAAAATAGTGATTGAAATGTTGACATATACACTGGCGTAATAGCCGTAAGCCAAGCAAATAGAATTCGACATGCGACAATCAATCTTAAGGAATGGCACGGTGATTTTTTACCGTGCACAGAGTGTAAATAGGCGTGGATTCCATCATATGTAGGTGGTATAACTTTTTACAAGAATCTGACTGAACCGAAAGGCACAATGCTACTTGATGAGGTTGAACTTATCTATCCAAGAATGCTGTTTGGACATGCAAAACCTGACCTCAAGTGAGAGTTGTGCCAGGGTTTCACCATACCTGTGACGCGTGCTACCATTTACATCACTGAGGCCACTTCCCTGCTACCACTTCTGGGGAGTCGGTGGTTTTGTCTTAGCACGCGCCTCTTGTATGGGTGAAACGGTGGCTCAACTCCCACTTGAGATTAAAAGTTTAGGTTATACTCAGCACTTTTGAATACAGTATGCCTGGTAGTCATTTTTTGAGCCACGCATGTCCGATTTTGCGCTTTCGCCAGTCGGGCAGTTACCCTTTCTCGTCTTTTGCTAATCCTGTGTAGGTGCTCTAGTCCCCACATTAAGAGTTAGCGACGAAGAACGTTTTACACTTTATGTCCAGTGAAAATCGCACCGAACATAGAGCGTTGTACACTCGATTGCTCTTGGCTAGTGTACACGTGTATCGGGCTCTATAAGTCAGCCTTCTTGATAGACCACTGACATGCGTGGCTCAAAAAAATGATTACCAGGCATATTGAAATTTGAGCTGTTGTCTTAAGAAAGCACTCGAAACGAAAGATATGGCTCTTGAATACAATTATAATGCCAGAACACTTCCATAAAAGGAGTTGAGTAAGAGTTCTAGAGATTATGAATATTTATTTTGGTTTTGTTCCATAGACTCATTAGATCGCTCAGCAACTGCTGTGATGCAATCTCGTTTACGCGAAAAATCAGTAATTTCTTATCTTCTTCTTAAGCCAAACACGAGGTTTTATACAGTTGATTCAAACAGCTAACGTTTTGGCAGAGCCTGGAACAATTACCAGTTTGGTTCGCAAAATCGAGAAATCAATGTTTTCTGAAATCCAGGATTATTTCTGGGAATGAGAACTGTGCACAATTGCCCTGCTAACAATTCGTTGTCCTCCCCTATGTGGGTGCCATAGTTATCACTGGAATGTATCGATTTTCTGCAGAGGCTATGTAGACCTGATTTGAACTAGTGACTACTAACAACCGTATTTTCATATGTAGAGGGATATTTTTTTATACATTTATGCGATATTCTTAACGTAATTCAATACCCGATTATATTTGTACTTATTTTTACCGTACAAAATCTATTCTTGCCGAACTTTTTATATCATTTTTGGAGTGTAGTGTTCATAGGGCAGAATAAACCTGTTCCTTTTTCCTTTGCGACTTTTTCGTTATTCGACTTTATTTCTGTGTTCGCTGGAGTACTGAGTATCTTATGTTCGAATTCTACTTTTAGCATATATAAATATATATATATGTATATATATATATATATATATATATACGCATATATGTACATGTGAGGCCCATATTTGTTACTGTTTTTGGCATTTTGATCCTTCGTGAGCTTTATAAAATCACGACCAGAATATCTCCATTCTACAACAATATCACCATTGACGTAAGAAGAGGGGTTCGACAAGGCGATACAATATCGCCGAAACTATACACTGCCACCCTACAAAACGTCATGCGAACATTAGAATGGGACGAAATGGGAGTGAAAATTGACGGTCGACAATTAAACCATCTTCGCTTTGCTGACGATATCGTTCTCATAACACCAAACATCAGCCAAGCGGAACGAATGTTGACTGATTTCGATAACGCCTGTGGAAAGATCGGTCTTCAACTGAATCTAACGAAAACAATGTTCATGAGGAACGGATGGGTTTCTAATGCCCCATTCACGCTCAACGGAACGACAATTTCCGAATGCTCCAGTTACATCTATCTAGGTCGTGAAATCAACATGATGAACGACTTAGCTCCAGAGTTGAGCAGGAGAAAACGAGCGGCTTGGGGAACGTTTAAGAGCATCGAAGATGTAGTGAAGAGGACAAAGAACATCCGACTCCGTGCCCACCTTTTCGACTCGACAATTATCCCTGTCCTAACGTATGCAGCAGAAACCTGGTCGCTACTAAGCAGGATGAAAGATCACTTGGAGTTATCGAACGCGCAGTCGAAAGGTCGATGCTAGGAGTATCCCGTATTTCGCAAATGAGAGAAAGGATCCGAAGTTCCGACCTCCGTCAACGATCGAAAATCAGAGACGCCGTTCTACACGCCAGGATATCGAAAATAAGGTGGGCCGGACACGTGATGCGCTTCAACGACAACCGATGGACGAGAGCCGTTATCGACTGGATTCCTCGGGACGTCAATCGCTGTAAAGGAAGACCACTGACCCGTTGGTCCGATTTCTTCACGAAAGCGATGGAAGAAAGATATGATGCTCAGCGAATTCCTAGAGCGAGGAGGACCCATTGGGCTACTCTTGCACGCGATAGGGAAAAATGGAAGAGTTGCTGGTGCCCGCTCGAGTCACTCGACGATCAACGGGACGACAGGTGATACAGGTGATACAGGTGATGTACATGTGCATGTATATGCATATATATATGCATGCTTATATGTACACATTTGTATGGTTGGACATATGCACATTTATATATACATATGTGTACATATATTTGTATGTATAAGAGCGCATTTGCATCAGCCGGGACTTGAACCCAGATCTCTCGCCGAGAGCGTACGCTAACCATTGCACCACCGGCGCTCGGACGCTGTTTCCCGTCTGAGGTTCAAAGCTTTGCGTATTACTCTATATTATTGGAAATATAAGTGTAACATGAGCGCATGTGACGCAGTGATTAGAGGTGCACTGTGCCGCACAAGAGGTCAATGGCTCGATCTCGCGCCTATGGCTTATCAAGCCATCCATCCCTCCGGGGTCGGTAATTCGGTACCAGGCTGGTCTCAGACGTGTCTGGGAGCATAAACATCACTGACTCGGATCAGCGGGAGGCCACCGCAAGTCGTTGTAAAGGACAGATATGTATCCAATCACCTCAAACGAAGTTAAAATTTGAAGTCGAATACATGGCGCATCTTTCAGGATCGATCAACGCTGAGAGCTTTATCCTTTATCCTTCATAGGAGCGCATTTGGAGCGGTGGTTAGAGGAGCTGTGCGTCGTACACAAGGTCAATGGCTCGATCTCGCGCTCATGGCTCATCAGGCCATCTATCCCTCCGGGGTCGGTAAATTGGTACCAGACTGGTCTCAGACTTGTTTGGGAGGATAAGGATAAGCAGCACTGATTGGTACCAGTGGAGGCCACCACGAGTCAATGTAAAGGCCAGATATGCATTGAGTCAACTCAAACGAAATTAAAAATTCAAGACTAATGCATGGCGCATCTCTCAGAGATTGATCAGTACCGAGAGCTGTGTCCTTTTTATTTCATATGTATGCATATATGCATTTATTGCGTAAATGTTTACTTGAATACTTGGACAGCCCGTCTTCACTGATAGTACGAGCTCCAACACAGGGAAACTGTGCTGGTGTAGTTCTTTTGTTCCCTAGAGCCCCGAGCTTAAGCCTAGCCGGGGCTTGCTTAGGCCGTCACCACATTAGAGCAGTCGGTGGCCCTTGTGAATCAGAGGGAGGTTATCACCTTGCGACTATTAGTTAGCTATCAAGGCCGCAGTCACTCATGAATATGGTTTACGCAGGTGAGCTTTCAGTGGAAATGTCGGACTCTTTCTCAGCTGGCGTGGCCCCCTCTACTGGTCGAATTCCCCGCTGTACTTTGCAGTCTGACCCCCAAGAACACCTGCCAGCCACGTATGTAATCGTATATAATATCACCTCGTTAATATTCCACATAAATATCTATCATTGCTTTTTTAGCATTGTTATGATGTTATAATGTATATACCAAAGGGTGCAAAATGATATGTAAAACTCTGAACCTAAGGGGAGTTGAACCCGCGTTTCACGCATGCCGGAAGCACACGCTAACACTACACCACCGAGTTCAACGCTCTGCTACCACTTACTCTTTCTATGACCACTTTTTTATGATGTAATTATACGTTTAGATATGCAAAACGTTGAATTTCAGCCGCTGAAATGGCTAGTGGCGATATGTGCCTTTGCTGACGGTTGATTGCTTACAGCTTCGAGGTCTCAATTGGCAAAAGAGTAAGCGCAGAGAAAAGATCTCGATGGTGTAGTGGTAACGCGCGCTCTTGATATGAGTGAAACCCTGGTTCAGCTCCCAACTGAGGCTTCAAGCTTTACATATCGCTGACTATCTTGGATATGAGCTATTAATACTATAATCAGTGATTTTTTGAAAAATACTAAAAATTTATCCCAGTCATTCAATAACTATCCAAAAGACTTCCTCAAAGGCCTACCTTTACCAGTTCTTAGTTTGCATTGTTACTTTCATGTAAGAGGAGTAGATGCGTTTTTCAAAAGTTTTTTTTTATGACAAGGTAGTGATCACAAAGCACGTGCTATCAGACGGATTCAGCGATATCATAAAGATTACTTGTATATCATCGGAATTGTCTTATATAAAAAGCTAAAAGTGCATTGAGAGTGATAAGCACAAGAGTGTACAATAAGACCTTTTTGTCAATAAAATGAGAATCGAAAAATCTAAAGACATGCTCCCCTCCTAAATAGTTCATTGCCTCATCGTGGCTGTGAAATGTTCCGGGATGTCGGACTACGAAGTACAGCGGGGGGTTCTACCTCCCAGCAGGGTCATCCAAGCCGAGAATGAGTCCGACGTTTCCATTGGGAAACCCCAGCTAAGAGTAAACCGTACCAGGAATGATCGCCGTCTTGGTATCTACTAATCGCAAGGTGGTAATATCCCTCTGATCCACAACGGCCGGTAACTGCTATAATGAAGTGACGACCTTGCGAAGCCCGGCTTAGGCTTACCCGGAACTCGAGGGAACAAAACAGCTAAACCAGTACAGTTTCCCTGTGCTGGGGCCCGCAACATCAGTGAAAACGGGCCGTGTATGTATCCAAGTAAGTGCGTAACAACAAATTTGTGCTTTCTGTAGTTTATTTATGAATCTACGATCAGTATGGGTAGTCACTGCATCTCGTCTCGTGTTATCTTATGAGTAGATTTTTGCTCTGTTGTGAAATATATTTACCATTTTTGGAATAGTGGCTTTTCCTTGCTGATTCCTCGGAATAGGGGAGCATCTTAAATTTCGCATGTTGCCTCTACAAGCGTTCAGCATACGTTGTTTTTCGAATATTCGGTGTTGACCTTGTGACAGCTCTTTGTGTCAATCTTGTGCTATATATAATCTACAAATTTGTTTTGCCGCTTCAGTAGTAGTTGTTGTTAAGCTATATATACAGGAATGTGGGAGATATGGCAAAACCTTGAAAACTTTGGGCGATACCTGAACGAGCGTCTCACTTTTTCCTGAGGTGCGTGCTTACCGTTGCAGTAGTGAGGCTCCTGTTCTGCTATCATCTCCCACCCGAGATTCAGGGTTTCGCATATCACTCAAATTCTTTCACACTCTTGTTTTGATCTTTACTTTGTAGCTCCCACTTTAGCCATCATACGTTTGTGCATCCTCTGTTGAAAAAAAGGGAGTCTTATTTGGGGTAGCTGAAAATTTGTGGTGATATGGAAAACTTTGAGCCTCAGGTGTTAGTTGAACCCGTGTTCAACCCATACCAAAAGCGCGTGCTACCACTGCCCCCACCAAGGCCACCCGCTTTGCTTCCTTTTTTCTAGGTTACCTACAACGTTTTGGAATTCCTCTGAAGTTCTACAATCATTTTCGAACCAGTTACATATATATATATATATATATATACATATGTATATGTATATATGTACATATATGCATGTGTATATGTGTACATTGTTCGGATATGTACATATGTATAGCTATCTACATGCATGCATTTGTGTATATTATTTATACGTTTGTATATACGTGACTACACATGCTTCTCTTTTCCAACCATTGTACATTTGAGTGAATTTTCGATTCAATTAATGGTCACTATATTTCAAAATGCTGAAGTGTTTCCAGGCGTTAGGAAGTCGTGAACCGTTTCTGCGACAGGCATTCTCTCTTGAAACCAATGAATAGGTGAGTATGTTTTCGATAATCAGTCGCTATGCTTTCTTTACTTCAACATGAATTGATCTTTATGACTTATATATGACCCATGTTTACAGAGAAATGGTCGAACCTTTTATATTTTTGAGACCTTTTTATTCTCGATAAAGGTTTTTCATCCTCTTTTCTTTTCATCTAAGCTTACACTTTCTCAAAAATGGAGCCTGTTGAGGTGATATGATTTCGATTTAGGAGAACATACTCTCCGCTATGATATTGGCGGACTTATCACACTTGTATCAAATTTTCCATATTTCATGCTTAGTATTCAACTTACGATTTTGATAAGGTGTGTAAAAAATAGTCGTACCGTTTTAGTTTATGACATGGCTTTTGCAATACTTTGTCCAAGACAAAAGGCAAGACTTTTTGTTCCGAGTGTTTCTTGAAACTACGCTCAAAATTTAATATGCTTGCCTGATAGATAATCTTGAAATACTCGAAACGAAACCCACGATATTTTAAGATTACCAGCCATGAGCAATCGAGCGTGCAACACCTGCGTGTTCGGTGATTTTATCATTTAATTGCATGTGTAAATATTTCGTCTGCGGATCCTCTGTGTAAAGGATAGATCCTCGAGTAATTGACTGAACGAAAAGGCACCGTGCGATTGACGAGGCCGAAAGTTCGAAACACGTGATTTGCGCTGGATAAGTGCTCATAACAAACACATACGTGGCTCAGAAATTAACTGTCAGACATAAGAAGACAAAACCACTAGCATCAAAGTAATTCTCCAGCTCAACGACAGTCGATGATTGGATAGCTCAACGATCAACTTCTTGTGGATCAGTCTGAGGCGACTGATCATCGAAACTGTTCTCTTCAGTTTCGAACTTCGCGAATCACTTCCTAGTCGTCCGCTTCACTAGCATTTTCCTTCTACACGTAGTAAGCGAATTTGTTCCCAATACAGCTCCGTATTAAAGCTAATATGGGCAAGTTGTATACCAAATTGTCCACAAGAAAATGCGCAATTGAACGATGCCGAAATTGTGCAATTTTATTGCGAAAATCATTATTAGAAAACCAAAACGGCACGAACTTTCTGCAGAGCGTATCATTTTTATGGTTTCAAAACAATAATGTGCTGAAGCTTCATGTATTCTTGAGAAAGTCATAGTGAATCTTTTTTCATCTACCTTGTGTCTCGACTCGTCCTCAAGTACTCTAGTTATAAAAGGTGATGGCAGTGGCCCATCTGGCGCAATGAGGTGCCCTGCGACACGTCGTGGATGGTCCGATATCTTTGCCCAAAGCTCGCTTACCTAGCCTTCCATCCTCCAAGATGGGTAAAACTTCACCAGGCTTGTGTGAGTATTCGTAGCTCTGAATTTGACACATTGAAAGGCTATCTCAGTCATTGCAAAGGTCAGATGTTCATCCAAGTGACTTTTAATGATGCTAGGAATAGAGGACGATTGCATGGGACATCCCTCAGATATTGATTCAGGCCGATAGCGTAACCTTTTACCCTGCTGTTTCAGGTTCAGGGAAGATGCGTTCTTTATTTGAATCAAATTCTACGACAAGCAAGACAATTGCTCAGTTGTGTCAGATTAGTCAGAACAGAGACAATATCTCATGAGGGTAATGTATGTTGGTCCTTTCCTTCTACTCATTTATTGTTTATTTTTATTTTATTCTTCTTTCGATGCTTCTTAGTTGCTAGTTCATCTGAAGCCGACGAGGTTCGAGCTATTGAATTTCCATATGATTTTGTGCCTGCTCATTATTAAAGAAGTGAATGTGTTTCAATGCTTTTCAGGACGATCCCACTTGGGCTCAAAATGTTGTGAAAACGTTGGCAAAACGGCTTAGAAAGGCGAAGTATCTGGATGAATTAGCTAAAGCTATAATTAACGAGGATAGGCGTACTGATTGTTGTGTGATTCCAACGTGTGTCGTTTTTCATCTGATCTTTATATGCGAAAATGTTTGTAACTGTGTTTCTAAATGCCATAAATCTAAATTTCAGTGAATCGGAGAAAAAGAAGCCACAGAGAAAGGAACGACCTCATATATTGTACATAAAAATGTGGAGATTTCCATGGCTTAAGTAAGTAATCGTTTAGCAAAAGTTTCTCGCAACTTTTTCGTTCTTGTTAGTTGTTATCATGAATTTAAGCTCTCGTTTTTACTGTCGCAGCTTCTGCGGTTATTTTAATACATAGCACTTATACATTTATTTCAGGATGTCATTGTTCCGAGAGCGAAAACGATTTTTGATGTTGCACAAGTATCGTTTGGGTTCAAGTGTTGCTTTGGAACGCAGCGAAACTCGTGTAGCATCAACAATTGTCTTGCTCTCGGGACAATCTATCTTCAAACAGATGTATAGGTGTTATCTATCAAAATAAGCGCAAGATGCTGCTCTGGACGATAGTAAATCAAAACCTTAGATGCATGAACCATAATCAACAAATAACGACAAAGTCAAAATTTCTTGCCAACTCATCATATTCATTATTGAGATATTGCTTTCAGACAACAACAACATGATATACTTTGACAAAGACGGTATACTTTTCTTGCGTTAGTGTTCGTATTTAGGTCTCCCCACGAGCTAAAGGCAGTTGATAATTGTCGTTATCCTTTTGTGAAGAAGGCCGATATGGTTTTGCATCAATCCTTATCATTATGAACCGATACATGAAAAAGCGACTCGTAAGCCTTAATATAAGAAATAGTGTTAGTAACAAGTTAGCATTTACATGAGTAATTACTTGAATGCGTTAGAAGCAAGCGTTTTGATTGGAGTTAAATTTTGTTAAGCTCTTCCACCCGTGGTCGTGAGGAAGAAAGTTACGGACTACTATAATATGGCACCATCTACGATAGCAACACGCTCTCACAATGGGTTTGCGACTCAGATTTACGAAAATGTTCGTTTGTAAATTCTATGTTTACAGAGATTTTTTCAAAGTGAATCACATGTCCTCATTTTTGTCGAGTCAATGCATCGCACCTTGTGATTTTCACCATATACTGAAGGAATTGAATTCAAATTATCAGAACGTTCGAAAATCGCGTATTTACTTTTCGTACACCTGTTTGCAATTTCGAATTCAGTGTGCCCCGAATGCATCTATAAGCATAGACGAAATGCGAATACACTATATGTCTGAGGACAGCTCACCGAATAGCAGTTATTTGGGATCGCCTTCTTCAATATCTTCGTCTTTTGGCTTCTCTGGACCACCTTTATTAACTCCGAACTCGAATGTAGCATCTGCGGATTCATCTCCTTCCTTCGTATCCCCTCAACATCATCCACAGTTGCCATCTGTGATTGGGTATTGTTTCAAGTTCTGCTCTTGACTGCATGATTTTCCACGATTCAATGTTTGAGGTCCGCCCAGGTGCCGTCGGCAACCAGTCCGAGTTCTTATCTGAGTGAAGACCATGATGAGAATGAAATGGACGTGGACAAATGTGATGATCGTAATTCATTTGCTTCGAATCTTCTACGGTCTACAGGAGCTGAAAGTAAGATTTTCAAAGCAGTTGTGCATATTCGAAAATGCTCTTAGATATCTTAAGACCAATAAAATGAGGCGCCAGGTTTTTCTGTCATGTCTGATAACACTGTTAGTGTAGGGTTGTGGAGACTAAATGAAGATGATTTTGAATCAGAGTTAAGGGGAAAATTTTTTACAGAATATAGCCATACGGTCCATAGATAGTATAATGTTTCTTTTTTATCAGAAATTTCAAAACTCAAGCCCATGTATCTACAAAATAAATTTGCAGTGGTGCATGAGCTAATTGAATATTGTGAACCTGAAAGCTGGATGTCAATTACATACTACGAAGAAGGAAAACGAATTGGTGATCCTTTCAACGCTAGGTCACATTATTTACTCGTTGATGGGTACCCTTCTCCAAGTTCAGAAGAGAGGTCTGTCACATATTATTACTCTACATTACTCAGTTTGTGTATCTTTTTTTATTGATGTTACTCCTTTGTCTCCATGTTACAGATTTTGTCTCGGATATTTTGACGTAGAAAATCGCCCACTTACCGTCATTGATGCACGTCGGCAAGTGGGCCGAGGAGCAAGATTCTACTATATAGGAGGAGAGGTATCAGTTCGTTTTTTCATTCTGAAAGATTATTTCTAATGCTCTATCTTCACATCTCCTAATTCTCTCTACAATAGCGTATAGGTCGGATGATGATAGTAACATTTTGTAGTCATTCGCTGTGTTTGTGGCCTTAGAATTTTCACTTACCAGTCTCAGTAGCACAAAACTTCGGAAGAGATATTCAGTTATGACTGTTTCAAAGCGCATCATTTTCAGGTTTATTGTGAATGTCTCTCTGATGCGGCAGTTTTTGTTCAGTCACCTAATTGCAACCAACGTCATGGTTGGCATCCAACAACCGTTTGCAAGGTAAATCTTTTGTTTGGTTTCTCAAATTCAGTTGTACTATTAGGTCACTGTTCACTCCATAAGTTTTTGGCACTAGAGCAGTGAACAGTAAATTTATCAACCAGGAGTAATTGAAATTCCATGATTTTGTCATCGTTCAATTGCGTATTTTCTTACGAACATTTTGGTATACAACTTACTTATACTTTCTGTGAGATAGACGTCTCTTGGGAACGAATTCACTTGCCACTCATGCATAGACAGCGCGTAGGAGAAAATGTTAGTGAAGCTGCGCTCAAGATAAATCGAGCTTGAGGCGATGGTACGGTTGCAGAAAAGACGACCTGGAAGTGTTTCTTGAAGTTCAAAGCCAGTGAGATCAGTCTGGAGAATCAATTGCGCTGGAGCCATCCACAAGAAGCACCCTTAATCTTGCGCGCCGCTTCGCTACCAATTTCACCTAGGCGCCATTCGAGGCCATTCGTGAATGAGTAACAGGCGAATTTGCTCCCACAACAGCTTCATTTTGAAGCAAGTACAAGCACGTTGTTTACCAAAATGATAACAAGAAAATATGCAGTTGGACGACACAAAAACATTCAATTTTAATTATTTCTAGTTTATAAATTTGGTGTTTATTGCTCTAGTGCCAAAGCTCATGAACGACCCAATGCTACTAATAAAATTCTTCATTCGCAAATTGTAATTCTGAAAAAATTCTCAAAAAGTACTACTTTTCTCGAGGAGTTTATTAGGGGTTCTGTCTCTAACGACTCTTCAAATTGATCCCTCTATGTCACACACTGATTAAGGAAGTGTTTTAAAGTGATAAAGCCACTTGCAGATTCCCCCTAACTGTAATTTGAAAATATTCAATAATGCCGAGTTTGCCGCTCAGTTAGCAGAATCGGTAGAGAGAGGATACGAGGCCGTATATGCTCTTACACGACTTTGTACTATACGAATATCGTTTGTAAAAGGATGGGGAGCAGACTACCGAAGGCAAACAGTAAGTTTTTAGAAAAAATTCTTACTTTCAGCATTCAGCGTTCAGCGGTTTAGTATAAAATGTTCGGGTACTATGCGAATTAGAAATTCGCACACCGTAACTTTTCTCATTGAGATCGATGCAACTCCTTGTTGGATTGAAGCTCATCTGAATGGACCTTTACAGTGGATTGATCGTGTATTACGGAGTATGGGTGCGCCGATGATTGCACATTCTTCTTTCACCTAGTGCGAATAGTTGTGTAATGCGTTAGATCAACTTTCTATTAACCTCCGCATTAAGGTTAATTATTGAAGTATGAAAAGTTTAGCTGTTTAAGCTGGCGCGAGGCTAATTGTTGGCAACGTTGCTGTTCTCATTGTTGACATCGAGTTTAGATCGCAGTACGAGTAGCTGACTGACGTTTCGGCGTCAGTGCCTTCTTCAGAGCCTCAAACTTGGGTAATTTAATTAAGTAATTACAATGTTGTCAACAACTACCAACCTCATATCAGCTCAAACAGCTAAGTGTTTCATGCTTTAATAGCTATATGGTGCATTACATAATGTGTAAAGTCAGTGACATGATATGAGTTTGACTAATTCTTGGGGTATCTCCTAGTCATTTCCATTAGATGTGATATTTTACTAATTTGCTAGTCATTACTCTTAGAATTGACGGATAGCTTGTTTTATCACCCCAGCAACATTTAGCTAGCTTATGTCAGCATGAACTGCCATTTATTCGTCGCTCTGATTCTACCTAGTACTTGCCATTTTGATGTTTTGTTGCGATGTCTTTTTTCAACAGAATGCTTGTGTTGTTGTTTTTCCTTGTTTATTTCTTCATCTCTGCGTGTATTTTGGCAAGTTATGTTCGTGTGCGATTCATTGCACAATAGAATTAAAATTTTATAACATCATAAGATCCGCGGTGTTCCGTTTTCTTTTTCTTGAAACTATTAAATTATTGACATTAATTGCTTCTCAGCGTGAATCCATCTGACTAGAACTGTGCTAAGAGGAAACAGTGAAGTTAGAGGGGTATCTTCCTTCAAATAGGCTAAATGAGTTCGAATGACTCAAATACTTTGTGGTCCTGGCATTGAACTGTCTCGAGAAGTTCTCTAGATATAGGCTAAAGTTCAAAACCAATTTGGAATTTTTTAAAAATTTTTCAAAAATTTGAAAAGGAAAGAAAAATTTGGAAAGGAAAAAGCGATTCATATGCCTACTAAAGGAGCAGATTATGACCCACAAGACTGGATCAACGGCTGTATTCTAGTCTGAAGAATGCACTGCCACCATAAAAGATTAGCAGACAGTTTTGGATGGCAGTAGATCGACAACGATCCAGCATAGTACGGTATTGCAGAGTGTGGATGCTTCGTCCGACGGATTCTCAACTTTACTGAGTTTGACTTAATACGATTACGAAGATTTACATCATTGGACCACCAGCTGTGGAAAATGATCTGGATCAATCCGGCTAAAGAAGGCAAAGGCATTGGGCTGCTAGCCGAATAAAACTTTTTTACCGACCTCGCATTAACTCAAATAAATCAAGACAATGCTTACTATCTTTGCTTCATCATTTTAGGGCATATTATTACCGTTATAAAGTTCCCAGAGAAGTTGTTCGGTACATTGATGCTACTATCTACTTCTGTATGATCGGCTCTGAAGTGGAATTTTTTCCTAACCTACCGAATCGAATTATTTCACCCCAGTCCAGAGAATTACTTTAACCCCGTTTGGGTTTTTTTGGTACTTATTGAACGGTTTTTTTTTTTGTTTTTAAATAACATTTTTTACTAATCTTAATAAAGTAATCATAAACAGGCAAATGTTAGTAGTAAAAATAATAAAGGGAGCAACATAGTGAAAGTATTAAAGCGGCTTTGTGCTTTCTTTCAGTTTCTCAGGAATTGAGCAACACCAAAAGTTTTGTCATATTTCTTGATACGATGTGGTGGTAGAATTATAGTAAGCTCAAAGTCGTAGATTTTTTTGGTATTTGTACATACCGGAAGCAATGAGTATTTGTCTACTTTGGTGTGAAGATGAGTATCTATCGTAGAGACTACATACCATCGATGTACTAGCTGACATAGCTTTATCCTTTACAGATGTTACCAAAAGCCAAAAGAATAGAGGAAGTAGTCGTACTGGTTTGCTCAAGAATGACAAATTGGATATATTACATCCCATCTGTTACGAGATTGACTTAAGTTTATTTCTTCCTAAGATTTTTCAAAGTTTTACATTTCGCCGATCATTCGTTACCATGTCACTAATGCTATTCTATCATGTGGGTTCTGATTTTATGACGTTTTGTCGTCTTCTGCCCTAAACTCCTCTTACTTATATCTCTAAAGGTTGTCAATCACTGCTTTACAGATTTTAATTGAGTTTTTTTCCCCTTCGTTATCGTTTTTAAGCAACTAATATTTCTAATAGTACATATCTCTTACATTTACAATAGCATACCACATTAATTTCAAAACACGGCGTCGGATATCGTAGTTCGATACCGACACAATATAAGAATTGCTGAGAATTGCTGACCTCTTCAGACAAGGTGGTAGACCTATAAATTCGTTTGGTGATCATGAGAAGATTCAGAAATATATCTTGTACAAAACAGACAACACCAAATCGTTACTATTGGAAGCATTATTCAAGGAAAGTTGTCCTGTTATATGAGGATCCGTCGTCCTAAGGTAGTTACGTCTAATAAAATGGAAACAAATCAGTACGTATCTTAATTACTTGCGAATCCATTGCAAAGGCAAAAATAGTGTAAGAAGACTACGTACATAATCGAAATTTTATATTAGGACATCATGATGGCAATGGGTATCGTGATGGCAAAAAGAAGAAGCGGTCGACGAATGAATGAAAAAAAAAAACAGAGTGAATTCTATCTTTTGGATAACCACTTACGCGACGATCGAATCTGTTCGCAGTAGCTCACGTTAAGCATCTGTTCTCACATTTGAAAGCCACTGATAGATCACGAAATCTGCCTCGTGGACGACACCATATTTGAGGTTAACGATCACTACGGCGATTGTCCAATAAAAGAGTGGAAGATGTGAGACTCACACTTTTCCTGGGAATTGTCTATGTAGATGCGTTTAGATACTAATAATTTTGGCAGAGCATTTATTGATAAACTACAACGATCCGCTCGTATAGGATGATCATCGTCATTGCTGAGGCCAAAAACGGCCGTGGAGAAGACAAACTCTTCAATTGTTAACCACGGATGAACTAGTTAACAATCTCGTGCTGGCTCAAAGAGGAGAGTTCATTGAATAATGAAATTTGATTAATACCCATATTAACATAAAGTCTCGAATTATTAGTCTTCAACGACTCAATAGAATGACTAATGAGGTATTATTGAGATTGCTTGCAACTATTTGCTTATATGCCTCAGGTATAGAATTTCAGAATACTGACTAAGCGTATATCTCCGTAAAATCGCTCTATTGACTATACACCTTTTCCACAGCGGTATATACTACATAAAAAGTGTTCTCCTTGTTCATAAATCGTCCAAGATAGATGTCCGAGGTAGTCCCCCTCACCTTGTGTTTACATCAATACAGATTGCCTTCTCGTGCCAACCGATTGACTTCATTATTCAATGTAGTGGTGTAGTAAACAACTTTGACAATATGGTGTCGCTTGTTGAACCTCTTTTCTTATATGTATGGTGAGGGGTCGTTGTAAAAGCTGTACTTTTTCTGCTGAAGTTCTTTATAACAGTCTCCTGATATTCGTTTATGCGACACGTCAAGTTCTTAGTTGGCAATGTTTAGTAGGGTTAGATTCGTTTCGGAACTGTCAAACGCTTCCTCACAGTCCATTAACGTCATGACAAGGAATGGTTGGTACTACCGACAAACTGTGATAACTCGTTACACGCGGTCCATGCAGAAGATTTCCGTCAGGACGGAATTCAGTCTGCTCAGATGGCTGCGCCTGTCCAAACTCTCCGATGTGCGCAAGAAGATAATTTTCGCAAATAGCATGTAAGGTACACTAGACATTTAATGTCGGCCATGTTAGGTGTGTTGCCATAGGAACAAGATTCTTCTAACTTTGGGCAACTCGCTAGTTGTAATGGAAACGCGGTCTGAACTTCTCGTTTGAGGGATTAGCACTACCTTGACGCAAGTTATGAGTCCATCGACAATAAGCTTCTGCTCTGGTCGGATCTATCTTTATTTGACAGTCATATAAAGAAATTATCTCATTAAGAACGTCTTCGTTCTATATGACTTTTGGTCTTCTCGAACAATGACAGCACTTCTTTTCCAGCTTACGATAGAGTCGTATCTTCGCACGGAAAAGACGGCGATGGAATCCAGTTCATAACTCAGGTACCACTGAGGTATCAAAGGGGGCACCAGTTTCTGTTCATGAGAATATGATTAGTCTCTGCATAGTAATGCCGTTAGAAGACATAGTATCATTTGGCGATTTTCTCTTATTTCAAAGAAAAAAAATAGTTTCTACGAAAGAAACGTATTGCAGGTTGGAGTCCTACAAAACAGTTTCCATTCTCGTTTTCGTCCTCCTAATCTGATTTTTCCTATATTGTATCCATTCTCAGTGGCTATATCTATTTTGGCCTTGAGGTCTACAACATCGAATTCATTAAGAAATTTTTTATGCGAATTAATTCTCTTAAGTTGTTGTAGCACGCGTCCTATTCATATTCTTTCTAAACTGCTGTGCAAGTTGACAAGTTGATTAATAGCAAATGGTAGTTAAGTGACCTAAACTCCTTGCTCACTTTTTCGATTCAGCGATCTCCCCAGCGCTCTTTTAGGCGGCAGAGACGTGGGATGATACAGATCAAGTCAAAGAATCTGCACGCAGCAGACGATTTGTGCAAATGGTCACGAGTTCACCGCGCTTATGGTCGGTCAGTGCATGAGGTGTCCATCAAGACATTACTTTGCGGTAGACCACTTTATTTAGACGGCCAGCGATCAAGCTACGACCCTCCTCGCTGATTCCACTAGAACATTGTCGATCATAGCACTGCCTTTTGTCAATAACCCAGTTTCAAATGATAAGGAAGAAACTGATTGAAACAATAGTGGGACGGAAATCATACAACAATGCAATAAATCAATTACGGAGCACAGTTCCGGTCACATATAGAAACAGATGTCAAATGGAAGAGAAAAAAAAGCCGAGTGGGCTTCAAGACGATGCAAACGCTGTGTTGCTCGACCACAATGACGTGGATGTGTTCGGCTAATGTCAATGATCTGCATCCGCGGATGGCAGCGACTTCAGAATCTCGAAATGGACCTCATGTACGTCACCGTACATGCTCTAGATAGGCCACCCACTGTGGGTGACATTGCGTTATAGGAAAATTAATGGAAACTATGCTGGGGCTCGCAGTACCAGTGGAGACGAGTCATCCCGCTATCCACGTCACCTAGCTTTCCACTGTTTATTATAAATGATATTTATGTACTGTGATGCATATTTGACTACGTCAATACTTTGAAAAAAGATGAAAACGATAAAGCTCTTAGCCTGGGTCAATCATTGGGAGATACACCATGCACTTCACCTCACCGAGCATCGTTAGAGGTGATCAAATTCGTACCTGGCCTTTACGGTGATTCACAGTGGCCTAACGATGTGTCAAGTCTCTGCTGCCATCCTTTCAAAGGAATCTGGTCCATTTTGACAAAGCAAAATAGAAGAAGAAATAAGATTTTCTTTTCATTTCACTTTTATTCAACACGAATTCAACACATCTTTTATGAGAGACGTTTAATGTTCGAGCTAAACTCAAGTGGTCGTAGAACCTGTGATCACCGTTTCCGTCACTCAGGGGTTTGCTCACCACATCACCTAGGCACTTAGCCATTCCCTCAGGTATGTTTTTACCGTAATGGTGTTTTAGGAGATCAACCCATTGATAAAAAGTGTTCAGAGAGTAATCGGTAGTTATATGCTAGACGGCGATAAATGAAAACCGATCTGCTGGACAGGTACTTCTCACAGGAGTGCTAGTAATTAATCGAAAGCTTAAATCTATGTCTACAACTCACGTGACTAGTTTTCCAAAGCACCCTTTTATTACGCTGTAAAGTCCGAAGTAACATTATGATCCACAAGACAACGTGTTTTTTTTTTTATCTCGCTCATATTTCGCTGAACAAAACTCCTTTCTAAGAGTGCTAGTACTCATTCAGTAGCACAGGAATCGAAGAACTGGAAAATGGGTTTGCCTTTTGGAAAAGCTGTTTTGATAGCGCTGTAGGAGAAAGAAAAGTTTTGTGCTTTACCTCGCTGGACACAGCTCTAATTAGACTATTAGAAATCATTCGATAGCGTAAGTTTCAATGATCTCTACGCTATGCTTAGTTTCTATAAATATGGTTAGCAGGGAAATTAAGACCGAGTTTCACATTACGGCGGGCTTATTCATCGGTTAGTCCATGGGGTCAGACCAATTGATCGATGCATTGGCCGTTGGATATGTGGGATGCAGTTTGTTAATCAAATCTGCAGTTTTTCTCCGCTTCGAAATAAATTTCAGATAAAGCGATGATTCACATGCTACGGTTTTCTACCCGTTGATATGCTTTTCGTGCTTCCAACGAATTATGCGCGTCATAAAAATAAAGGCGAACGGCGATGTGGAACATAATTTTATTTTCGACTTCATATTGTCACAAAAAGGTTATTTTGAAAACCGGCCACGTGGAGCTGTAGACGGAAATCTAAGCTTTCCAATGATTTTTAACACTCCTATGAAAAGTTCCTGCTCAGCGAATGAGATCGGTTTTTCATTTGTAGCCGTCTAACGTACAAGTAGCAAATAATTTTACACTAGTTTCATTCGTATCTCAGCATTCTGATGGTTGATCATCACATTTGCTCGGTAACGGAGAAAGAATGGGATATGAATAAACGTTATTAATATTAAAATACGTTTCAATAGTTTGGTATGCCGAGCGTGAATAATAATCGATTCTGGAAATATTGCTCACTTAGGAGCTAGCTAATCTGAACCGACTTCTTCAGATGATTTGCATTCATGAAAACAAGTAGTTGTCAACAGATAATCCGTTTATCAATAACTGTCTTGTATAAAAGGGGATCGCCGGCTGAAGTTACTTAATTTAAGCAATGCTTCCACCTAGAAGAAGATTCAAGTTGATGCGAGGACGAAAAGAACACATCGCGATGACCAACGGTTGTAGAGAAACGACTCGAGTTGGCACCGCCCTGAAAAAAGTCGAAGGTTCTGGAACGATAACAAGGTAAGGTTTCATGTTAACCTAATGGAGCTGAACATCTAAAAGGCACGAAAATGTGTTCTGATAGTATAGCAGAATAGCATAGCAGGTTTTTCTCATTACTAGTGATTGAGCAATGTAGACAATCAACATTTAATACATGTGGATCTCAATGAGCACGTGTGGCAGAGTGGCTAAGTATGTCTTGCGACAAACACGTAGTCGATGGTTCGACTCCGTGCTCGTAACTCACAAAGCCTTCCATCCTTGTGTGGTTGTCAGATTGGTACCAGACTTGTGTAGGGCGATAGCTGCAGTGACTTGATACATCGGTAGGCCACTGCGAGTCATTGTAGAGGGCCAGATTTATTTTCCTTGATGATCCAGTTTGTGGAGTGGAATGTATGACGCGCCCCTTACGAATTGATGCCGAGAGCTTTACTTTCTATGATTCAATAAGTTTAAGGCATTTCTCTGTCAAACTGTGCTAAGAAATGTGGGTTTAGTATCGAAATTCTTTAAATCGTCATCATTCAATATTCACGACGCTCTATGATTTATCTTTACATTCTTTTGTCAATATTTGTTATGCTTAGCTTATAAAGTTTGTCAATTCGGAGATGTTGAACTCTAATGAACAAAGCAAAGACTAGTTCTATTTGATATCTTCGTGTCCTTTTCAGTAACACTTCGATGAGTGCAATGGCAGCATCTCCTAGATAACGGAGCTTATATTGAAAAGAGTCATCAATTCAGTGCCACATGATCACCAAAGACTTATCAAATGACATCAGAGAATATCTCTAAAGCTTCTCAATAAAGTTCTCAGTTGATGCTTCTTGACAAGTATAATCGAAGCAAATAGAGCAATAAAGTATTCGAAACTTTTCCATGCATTTTATATGGCATATGCCGCTATGTGGAAAATGTGTATATTCCTTAAAGCGATTTTACACATGTCATATAATCAGTCAGTTTTCTGAAATTCTATCTTGAGACACATATGTAAATAGTTGTAATTAAGCTTGATACTACTTCTCATCAATCATCCTATTCAGTCGTTAAAGACTGATAATTCGAGAGATCGACTTTATGTTAATCTGGACATTAATCAGTTTATATCATTTAATGAACTCTCCTTCTTGAGCCGGCATGAGATTGTTAACTAGCACATGCGTGGCCAAAATTTCAATGAGCTTGCCTTCTCCACGGCTGTTTTTGGCTTCAGCGATGACGGTGGTCATCCTCATGAGCACATTATGGTAACTGATCAGTTAGTTAAACCAGTGTAATTATTTTCTCAAGATTTCTTACGTTTCCACCGCTTATTCGCAGTGTTATGATGTCCGAAATAGACCTAAGAGAATTAAGTGATAAACTAAAGCTCAAATAATAATGAAAGGATCTATTGAAATTTGAGCGTTGTCTTAATAAAGCACTCGAAATGAAGGTATAATAGATAAAAATACCAGCCAAAGAGCCATTGAGTGCGCAAACGCTCTGTGTTAGGTGAAAATTTTGCTTGACATAGAGTGTAAAACGTTCTATTCGATAGCTCTCTGTAAAGGAGCAGAGCTCCCGAAAGAACTGACGATAAAAATGTCGAAAGACGACGGGTTTTGCCCGGCTGACGAGTCTGTAAGGCCCGGAACACGTGTATCGGGCTGTACAAGAGCCCTAACCAGACCACATAACAAGTTGGCTCAAATAATAATGAAAGGATCTGAAACTCAGCCTTAGACGGGAGTTCAACTCGCAGCTCACCCACCTCGGGGGCGTGTGGTGCCTAGTAGCTTATAGCTATGGTAGCAATATATTGAAGAAAGAGTGGAGATAATGCAGTGCTTTGTGGTGTAGTGGTAGCAGCGCCCTCGGTATGGGTGAAACAGAGGTTCAAGTACCGCTGAGGCCGAAATCTCTCTCCCCATTCAATTTTCTTGGGTGTATTTGAAACTAATTTCATTTCAGTTTGATGCCAAGTAGTGATGGTGTGGATAGAACTAGCATTGGTCGTAAGCTAGAACGTGTTCTTTATATGATATCAGGGAGAAAAGGCATAAACCTTGACCTGTCAAGCAGCCAGGAAGCTGTTACTTTTCAAACAGAAGTCACGGGCATCTATACACATTTGCATAGCCAGCCTCCACGAGAAGTGGGAGACTTACATTTCCGCTCTTTTCTTTGGCAGTCGCAGTCCATGATGGTTGTCGACCCTCAATCATGATGACGTCTACGAGATAGATTTCGTGATCCACTGCTGGTTTCCATATATGAATGGAATGATTCACGTGGGCTGCTGCGAACATATTCGGTCATCGCGTAGCTGGTTATTTCACAAGATGGAATTCGCTATACTGTTTTTTTCGTTCACCTGTCCATTGATTCTTCTTGTTGTATGACCAGATCCATTTTTATCACTATGTCCTAATCAGCAATTTTGATTTTATATCCTGTGTCCTCACCTCTTTTTGCGTTGCCACTGGATTCTCAAGTAAGTAGGATTTAGCATCGATTTCTTTATATTCTAGGCGAAATAAGCTGAAGAAGGACGGATCCTTATAAACAGGTGGATTTTTCTTTATAAAATGCTTCGAATAAAACCAATTTAAAGGTGTTCCATATGCTCTATACAATATACATAATTGAAGCTTCTCATAGTCAACCAACAAATTTCATAGAAACACCTGTGTGCAGAGACCGGGATTTACTATATGTCAGTATTGAATTATAATATCCAACTTTTTTCATCCTCTATGGATAATGCATACTTCAAAAGCTTGATAACTTCAATATCTCCGACTCTTCAAGCCTCTATTCGCTTTGAGATCAGGAACTTTGTATCAGATCTGTGTGGGAAAAGATCACGCTGCAATCCAAGTGGGCCCACGCTTTAGCTCGTCCTTTCCAGTCTCCAGATAGAGTGGAATCTACCAGCAATCAACGACATACGTCAAGAGGTTAAAATCTTATCGCAGCTACCGAATCTACCCGCCAAAATATTTGACGACTTTCGTAAGCGACAGATGCGCGAAAACTAATAGAGTTGAAGAAGCACTGAGATCAGCGCAGTAGATGTGAAGGTGGGACGCGTTAATAAAATGAATATAACTTTCCGAACTTTCGTTTTTCTATCGATTAGCTGTCAAAAGAAAGCTTTCAGTGTCTTCTGGATCACTAAAGGTTGGTAGAACCAGGAAACAGCGAGCAGTGAACTCTTCCTGCCGACTGAAGAAGTCCGTATACCATGTAATTCATGCGCTCGAATCAACTTCGCTGATGAATAAAAAATTTCATGGTGTACTGGAATCTGTATATGATCACTGTTAAAAAGATAGAATCGAATCAGACTTTTTTTTGAGAGGAAACCTGTATATGAAAAATGGAAGATTTTGATTTCTTTGTGAAAAACCTTTCATATCGTCAAATTTCTGAGCTTATCTTTTTTTACAGGCATTCTGCAATGTTCAGAAGTGTCATTTTGCTGATCAACTCTAGTGAACATATTTGTTCTTCCTGTTGAACGGAAATTATCCAAATAAATATCTCGGAAATCTTTCCAGATATTGAAAAATATTGTTGCTGACACATAAACATTTATTAGCATTTACGTAGTTTTTTTCTTGGTTCCGTCAGCTTTTGTAACCTAGAAGACGTTCTGATTGAAGTATCATACAAAAAAGATCGTTCTCTAAGATTAGGATACTCTTGAGATGATTTCTTCTGATAAATAAAGAAAAATCAATGGTAAGTTCTGTCTCATGAGGCTTCTTCATGGCCTTCCATACCAACGCATTGATTGATTTAGTCCGCAACAACAAACGGATATTGTGTTTCGAATGGTCCAAATTCAATGAGCTACTTAGGTGGTGTGAATTACATAAACAGTAAGTTTTCATTCCCTGCGTTTTCTTAAGATCGCCGTTTATGCAGAACTTATAAAGATTCTCCAAGAAATAACTAACGTTGCTCTCACTTCTCAACTGAATTCGTATAACATTCCTTTACCAGATGTTGAATCACTTCCAAATTTCTCTCTATGCAAGGTATTGCATCGGTTTCGAAGGAACTTTCTCTACAGGCTACTCTATCACAATCTGTTTAACGTTTCCTATTCAACAAATTTCTTGTAATCCATCTTATTTGATGTACATTTCCACATATACCGTGTTTTGGTTAGAAGCAGCTCTATCGGTTTGCGTCAGCAAATTAATCATCTGGATTTCCGTTTTGGGCATTAACTCTAATTTTTTTTTGTGAAAATTCGTTCACTTCGGAAGGAATATGAATAGCATAATTAACCATCGTGAATTAGTTGGCTCAAAAAGTGAGTGCTCTTACGGTCTCCAATTCCACTTTAGTCCTTGTATTCCTCAATTTTCTTTTTACCGTCAATCGTTATTATTGTCTTGCTGCTACTATAATTGTGTACAACCCAGTATCTTAAGCAATGATAGATTTGCTCTGTTTAAGGCGTCAAAAAGCTCCGTGTGGCAAAATAATACGTATGTGACTGTACCTTCCGTTAGACTGTCTTGAGACCTCGGTTGTACGTTTCGACGTATTCTCGTACAAGTCATCAGTACCACATGTCCTTCGGTCCACTCCTACAACTTATAGTAGCGGCGCCGAAAATAGTAGCACTCCTCGACTGAAAACGATTACTTGGAGTGGCGTTCTTTAAGAGTGATTGATTGTCGATCGAATGGCTTACGAGTGTTAAAAAGTATATGTAAAGTACCCTTCGAACGACTATCTTGACACCTCCATGGAAGATTCAATATAGCGTGATAGAATGTATGTAGAAACTGGTACATAGTCAAATATTCCATTTCATGCTAGTAATTGAGTAAGCACTGACACCTGACTCAAACCAAGTTGTCAATTCACTATAACTCTGCTGTTATGGTCTTCTATCAACACAGATCTTCTGATGTATGGTCATGTCCCGAAATATCGTCCTATCTTTCACATAAAAGTGTTTTTCTCCAGGTGGCAAATTGATATCCGGTATAGGAAATATGTGGAAACAACAATCTCTCAAAAATCACATATTCTGTAAATTCCATGCACTCTGAATTATCTTAGATTTTTTTCTCAGTAACTAGCTTATTAGGAGCGCATGTGGCGCAGTGGTTAGCGTGCCCTGCGTCGCACACTAGGTCAATGGTTCGATCTCGCGCTCATGGCCCACCAAGCCATCCATCCCTCCGGGGTCGGTAGATTGGTACCAGGTAGGTCTCAGACTTGTCTGGGAGGATAAGCAGCACTGACTCGGTTCAGCGGGAGGCTCCGCGAGTCATTGTAAAGGCCAGATATGCATTCAATCACCTCAAACGAAGTTAGAGATTGAAGTCGAATGCATGGCGCATCCCTAAGGGATTGATCAACGCCGAGAGCTTTATCCTTTATCCTTTTAACTAGCTTATTTAGTTGCTTTGCGGCTGTCTCGAAAGTGCTTTGTAATGTCTTTGTATGTTATAACTAGTACACTGTAAAAAAAAACGGCTGTTTTTTTACGCTTCGTAAGCTCTTTCTGTGATAACAACTGCATGACTACAAAAACACCGACAATAAAAGAATTACATTCATTTCAACAACACTTGCCTTCATTCGGCCATTGGAAGCTACCATAACATTTCTATTTATCTCTTATTGCTCCATTTACTTCTTACTTGTTATGCTGACATGCATTCTACTTGTCATATTCCTCGTAGTACTCTCAGTAGTCTTGTTGCTCTCTCATCTCTGTCATTTCTTCTTACTTTTTATTATTCTTTTACTTATCAATTCAATTATCGTCTAATCGTTCATACTAGACATATATGCGAAGGTTTGATTCTCAAATTTGTGGATTACGTCGTGAAGTTAAAATTAGTAGATTCCGGGGCAAACAGAGATCAAACACTATCAGAGGCAAACTATCAGATTGATTCATCATTGCAATGTCTGAAAGAGAAAATCTTCAGTAATCCTATTCACAACCCGACGTCGTGTGCTTATCTGACGACAGCAGATTTTTTTACAGTATCTCAGCGCTACAACTTCTATTTATTTACTTACATTTATAGACGTTTCAACCGCGCGTTCAATAACGTCAAGTGATCTTTCATCCTGCTTACGTAGCGATCAGGTTTCTGCTGCATACGTTAGGGCACGACTGGAGCATTCGGAGATTGTCGTTCCGTTGAGCGTGAATGGGGCATTAGAAACCCATCCGTTCCTCATAAACATCGTTTTCGTTAGATTTAGTTGAAGACCAATCTTTCCACAGGCATTGTCGAAATCGGTCAATCGTTCGGCTTGGCTGATGATTGGTGTTATGAGGACGATATCATCAGCAAAGCGAAGATGGTTCAATTGTCAGCCGTCAATTTCACTCCCGTATTGTCCCATTCTAATGTTCGCATGGCGTTTTCGAGTGTGACAGTGAATAATTTTGGCGAACTTGTATCGCCTCGTCGAATTCCTCTTCTTACGTCGATGGTGATATTGTTGTTTTCGTCGTGAAATCCTTATACAGCTCACGAAGGATCATTATCTACCGAATAGGGACGCTCTGGTTATCCAGAGCCTCTATTACTGCGCTACACTACTTCATTATTTATTCAGTGAATCAGTATATGTACTGTTCGTCTGATGCATATCTCTGTTTGATTAACTGTTACTGTATGAATTTAAAGCTTATAGTATAATCCGTTCCGTTATTACTTTTGCATAATTGCCAGAGATGGTGAGAATTCTGTCTCCGTAGGGGTGATGAAGTTTCAATATGTACGGTATGGTTTTACCATTATCTGTTCTTCATTATGGTTTATTTTTCCTCTTTCTAGAAGGCTATTCTTATACCATTGCACTTATAGAACCTCTAAGATTTTTCTAAAATTGGAGTTCAGAGCCAGTTGCCTGAACTGCGTTACACCTAGTTTTTAGAAGTTCGACTTCTATTTAAAAAAGCCCATGAAGGGTGGTGGTGAGTAGATTCCAAATTATTGCTAAATAGATGTCGTTTAATGGATTGAACCACAAGCAGCTATATCATCTGTAATCGTTCCACAAGAGAAATTGTGGTTTGAGCTTTGAATAATAAACCATGTCTTAGATTTTTAAGACCTTTTCCAATGTTCCTGATGCACAACTTATTCTTCCTTTCTCATTCCATGATCGTACCATGATGGTCGCCCTTCTACATTCAGTACTAGAATAAAACCTCGGCGCAGACAACCCGGTGATCGCACTTATTAGACGAAAATGTCTGTTATATACATGTGACAAGGTACACTATCTTCAGTTTTCTGAATATGTCGCCGTTCAAGAAATGTGATACTTGACTCATGATGTGTAACGCAAGACACACATGGCCTCTGGTTCAGTTCTGCCACATTCCGTGCTAACCAATCCTCCGTTCTTGCGGTGTCGGCAAATTGGTCGCAGCATTTGTCTAGAAGGGTAAAAACACTGACTTGATACATCGGAAGCCCTGTCAAGTGTAGGGAAATCGAAGCCGTACAATGTACACTCTGCGTAAGGTGACAGGATCACCGCGGTGTTCTAAAAGAGTGATTGATTGTCGAATGTTGTTTGCTTGGTGAACGGCTATAACGCCGGTATATTCATATCAACACTTCAATCGAGTATTTGAGACCTCGTTCAAAATAAATAATACAGCCTAACAGCATGAATTAAGCCCAATAGGTGGTCTATTCTGGCATTTATACAATGCTGGACACGTGTTTCGTCCTCTCGGCCTCGTCACTCTCTACACTCGAAATACTTCCATAACTAGATCAATTAGATAACGACAACACTATGGAGGTAATGTGTGCTAACAACACTTTTTCTAACTATATGGGTTCGTTCATTGTAAATAATAAATCCTAACGCTAGTAAAGAGTTGTAGTCCCATGAATAATCTAAGACCAAGCCTAAACCTGAGCGGACTCTCGTACATTTTTATTTCGAAGAATTATCTAAAAAATTACCTTAAAAATTGATGGGGCCACGACTCTCCACGAGTGCCTGAATTTTATGTAGTAAAGCAAGAAAGTCGAAACGTACATCTAGCTAGAAGTCCATTACAGATCTCACAAAAGGCTTAAAACACTCCGTCAGATTGTATTAAGATTATAATCTATTCATTACACAGTATGACCCAATTGCGTGACTCCAAAAACTTTTCTATTCCTTGGTTGTTTCGTTCGACATCCACAAAGGCGTCCTGGATCTGGGAAAAAATCGTGGATCCCTTGTTCAACTGCTTGATCCACGATTTTTTCCTTCACATGAGTATCGTCGAATGATAACCGCCTTGGTTCTAGGTGAAATGGCAAATTTTTTGAAATCTGAGGGTCGTAAATAGGATGCTATGCTGTTTCCAGCCTTCTTAATGACTTGTGTTGTTAATGACTTACTGATGGCGCACTTGCCGTGAAATTGCAAAACAGCTCCGTCGAGCCGGATTCGAACCAGCGACCTAAGGATAGCTGCAACTCTACAGTCCTCCGCTCTACCAACTGAGCTATCGACGGATGGCATCAAGGTCACTGCTGCATGAGAAAAGGCCGTGGTAGTCGGCCAATGTTACCCAACTATTTGAATTTCACATATAACAGAAGATATTCACTCTTGAAAATCTCTTATTTAGCTGACCCTAGGCTTTGTCGATGCTATTTTCTTTCTATAACTGATATTTCGGCGACTTTGCCTTCTTCAGGGCCTTGGCGCATGTTATGTGTCTTCATTCTATCAAAGATTTGCGTCGACGACAAATTAGTAAATTCTGGGTTTCCCTAACCCAGAATTTGCCAAAATAACCTCCTAGGGAATTTCCCAAGGAATCCTTGATCCCAGGAACTCTTTACCACTGTGCATAGATCCTCCGCATAGAGATAACTAGCTGTATTTTGACGGAGCTGAAGAGAGCCTATCCCCAAACCGTCAGGTACCGCTTGCTAACGCTTAACGGAAATGAACCTCAAAAGAACGGCTCGGACGCGCTCGAACGAGGCACCATGCACTACTGCAGGTGACCTCGAACCACTACGCTATCACAGCGCCCTTCAAAATTCGTCGTGCGCTGGTGGTGGATGAATACCTGGGCGGGGCTATGAAATCGTTCCGAACGAAGCCACGGACCGTTCCTCCTTGGCGGCACATTGAAGAGTTTTAACCTACGCTGTGTCTATCAACGAAGAGTTACGTCGCTATGGCGCAACGGAGCGTAGAATTGCTTACCATAAAAGGGCTGGAAAGGCGAAGGGCTCCACCTCTGTTGGTGAATTCGGTCTCGGCTTAGTGTAGGTAGATCACGGGCCACTGCTGACCAAAGTAAGTTGTAGAGGAATTTCTAAGCTTTAGGAGGGTCTTCGTGGGCATTTTGATTAATAGTAATAGTAACAATCATAATAATAATAATTATAGTAATAATAATAGTAGTAGTAATAATAGTGACTGCAACGCATAAATTCAGTATAAAAAGCATTGTAATATCTTTCGTTTCTAGTGTTTTCTTAAGACCATAGCTCAAATTTCTATATGCCTGATTATCATTTTTGAGCCATGCATGTCAGTGGTCTGTCAAAGAGGGCTGACTTATAGAGCGGCTCAAAAAATGATTATCAAGCACTGTAATATTTTAGCGTCATAATGTTTCGATTTTGTCATATTGAGCGTTGTTTTTATAATATCTGTATTTTTTTTTCGCATTCAGGAAATATAATTGATTAGGTAAAAGCGGACGCATTTGGATGGCTAAACGACGCGTCTTAATGTCATTTAGGACGCTCTTAAGGTCTCACTGAATCCTTCACGCTTTTATTTATATCGATTGGTTCTTAGATTTTCTAGGAAACATAGTGATTTCCGCGTTTACGAGTGACGAGTGGTTGCGTTTCCCAGTTTTTTGGTGTCGAGCAACATTGCAATCTTTCTATGACCATCTGAGCGCTAAGAAAATCGTCTTTGTGCATTTTTTCTCCTCTCTAAATATCGATCGATCAGAAAAGTGGCTAGTTCGTGGTCTAAAATGATTGTGAAAATTACTATATGAAGCGATTTTTTAAATATTGCAAGACTATGAAACTGCAGTAATTGTCATAAGACAATACAAAATTATATTGGAAATATTATAAAACTATATTAAAATTCTCGAAAATTCTAGTATTTTTACGGCATTTTTCGCAGTGTTATATGTTTCATATATACTTAAGAGAATTGACGTGGTGAGCAAAAATACGGTCTCAGGCGGAAATCGAACCCGCGTTTCATCCATAGCGGGGACTCGTGCTACTACCAAAGTATTTTGACGCTATATAAAACTATAGGAGAAAGTTTACAAAACCATATTAGAATTTGTTTGTAGGAAAACCATATCAAAATCATCACAAAACTATATAAAACCACATTGAATTTAATTCAGAATTGCAAAAATCGCGTAGGACTTTTATAAACCGACATAAAACTATAATAAAAAGTCAACAAAACTATATGGAACTTCATTAAAACTGTAGGAAAATAATCGATATCCATGCGTATACGTGTTCAAACATGTATATATATATATATATGTATATATATATATATATATGATATATATATATATACTTATGTTAATCAAATTATCATAGAACGTAATATTATATCAACATCAATTTTGTATCGCTCGTTCAGCGCATAGTTAAAAAAAAGTAGCACAATTTGATACGATTTTTAATAATTATAAAATATAAAGGTGAAGTATAAATTGTATATCAAAAGTAGATGGAAAATTAATTGAGGGAATTTGATTTAACAATTAGGCAAAGTTCATTTGAAAACAAAAGTGCTTGCTTGATTTCGTTGTTATTGGGGTTAGCAGGAAATTTCCCACAGTTTTTGTCTCTTGGCATTTTTATTTGAACGCCTAGTGCGGTATTATGATGTTTTCAATAAAACCCAATGATGTAGAGTGGTGTGCAAAAACGTTTACGTGAGCCAGGATTTGAACCCACATCTTACTCTTTCCGGGAGAGAAAGAAAAGAAAGAGTAAGATCTGGGTTCAAATCCCGGCTGACGCAAACGTTTTTGCATACCACTCTACATCATTGGGTTCTTTTGACTCTGTTGATTATTTTTCATGCATTTGATTTTTTCTAACTATCGTTTTATAGCAGCTTCTTGCGGGATATTGCGATATAAAACACTTCTACATTTTTTTCGTTTCCAACAAGGAATTGTTCCGAGAGCCAAAACGAGTCGAGATGCTACACGACTGGCTATCTGTGAGTTCAAGTGCTGCTGAGAAATTCAGGGCTGGCGGAATCAACGAGGCCTGAAGTGACGGAACACTAGGGCGAGAACTGCAGATCGTTTGATCGTTTTGATGAATTCAAGACTAGAAATGGAGATTTGGGCCAGTCAAGGAGCCGGCCGCTCACATGAAAGTCTCAGCAGCATCGACCAAGCGATGCGGTAGCATCGCTATGTTTTGCTCTCTGGACAATCAAATCTTGAACAAATTAACTTTATAGATCCCGTACACGTGTTTGATCTGCATCTCGTCAGTCGAGATACCCTTTCGTCTTTGCATCTCGGGGGTTGAGCATGACATGCGTGCTCAAAAAGGATATCAGACATATTTTTTATTTTGCTTTAGACACATTATTGATCCGTCTTCATAGTGCTTTTTATTCACTGCGCGGATCTCAGTACTTCTAGCACTCGTTTCGTTTTTCATTTTTTCTCCGAATGACATCAGGACACTGGTTCAAACATGTCTCCTTGCAATCTCGAGGATAGCCTGGGCTGTGGCGTTCCATAGGGCGCTCGTTGTTGACTGCCGGAGAGTATTGGGGAGTGGGGGAGGGGTTCGGCCCGACGTGCACCGCGGCAGACACCGCGATTACGGGGCCACGGCGTACCCTCAAACTTGGGTAATTAAGCCTGTAGTTCAAATCAAATGTTTAAGTGTCATATGTCAAAATAACTGCAACAAATTGCTCTTAACGATAGTAAAAAGAGGAACTCAATTGAATGCAAAATAATTAACAATGCGAAAAAGTCGAGAAACCTACTTGCCAGCGTAATATACCCAATATAACAGAGACATATTTTCTATTGGCTTAGAGTTTCTTAGTGCTGACCATACAAACCTCTATGAGAAAAAGGTGTCAATTTTTCAAACAAAGACGTCACCATTTGATTTTCTCACAAATCTAATTCTAAATATCAACTGAATAGAGTCCAAATTACTCTTCAGTCCCAAGTTTTTTTATTATTGAAGTGAATGTTCGTATCTTTATAGGTGAAAACTCATGTTCCGTTGAGATCTCGTGGTGGATTTCGTGAAATGCCAAACTCACTCCCAGGAGGCCTCCATCCAAGCAATCGAAATGCCATAGACTGGTTGAGTTTGATCTATTGTCTTTCCCTTTATCTTCATTTAGTCTCTATATTCGTCTTTTAATAGATTAGCTCTTTGCAAGTGTGAAGTTCTATTTATTCACTGTATTCCAGGAATTCGAAAGGTACGATCGTTTACGGTTCACATAACTTATTGTTTGTTGTGGATGCGTTCAGATTCAAACGAGTTCAAACCATCGAATTACATACGACTGCCATCGATCGCGTAAGTCGGGCAATATTTCAATCCTCACTAACTTATCTCCGTGCTTACTGTCGCGGATTAAAGCGTTGTAGCGCAGTGGTGAGAGGTGCTCTGCGGCACTCATGATCGTTCAAGCGATCGTATGGTGCACCCGCACCTATAGCCACCAACTCTTCATACCCTGAGGGCGGTGATGTGGTACCGGACCTGTTTGAGAGAATAGCCAGCACTTAGTCGGACGTATCGGTAGGCCACACATGGTCACTGTTAGAGGCGAGATGAGCATTCAATCACGCCAGACGAAACTAGAATTGGAAGACGAATGCGTGGTGCATTCCTCTGGGATTGATCAGCGGCGGAAACTTTCATAGCTTCTTATCATTCTGAAACTGTGATCTCCCAGATGGTGTGCGCGCGTCACGTGGCTGGGAGGTATTCTGGATGTCTTACTGTGAAGTATAGCTGGGGCTCAACCTCTCAGTGAAGCCACCGAAGCTCGAAAAGGAGTCTTACATTACCACTCGGAAAGCCCAGTTAAGAGTAAGACGTACCGGGAATGAGCACCATCTCGGTAGCTATTATTCGCAAGATGGTAACCTCCTCTGATCCACAAGGGCCGGCAATTGCTCTAACGTAGTTCACGGACTGAGGAAGCCCCGACTAGGCTTACATTGGGACTCCAGGAAACAAAGGAGCTAAACCAGCACAGCTTTCCTGTTTTGGGGTTCGTGCCATCAGTTAAGACTGACCATTAAAGTATCAAGTATCAATACTTTTGTGAGAACTTCAGCAGGTGTGCTGGTCTCCTCCGTTCTCGATCACTGAACAGGCGAGATCAGACGATCATCGGATTGCGTCATCGGATATTAGTGGCCAAATCATCATATCCGAGCCGATCACAGCCACAAAAAAATGCCAGTTTGCACATGCTGCCTCGAATGTTCTCAGTGCGTTTTCACTTTATTGTCATTCCATTAGATTTTTCTATCACAGTAGGCCATCGAGACCGTAGATAGTTTTGTTAGTCTTTATTAGAAAGTGAGTTTCATTCAGACAGCGTAGTGCGCTCAATAGTACAAACCCTAACCACAAAGCATTTTCTGTAGATATGAAGTGGATTGTATGGAAGGATATGAGCAGAGATTTCCTTCTATCATTACATTCTGGTGATTGCCTTATTCTGTGGAATACCGATAACGGCGAAAAGATGTGGTCTGTCACCTATACGACATCGCTTTTCGACATGGCGCTTGATCCTTTCAACTCCCGTCATGTAGCATGTAAGCCAGTGGCATTTGTCTTGAAAAATACTCTCTTTATTCTTGTAAAAATTGAAATCATTCAGAGAATCCTTTCAGTTTCTTCAGTTGGATGTAAAATAGCTCTATGTTTTGACGTCAGCCTCAATACGGTGCCCATGAATTCTTGTCGAACCGTGACTTTATGCGAAGACCAAGTGAAGTTGGCGACTAGTATTCAGAGTATTGTTTTTCACAAAGCATTTCGGGATATCCTTTTTGTCGCAGATCAAAATCAGGTGGGTTTTACTCATTGAGAAATCGGCAACATTCATAAAGTGATGCTGAAATCCTCTAATAGAAATAGGATGATAGATTCAGAGCAATTGAGTTATGAGTAGTTACAGGTTTACTGCTTTCATACTGAACTATTTGCTGTTCTTTTTTCCACTCCATTGGAGCCGAATGTTATCTCGTTGCTGTGCTGCTCCTCTCGTGATGCAGTGTTCTTTGTACAAGCAAGTGGGAGCATTACTTTGTGGATAGGAACTTTTTCAGCGACCTACGAGCGAACAAGTGCCCAACTGGGCTTGGAAAAGGTGGATCAAACCATTCCCCACTTTATAGTTGATTCATTTTAGTGTTTTCAAAATTATTTTCCAGGTGGCAGTGGGCGACATTCAGCGTCAGGGTACGCAGCAACGAGCAGTTAGCGCTGCCCTCTGTCCAGTTACTCAGAATTCTATTGCGGTTGTGTACAGCAGTGGGAAATTGGTGTTGTGGCAGCTTGTATGGTTTTAGTAATACTTCATTTATTTGTTAAGGCATATGGAGCAGTGGTTAGAGGTGCCCTGCGACGTATACTGGTCAGTGGTTCTATCTCGTGCTTATGGCTCTCCCCAAGCATTCCATAATCTCGGAAGGAAGGTGGTGGGGAGGGGGAAGAAGTCAGTGAATTGATACCAGATTTGCTTGTCTGGAAGACTGCAGCATTACCTTTGATATAGCGGCTGTGATATGAGAAAGGCAGAACGAGTGCCTCGATGGTGTAATGCGAATGAGCAGTACTCTTGTAAGGTGTTGTCGCTGTTCTAGTCCATTGCCATACATATCAGGCCCATGTTCTGCTCGTCTCACAGCATTCTCGTGGTTATATCTCGCATTCTACTCTGCCGTGAAAAATTGGTTGAGGCAGTAAGTAGAAGCCACCACACGTGATCATTGGTTCTATCTCACGTGCCAGGATTGCTAAGCCTTCCATTCCTGAAGGGTTAGCGAATTTGTATTAGACTTGTCTGAGAGGATAGCAGCACTGACCTCATCAATCAACAGGCCACCGCAGGTCATTGTAAAGCCCAGATATGCACTCAGCAATCTTTAACGATCCTTGATGAAGTCGAATCCATATCGCATCCTCCAGAAATTGATCGACATCGAATATTTTGTCATATTCATTATTGGTCATGTTTTATATGACCCGTCTTTACATGTACTCTGAAGGCCCCAATACTTCCCGAATCTGCTTCGTTTCCTCACATCCATCGTTAACTTTGGATTCTAAACTTTTCGCGTGTAGGTTGGATTGATTTTTGAAGATTGTCGTCTTCTCTATGAACGTCATTCAATGGCGGTCAAGCCGGTTCTCCTCATTTTCTCTAGAAAGTCGTAATATTCCTTCATGGGCTTTTGGGAGTAGATTTCTGCCAGATATGATCAGTACCCGTTCCAGGCCCTGCAGGAACACAACTGAACCGAGGGCGAAGTTGAGCTATTACCATTCTAGTGTGGAACGGTAAAGCGCTACCACCTCTTGCCTTTAGCAATAACTTTCTAGTATACGCGTTATCGTAGTCAAATTTTCCTCATTGCGATTCTATTTGTTTTTCGAATCAGTTTCAGACGTCAGAAAAGCCTCTTGCTCACGACTATAGAAGTTCTTTCATTGAAGATTACTTAGCTTTTGGAAAGGATCTGAACACTACACCTGTAGGAACTCTGAGGTAATTTTCTTGTCATCTACAGTGACTTTGTTTTCTTATGTTTGTATGAGGTTATTTTCATTAGAACCGATTTATTTTTTTGAGTATTCATCAAATTGCTTTCCTCGATGCGCTCTCATCCGGAGTGTCCTGTCTACGTATGCGACCTTTAGATGACTTTTCTAAAGGAGATAATTCTTTAGGTATTTTATAGAGTGTTTATGACGAATGACGTATGTCGATTCTTTTCTGTTAGACGGCGACAAATGAATATTTGACCCCAAACGATGGAGAAGTACTTTTCATAAGTGTTATTCCTTAGGCATTTAGTAATCATTCGAAAGCTTAAATCGCTAGCTAGTGTGCTGCGTGGCCGTTCGTTGAAATCTTTGAATCTTACGCTTTTGCATGTTTACTATTAATCTAAAGAAATAGCTTTGTTTTGCGAGAAAAACGCTTGTGTGAAGCACAAATGTTTTTCTCTCTCTGAAACGTTCTAAATAGTTATTTTGATAAATCGGCTTCGTAGTGCTTTAGCCAGAAATTCAGGCTTTCGAATGGTTACCAACACTCTTATGAAAAGTTTTTGTCTAGCAATTTGGATCAAATATTCTTTTTTCGCCGCCTGACGGAAAGTACCCGTTTGTCTTTATTACCAGCTCTTTTATCGTCAGTTATTTCTGTTCAGACAAAAGTCCATTTGAATTCTCCCATCTGGTTGCCGTGGGTTCGCATTCTGGTATTCTTCACCTCATTGATGTCTTTACATGTGATATAATTCGCGAGTTCACCATACATTCTTCACCGATTAAGTACGTTTTTTTCTTCGCCTTCATACCTTTGAGTCTTCATGTTCCATGTTTTTTCTCTGAGAGAACATTTTAGGTGCTTGGAATGGGGAGGAACGTTTACAGTGATCACTTCTGGCTACAATCATTCACTGAGTTCAGCTCAAGTAGTAAGAAATGATCTGTTTGCCACTGATATCAGGACAGGTATCTTTTTCCTTCAATGTTCTCCTCTCGTCGGATTTTTATAGCTCATTTATCAAGCTCCTATTCCGCTCTGATTTCCAAGTCCTGTAACTTTTAGGAATGAAACGACGCATCCGCCCAGAAGCTGATGAGTCCCCAATAACATTACTGCGGGTGTCTTTCTATCAGTGAGTTCCATTCGTCTCTTGTTGCCGCTTGTATTTCATATATGTGTATGTGCATGTGCGTATGTACATGATGTCATATACGTATATATGTACATGTATATACATTTACACTTGTGTGCATCTTTTTGCGGACGGCAGCAAAACCGATGTCGCCAGTGACGCACGATTTTCATTCCTCAAAAAAGGTTTTTCCTCTTCTTTAGGAAATTCTTTAGGTTTTTTATATCTGAAAGAGCATGATTTTCTTTTTGTGCATATATAACTTCTATGTGCAAAGAAAATTCCTAATATGTAACGCGGTTTATTTTCGTTCTCGCAGTACGCTATGAAACTTTTTCGAAAACTTGAAGCTTCAAATTCAGCGAGATTTGGGCTTTCGATGAGATCTGTGCAGACCATCAGAAAGCGATCTACAGACTTTAGCTGGGTATCTTTCGATCTCTAAGAGAAAAAATGATCTTTATGGCAAAGCAAGTGTGAAACATAATTTTATTTTCGCTGCTGCAGCTTAGCAAAGAGATCTTTCTGAAAATCAGGCAAACCATGGAATTTCCCGAGATTTGAACTTTCGAATCATTACGTGAATTCTATATAAAAAGATTTGTTTAGCGAATAAAGATCTCTGGAAATTTGGAGTCAAGACGACCCTCGTCATCAGCAAAGGAATATATTTACATGTACACATATACGTGAGCATATTTTGCATCTCGAACTATTTTATTATAGGTGCTACTTGGCTCTAGCGTTCCAACGTGAACCTTTAGAGATCTGGGATTTGAAGGGGTTTCGTCTTCTTCGTCGTATGAGTAAGACATGCCCATTGATAGTTGATATGGTTGGTTTTTTTTTGCAACATGATTAGTAATTGTTTTTCTTAGTTGTTTTCCACGTTTAAAACCCTATTTTGGGACAGAATCTTTTGAATTAGAGTTCACTCTGCTTTTCATCCGTATTTGAAATGTTTGTCATTGTCATTGTTATAGTACTAACTCAGTCTTTTATTCAATGAACGTTAATTACATAAGCGTTAATAACTTTTTATATTTACTACCTTCAATATAGTTGCTGAAATACCTCAAGCAAGCATCATCCGTTAGCTACCTCGCGCGTCAAATTCATCCATTCTCTTGAGGAACTCTTTTGTTCTCATATCTCCGGAAGTGATGAGAGTTGGGCGTGTGGGGTGGGTGGATTGGACACGAGTAAGTTTTCTGCGCCATAGTAAATTTTCGAGGATATTTCCTTAGTTGATTTCTATGTTTTTTCCTAGTTTTCGACGAAAGTTTACTATAGCGCAAAAATTATTCGTACTTCGCTACCTACCCAAACCGCCTACCCCACCCCACCTTCCCAACTGTCACCCCCAGTAGCCGGGTACCGACCTGAGATCACTCATTCACTCCCAGTTGTTGCGATTCAAGCAATCAGATTATTTCAACGACTCAACAGTCAGACCAGTGTGTGGGTGATATTTGGGCAGTTTTTCCGGCTTGAAGACCAAAGGTGAGGGGTCGGAGGTCAGTATGCCAGTCTATCTATCCATCTATCTATGTACCTCGGCTCAAATATCTCGAATTGGCGAGAGTGCAGTTTTTCCGAGAATTCACTATAGCGCAAAACTGTACTCATAGGATACAACTTTAGTATGAGGATCACTATGATTTCTGCTCCTTTACTCAGCAACAGGAGACCATAGGTGGCTCATTGGCGCTGTTGCAATCAGTTGGACCTCTCAATAGAAATGTTGAACGACCTATCGAGTAGCATGTGCTAGGAGATGAGAACTGGCATGTGGATTCAACTGAAGAAACATCCCCAGATGGTCCCATGATGGTGCGGTGAACTACTGGTGTGGAAGTGATTATAATAAAGAAGTAGAACACTAGGTCTCAGTTTCGGCCAGCTCACAGTGGTAGTGAAATTATTTGAATTATAGGCTTGGTCATGTAAACACCATGGAATCAAAACCACCGAGGGAGGAGGTCTGAGTATTTATCGCGAGAACTTAGTAGTTTTAGACTCAGGTTTGAATACCTTGAAATTTTATTCATACTTCGTTTTTCTTCTGCTTCTAGACTGGATATTGCCTCGAAATCAGCGTATTTCAGATAATCGCCTGTATCATGTTGTTGTCAAAGGTTTGCACGTGAAAGATGGCAAAGAAGTTAACACTCAAGTAGGCGTCAGAGCTTTTGTTTATAGCATTTTTTACACTATTCTCAGCGCTTTACTAGTGAGTTAAGTTCGTTGAGAAGCAATTGCAGTATTTTACCACAAGTGGTGATCCGCTGTCTTCAAGTTTTTCACTGAATAGTGCTTTGGTGGGTGTATGTTTTATGTATGCACTTAGTGTAAGCGGTCATTCTATGAGAAACACAGAAACGTTGAGTTTATTATATATATCCCAAGTGCTTCATTTGTATTGGGCTTCAGTTGGGCAAATTTGGATGTAGATCAGTCTGTAAGACGTGTTCTTTTTCCAGTTGAAAAGTGGTGGTTGGTCAGTACGAACAATGGCATGGAAGGACGATATTCTAGTAATGGGGGACGCTGAAGGTCGTATTGTGGTGTGTAGACTTTTCTTTTACGATCTTTTTTCCTCGTTCTCATTTCTCTGATCACTTCCAGATATGGGACCTTGGTCGACGAAAGTCTCGTGACGTTCGAGCTTCTCGCTTTCCGGTTGTACGTATGACCTTTTCCCGTCTCGCCGGTGACCACACGTTAGCAGTTTTACATCCGAGGTTTGTTGCAAGTGTTTTCAGCTCCAAACCCCGTCGGAATTCCTCAGCGGGGCGTTGGAATAATTTCTCCTCGATTTTCGTTCAAATCCAGTGTCATCACAATTATCACTGTTCTTTGTAATCTGAACTGCTATAGTACCCAAAAATCCAGGAAATTAAGTGTAAAAACTGCGTTGGTTTTAGCTCATTCGTGACAATATTTATTTTATTTACTGAACGAGGCCAAAATCTATCACCTTTCCACACAAAGCAATGAATTTTCCGCTAAATTTCTCTACTCTGATGCGATAAAATTTTGTGAAGTAAGCTTTTTGAGCTCACAAAAAACTTTTTCCTCGCCTTTACTCATTTCTGGCGCGGTTTGCATGTATATCAAAGGCAGACCGATTCAGTAAGACGAATCTTCTTCAGCAGGGTACATGAAATGCTCGAGAACGCATTTCATTCTGGTCGAATCTCCTTCATATTACTCGGCATTTTTAGACACTTTATTGGTCCGTTTTCACAGTGTTTATCTTTTTTTTTAACTGTGCAGATCCAAACTTTGCTAGAGCCTAGAAAATCCAGAATATTACAGCTTTGTTAATTTATCTTACTCTAGCATTCAATTCGTTTTTTCGTCTTCTTCTTGAACGTCGCAGAATACTGGTTGAGCGAGTCTCCTAGCAATCTCGAGGATAGCCTGGCTGTGGCGTCCCATAGAACGTTGTTGACTGCCGGAGAGTGTTGGGGGTGAGAGCTCTGTTCCACGCGCGCGTGACTGGCATCACTACCACTCGGCCGCAGCACCTCCCTCCCATATTTCTTGAAGTTCTTCTAATGGGTTCTTGTGTCATAATTTCATATTCAAAGAGTCTGAATATGAATAATGTTTTTGAACTTTCGTATACATCTTCGGGATGTCAGTCAATAAACATACGTACCCAATAATGTAGAGTGGTATAGCAAACTCTGAACATGATATCGAAAGAGTGGTGGGAGAAGAGAAGCCTTGGTAGTGCGACTAGTTAACACGCGCCCCTGGAACGAGTGAAATGTGGGATCGATTCCCGTCTGAGGCTTAACGTTTCTGCAAACCCTCTACATTACTCAGTATATAGTCATCACATTAACCATCGCTGAAAGAGCGATTAAATGAAGTATTTCTGCTGGTTAACGAACTTTTCTTCTAACAAGGTTGTGAAACTCTGATCTCGTTAAGTACTCTTTATCGAGAAATTATTAACATTTTTCGGAGAAGCAACATTTTCGCGAGTATTTTGAGTGAGTGTGTAAGATATGGTGCAATCATTAAAATTTGGAGCTAGAAGAATTAGTAGCAGAATAGGTACTTACTGACTCTATCGTGATTTCAGAGAGTTGTCGTTATGGGATACCGAGGCATTGACCCGTCAGCACCATGTATCACTTGATCCCTCACAATCGGCATTGGATATGGATTTATGTGGTGTGTCACCAATTCTCCTCACCAATGACAACGTTCTTCGATATGCTCCAGATGTCGTGAAGAACTCACCGATGCTGGAGAAAGGTTACTTGGTTTTGAAAGATTTGTTCATTCCCGTGATTTTAGGTCTTATTATGTCTAAAGCGATGATCGCATTGCGTTTGAGTATCGGCTGTCTTCTCAATATACATCATCAAATTTCATTAAATTCTATTTTTACCCTACTAATTTCAGACATTCCTTTGCTTCTGAATGCAAAGAAAGTGGCACAGTTGAAGAATGACTTTCAGTCAGCATCTAGTGAATATCCCGTCTTGGCAAGGATCATAGCGAGAAAAGTTGGTATCTAAATTTCCATTTCGATGATGCTGCTGATAGACAGGTTCCTTCCTTAGGTGTTCACGAAGTTGTCATGTGGAGATGCGGTGGAACTCTCTGCTTTGAAGGATCAGATGCTGTTGAGCAGATTTCTTGGCGACATGTGCTTGTATCAATTGTTAGCCATTGTATGCTCGACACTATCGAAAGATGATACTCAGCTTCCTCCTGATTTGCAATTATTCTGGCCAAATCCAGTATTTCGGGTAACTAAGTTTTTCTCAATGAGTATAAGTATTTGATTATGTTCGTACATTACGGTGACACTTTGAATACTCCAGGAACGAGAACTTCGGGTCACATGTGCAGCTTGTGGTGCAACGAATGTTGAAGAGGACAAATTAGTAGAAAGGGCCGTGGTAGCTGGTGGGAAAGCCAAGGTTAGCATCTGACCTTGTATTCTCAACTATCTATAACTAATCAGTGTGAATATATGTTGAAATTTACAGCATTTTCTGGCGATGAACATTGAACATATGTCATGGAGAAAAATAGCTTGGATTGCTTTTATTCAAAGTGTTTTTTTCTCTTCAGCATTGTTTTTGATTTAGATACTAATGGAAGGCTTGTGTTTAGGATCTTGCCATAGATCGCCTGATTAGCTCGTCGGATTTGCGTCATGCAAGTATGAAAGCTGCTCTTCTAGTATCCAATCAGGTTAACAAAATTCCTACTTCGGCTATGGTTTGGGTGTTTTGCCCTGTTATCACAATTAATATTTGAATAATCAGATCGATTAATTTAGGATTGTGAGCAAGCCCGCTCACTGATTAAATTGATCGCCACGAATCTTATCGCATCTGATATGATCGAAGGTGTAGTTTTAATCTTCACAGTGCAGATTAGTTGACTTTTTATCATTTCGTAGGCCATGACTGGTATCAAGTTCTCTTGCTTTTTCATACTGGTATAGTTATAATTTGAAGAATGTGATCGTAGCAATGTGGTGATTGAAATTAACAACAAGAACGGTTTGACCAATTCCTATTCTCTCCATTACATGTAGACTTAGCTAAAGTGCGATTTTTCACTATTTCAGATGGTGTTGAATTATTGTTCTTAGTAAATGCCGGTGGTGATGCATGTAAGTATCTTCAGTCTCAACGTCAGTGGAACAAAAGCGTCGTTTATGCCAAGGTTTGATCTTTCTTTGGAACCTCGTTTTAAGAATTTTAACATATTAGAGGAGACTGTTTCAGGCCTTGTCGTGGTTTAGTATGATCAGTGGCTGACGTTCGTTTTGAGGGCTTTGCCACTTTTGGAGTCACGCGCCCCCATTTTAGATATGTAGAGACCGAAGAATGCTAAGAGGAGAAACATGAAATGTTGTCTGAGTCGTTTCACAGTCGATGGCTTGCTGCTTTATATGATTTGTATAAACCATACCATATAACCGACTGTTTCGAAAACCTCGTTTCCAGAACTACTTTTAGCAAATGGCAGGGTTTATATAATTAATCAAAAGCCGCAAGTCATCGACTGTAAAACGACTCAGACAATACTTTATGTTCTCTGGTCTTTACATTTTTTGACCTTCCCATTTGTGATATGGTGCTCGTGGCTCTGACGGTGGCGATGCCGCCAAGACCATATAAACTAGAATACGCTCCAAAACAGTTTCTTGGAATGTCTTTTCATTTTGTTCAGTGTTATCCCTTCAAAGAAAAACATCTCTTTTGATTGTCATTTTTTTTCTCTCTCTCTTTTCAGATGGGTCTGGAAGATTCGGAGGACGTGCTTAACAAGTGGATCACTCATCTATCGTTTGATGAGAAAGTGAGTAAAGGAATGTTTCCGATCTTGAAAAAAGGTTGAGCTTCTCGTGTGATAAAGAAAGAATGTTGAATTATAATGCGTGGTTGGAATGATGATTTCACGATGTCTCTATTTTCCTTATTTCAAATTCTCTTGGTCTCAAAAGCGTGTTTTAGACTCATTATATGTTCGCTCAAGCTAGTCAAGGTGAATGGCGGCAAGTGTCTGAGTTATTGACGAATTGTGGCCACTCGGATTTAGCTCGAATCATTCTCAGAGTCTCATCTCCCTCACCCTCCTTATCACCTTTGGACTCTAGAGCCTCCAATAGTTCATCTTTATGTGAAGATAACGTTCAGAGAGCATTTTCTTCGAGCAACTGATATAAGAGAAGAATACGCCTAGTGAGATTGTATAGGTCGATGTATGTTTCGTAGTTATTTATTTAAATCTTTTCATACAAACTAGTCGGCTCTCTAATCGCAATGATTCTAAGCCCGTGAAAAACGTGATGATCGAATTTACTATTGCCGCTAACATAGTTAAAAGCTAGAAATGGCAAGTGTACGAAATCACTGCGAAGTTGTTTTCTTATTGGACGTTGAACATGTGAATTTTGTGGTCCCACTTTTATACTAAGTCTTTTTTAGTGTACTGAATATAATAGTGAAAAATTTATTGGTTGTGCGCAGTCGGTGTCGTTCAGAGCCCTGTTCAGATCCTTAGTAATGAGCTGTAACGGACTGTTTGTCTATGCACCTGCTACCAAGAAGCCGAGCTTCAGGATGTCACCGACTGCAGTTCAGATGTGTTGTGGCTTGCTTAAGGGGTTTAGCTTCCATTTCTTCATCTCAATCGTGAATAATCTGTGATATGTTGAAGTGCTGCTAAACAAGCTGTCATTGTTCCAGTTGTTAACTAGTCACTTGTGTAAATACCATTTTTCTCTATCTCTTACAACTGAGCTGTGATATGTGGGTGTTGTTGAAATGCTGTACTGTTTACAATTCAGGGAATGACTAAAATTCAATAAAATCGTGTATTTTATTAACAATTTGACAAAAAGAAAGCGCCATTCTATGAGTTGATGACTGAAAGAACTCATTGCGTGCTGAATAATGCAAAGATTTTGTCGACACCGAGATGGTGATTTAAAGTTGATGAAATGCGACTGAGGCTCCGTGGCCGAGTGTTTGTGATGTTCGTTGCGGCCGCGTGGGCTAAGCCCACTCCTTCCGCCCCCAGCACTCCAGGTAGTCACCAACGAACGCCACAGCCAGGCTATCCTCGAGATCGCAAGAAGAATCTCTCAACCAGTATTCCTCTACGACATTCAACAAGAAGGTTAAAAAAACGAATAAGATGCTAAAAGTGCTAGGATCCACATGGTGAAAAAACACTGTGAAGAAGGACCACCAATGTGTGAGAAAGTGTGATGTGTGATTAATTACAAAATGCCAGGTAATCATTTTTGAGCCCCGCATGTGGTCTGTTATATAGGGCTGACTTATAGAGCCCGCTACCCATGTTTCGACCTTGACTGTCTCATCAGTCGATCGGTACCGTTTCGTCTTTTGCCAATCCTCTCCCAATCCCCTATACTAAGAGTGGGCGACGACGAACATTTTACACTCTGTGTCCGGTGAAATTATCACTGAACAAACACTGTTGTACACTCGATTACTTTTGGTTAGTATCGTTAACATATCATACCTTTCGTTTCGAGTGTTTTCTTAAGACCACGCTCAAATTTCAATATGCCATATAACCACTTTTTGAGCCACGCATGTGGTCTATTATATAGGACTGGCTTCGAGTTCTAGAAGTCAGACCTTTATAACAGACCACATGCGTGGCTCAAAAAGTGATTATCTGGCATATTGAAATTTGAGCGTGGTCTTAAGAAAACACTCGAAACAAAAATTTACGAAATGCTCGATGTGTGGAGACCACATGATTTGATTTTGATGCACACTTCGATTTTATCCCTTATGCCCACATGCGCATTGATTTCGATATATACAGTGGCCCACATTGCGGATCGTACACCAATAAGCTCCGATGCTCAGGCTTATGAGCAAGCTATTTTCTCACGCAGAGCTTTTGTCCAGACTTCTTGTAGTCAATCGACAACTTGTCGATCGAAGACATGATGGGCTTTCGTCGACAAGTGTCATTCTGCAATATACAAAAAGCCGTTTCGCTACAAATAACAGAGATCATCGACTAACAGTCTAATTCTGAATGCTATTATGAATCACAATTGACTTAGTCGATTGTCCGTGTATGAGAATACTGAGAGACAATGCAAATTGCAAGCTGATTCTACGACAAGCCATTGTACTACAGAGTAATGAGCATCTTGCATGCCATTGATCCTTATGGAGCGATACGAAATCTTTCTTGAAATCCTGTCATTTCAGAAACCTGTTAATTCTTTTGGTGTTCGTAAAAATCATTTAATCTAAGTATTTTCTCGTCCTTCACAAAAAATCTAGGTAAAAATTCATGACTCTGGTTTTATTGGCAATATATGGTGAAAATGAAAAGCTTAAGCCCACAAAAGGATGGAACAAAGTTTTCTTACAATTCCAATGAAAAACCCGGAAATTGCAAATCCGCGCGATGAGTGTTAAACACAATGTTATTTTCCTTACTACAGCGCTGTTCTAAAAAACGAATCACACTTTTGAAATCTACGAGATATACCCTATCGGCTATCATACTTTGGTTATAGTAAAAAAGGCGGTTCCCGACTGGCAAATTAAAAATGATTATAACTGGGCTTAAACATATCTTTATTTATCAAAATAGGAACATTACAATCAATACATTCCTGCCAATAAGAAATAGCCTCGTTTATTCACGCAGCTCAAAAATTGATGTCTTGGGGTTTGATGTACGTCTGGAAGGCATCTTCTGCATTTTGTTGATTGAGGAAGCGTTTTTTTTTCTGCAAAAAATTATTGAAATGCTCAAAGAAGTGGTAGTCGGTGGGTGCGAGGCCCGGCGAGTATGAAGGATGAGGCAAATAGCCCAATTCGTCCATTTTGAAGTGTTTGTGGTGCCACACATGGCTGTCTAGTGGTTGGAATCGATGGTCATTTTGGCACCAACCTTCTTCGTCCTCCTGGTTTGCTCGCAAGAGCGAACGACCACAGAAAGTCGACGTTAAGTTTTCCTGAATTATCTGGTGTAGTCTTCAAAGGATCAGCTTGATGATTGCTTCCAACTGGCCGCAGTCAACTTCCCATAGCCGACCACTATGTCTCTCATTTTTGAAGCGCTTCTTTTACGAAATTCCTGAATCACTTCTGATGTGTATGTTCGTTAGCAATTTCTGTCCCATATGTGTTGTTAATGTTGGGATTTGTCTTGCTGCCCTACGACGCATTTCGCACACAGATTCGGAATACAGTTACTTCTGCATCAACAACATTCTTTTCATAGTCTAGAGTGAATATGGGATAAATAATAATAACACATAATATTATTAGCTACAAAACATCACCTGTATCACCTGTCGTCCCGTTGATCGTCGAGTGACTCGAGCGGGTACCAGCAAACTCTTCCATTTTTCCCTATAGCGTGCAAGAGTAGCCCAGTGGGTCCTCCTCGCTCTAGGAATTCGCTGAGCATCATATCTTTCTTCTATAGCTTCCGTGAAGAAAATCGGACCAACGGGTCGGTGGTCTTCTTGTAGAGCGCTTGATGTCCCGAGAAATCCAGTCGGTAACGACTCTCGTCCATTGGTTGTCGTTGAAGCGCATCACGTGTTCAGCCCACCTTATTTTCGATATCCTGGCGTGTAGAACGGCGTCTCTGATTTTCGATCGTTGACGTAGGTCGGAACTTTGGATCCTTTCTTTCATTTGCGAGATACGGAATACTCCTGGCATCGACCTTTCGGGTGCACGTTCAATAACGCCAAGTGATCTTTCATCCTGCTTACGTAGCAACCAGGTTTCTGCTGAATACGTTAGGGCAGGAATAATCGCCGAGACGAAAAGGTGGGCACGGAGTCGGATGTTTCTTAGTCTCCACTACATTTTCGATGCTCTTAAACGTTCCCCAAGCCGCTCGTTTCCTCCTGCTCAACTCTGGAGCTAGGTCGTTTATCATGTTGATTTCACGACCTAGATAGATATTACTGGAGCATTCGGAGATTGTCGTTCCGTTGAGCGTGAATGGCGCATTCAAAACCCGTCCGTTTCTCATGAACATCGTTTTCGTTAGATTTAGTTGAAGACCTAACTTTCCACAAGCGTTATCGAAATCGGTCAACCGCTCCGCTTGGCTGATGTTTGGTGCTATGAGGACGATATCGAACAAAGCGAAGATGGTTTAATTGTCCACCGTCAACTTTCCTCCCATTTCGTCCCATTCCAATGTTCTCATGACGTTTTGTAGGTGTGATAGTGATTAAGTTTGGCGAATTTGAGCCGCTTTGTCGAACCCTCTTCTTACGTCAATGGTATATTGTTGTATAATGGAGATGTCTTCAAACGTGAAATTTTTACAAAACTCACGAAGGATCATTATGTACCGAGTAGGGACGCCCTGGTTATCCAGAGCCTCTATAACCGCTTCTATTTCCACTGAATCAAAGGCTTTCTTCAGATCGATGAAAGTGAGACAGAGCGGTTGCTTGTACTCTCGTGAAACTTCAATGAGTCGTGTAATCGTGTGGATGTGGTCTATGGTACTAAATCCTTTTCTGAGCCCTTCTTGTTCGCAATGGCTGTTCTTCGTCCAGTGTTCTGTCAATCCTGTTTAGGATGATTCGAGTAAAAAGTTTATAGACAACGGACAGCAAGCAGATTGGGCGATAATTGCCTATGTCGTGAAGGTTTCCCCTTTTGAACAGCAATACGGTCTTGCTGGTTTCCATTAAAGGGGGACTTGCATTGTGCCAGGTAGCAAGTGAAGAGCCGAGCCAGGGTGCTGATGAGAACTGGCGGCAGGTTCTTCAGGTGTTCTGATCTAATCCTGTTTGGACCAGGTGTTGTTCTGTTCTTCACCGATGATACAGCATGTCGGATTTCGGCGGTAAGAGGAAATGGCTAGCGAAGAGATCCGAGTTGTATTGGTGGACGATTTTATCCATAGCCCTTCTGGAAGCTGTAAGTGTCCCGTCAGGGTATCGGAGTGCAATCATTTGGTATTATAGTTGGCGAAGCCTTCGCTGGGCTTTGCGAATGCTCTTCCCAGCTTCTGCAGCTTCTGCCATAACTGCTGCTTGTCTCTCTTTGAGGTCTTCTTTTATCGCTTCTCTGCAGCGTTTTGCAAGTTCGGATGTGAGGTTGCCTGTAGCTCATGCGATCCATGTAGACGTATCAGCTCGAGTGTCTGCGGAGAAAAGCGTCTCTTCGTGACCTTAGGACTCTCGGCTTTCATAACGCTAACGTGAAGATATTCAATGAGCCGATCGTATTCTTCATCGATGTTGTCGACAGCGAGTATCTTTTCAAGAACCGACAATGATTTGAATACATCCCAGTTTATGGTAGTTCTGGGACTTCGTTTTTTGAATTTAGCGGCTTTCTCTCCTCTCTTGAAAAACGGAACGTTGCGCGAAGGAGGCGATGGCCTGATCCAGTGTAGAACTTGGGAACAACAGCGACATCGGTCAGGGAAAACCTTCGAGTTACTAAAATGTGGTCTATTTCGTTATGGTACTCTCCATTCGGAGATTCTCGCGTCCATCGCTGACAGTGAGGCTTTTGAAATTGTGAGTTACCATAGGATGATTTGGGTCGTCATGATAAACTCGGATAGTCTCTCACCCTGTTCATTCCATTCTAGTCCGTCGGTCCCAATATGGCGTTCTCCAGACGTTCTTCTAATTCCAATTTTCGCTTATAATCTCCGACGATGGCCTTGAAGAATGTTTGATCTTCTCTGAAGAATTTTTCGAGGTCCTTATAAAACGCTTCGACTTCGTCTTCGTCATAGCTTGATATAGGTGCGTAAGCAACGAAGATGGTCAAAGCCGGCATAGAACCACATCGTTTCAACCGTAATCGTCCGAAACGGGTTGTTAGTTGTTCAAACGAATCAATGCTCACGATCAAATTCGATTTGACGAGGACGGCAACGCCGCCCACACCTTTGCGATCGCATGTACCAAGGAACAGTTCTTCTCCGGTGTCATAAACAGCGTGAAAGGGTGGCGCCTTCTCGACTCAGCCAGGCCAATGCCGTCGTACCTTACTCTTCTTGCTTGAATCAATAGATCTTCTACAGTGGATTTGTGAGCAAGGGTTCTTGCATTGTAGGTACAGATCGTCATTTTAGTCCGTTTTGATCTTGGCAGTCTAGTTTGGCCCTGTTTTTGGCATTTTTGATACCTAACGTATAGCTTACCAGGCTCAAACGGGGTGGGGCTGGGACTCACGAGTAGCTTGCCAGTTTCTCTCGGAGGGGCGGTAGGAGCTTATTTGTTGGAGGCTACTCCTAACCGCCTCCCATGTACTTCCCAGCCGCTTGATTGCAGGCTTTTGGCCGACTTGACTCATAGAGGTAGAGTTTTATCAAGTCGTCGCTGCAGAAGCAGAAACATCGTCCTTTGAATCCACCTGCGTCTCTAGGAAGCACACGGTCGCTTTTGGTTCGCGTTTATTCCCCTATCCACCACCTGGGGACGCGCCACGTGCCCTCATGACTAACCGGGCGGATCCCTCAAAGAGGGAGGTCCGTGGGCTACAGAACGTAGAGCGATAAATGTGACTAAGTTGATGTGTAATGAGACAACATCTGTTTTAGGAATTATTCCAATTTGAACAGTGTGCTAACCGCCATTACTTTTGCACCGACCCATTGCTACGGTTGGAAAAAAACGTTCTGGGCACTTGATAAACACTGATAAGCATAAGATACTTCCATGCATTTCATGAAGATATTACAGTTTCTCATGTGGGATTTTCAAACTGAAGGCTTGAATATTATTTGCCTGTATTTCACTTTTTACAATCCCCCGCCATTTCCAACGATACAATCGAAGTTCGTGGATTATCGCCTTGTTATTGGATAAAGTGCGTTTCACAGCGGCAAACCTGCTGCTGTACGCTGATTTCAACGCTTCAATACCGGTGATCTTGACGTCGAAGACAAGCCTCGTTCAGAATGTTCAGGAAAGTCGAACAACGAAAATTTGATTATCAATCGAAATATGGAACTTAGCTTCCCAGCTGGCACAACTTTGGTAGACGACGTTATTGTTGTCATTGTTGACAGCTGTAGAGATAAGCCCAAACCCAGGCCAAACAATTTTGAGTCTAAGTAATCTAAACCTAAGCTTTCGCACGAAAAGCATATGAACGTGAAAAAGGATACTGAGCGCCAAAAATTTCAATATCGGTCTTTTATGCAGTTTGAGGAGATCACGAGATTTGAAATCATAAGGTCACTTTTCCACCCAAATGGTTTATCGCCTCATAGTGACTGGGAGGTGTTCCAGGGTGTCGAACTGCGAAGCACACCGCTGCCAATTCCCAGCAAGGTTATTCAAGTTGAGAAGGAGTGTGGTGTTTCCACACGGAAATCCCGCCTAAGAGTAAACCGTACCAAGGGACCACCGCTAACGTAGCTATTAGTGGCAAAATGGTTTTCATCTTTGATCCACGGAGGCCGACGACTGCCTAGTGCTGTGATGGCAAGGGTAGGTGGCTATACTGACTTAGGACGCTAGGAAACAAATGCAGGTTTAACCAGCAAGAAAATTCCTGCTTCGATGCGCTGCGCGCTGGACGCTCCTGTTTGGCACATCTGGAGGTGAGACGATCGGTGAGGGCGATAAATGCCAGGTTCAACGGACGTCACTGGTAAAGGACGGAATAAACACGCCCACTACTTACCATGTAGACTGCTTCTTGCTGTACACGTATAACAGCAGAACAGTCTCCTCAAACGCCGACCCTTACGCATTTTTTGAAGCCGCTAGTCACTTAAAATTTCATGTCATTGTCTCACAAGAAAGGAAAAATAGGAAAACCGGCATAAGACAGTGAGATGACGGAACTCTCGTTATTCGTAAAGTGAAGTTTTTGTCACAAAATATAGCAGGTCTCGACTTCATCTATCACCAATACGTGTCCCATCTAGTCATTTTGGACAAAATTCTCTCACCCACGCCTGGCTATTCCTCGCCTCCAACTTCCGCGTCGACAGGTTAGTATCATCAACTGTTATTCACTAACTTCTACAACTAAAGACAGCAAGACAGAAGTGTTTTACGACAAGTAGGAAAAAGCCATTCGTAACGGAAAGCCCTTTTAAGAGTTCGTTGTTGGAAAGTTTAAAGCCGGATTTGGAACGGCAGACAAATTAACTACAGAATAATAAAATTTTGGCTGAGCAGATGAAGCGAGAGCGGAAACCGTCTTGCAGGACTCCCGTCCGCCGCATGTCTCCTCCATGACGACTCATTTTTTGTAATTTTCTTTGCTTCAGCAAATACGACGTTTCCAATATAAGTTTATTTTGTTCAAAGTAGTGCAACAGAGATCGCATCCGTGACTAACGTTCGGCAGTCTTGCCTTCCTCAGAGCCTGAAAGAGTCTGACTGACCTACATCAACTTTGTCAAGCAGTTCCATAACCAAAGCACAAAGGAAAGAAAAGAGGAAAGAAAAAAGAAAGAAAAGAAGCATGAACAATTTCAAATCGTAAAGTAATTAGCTAGATTCAACTTGCCGTTTTGTTATGGTATTCACTATAATACGTTGACCAGCCGCTCTGAGTCTTACATGGACGAGGTGTGTGCTTAACCTAGATCGGTAAAGATCGATCCAAGATATGGCGCGAAATCACGCGTGATCAGGAGGCACTCATCTTTACGAATCATAGCGGGATTTTTGAAATGGATCCAAAACGTCTCAAGGATTTTGCGCGCCGAGGTCTTAGGTTTATGCATGATACTTTCACTTTTACATCAAAACCGTTCCCCTCCTGTATCTGTGTCCTGTGCGTACCTAGTGGGGTACTTGGTCTAGAATTACGTTTATCGGCTAGGTGTTCTTTTATACGGGGATAGAGTGGCCTACCCTTTTCGCCAAATGTAATCGCCGCCTCACGCCTTGCAAGAGATTGAGTAAACCGTAGCCTTGCTCATGCAGTCACCGCCTTTACCTTTAAGACGAATTATACACTTTTTTATTGTACATAGACGATCGTACAAACTATTGCGGACTTGCTGACACTTAAGATTATTCGGCGGTGTTTCAGTCATCGCAACCGATTCATCCAAGCCTGCCATTTTTAAACACCGTTCAATAGCTATACTTCTTTCATTTGTGAAAAAGAGATGCACAAACGGGACCTTATTTTCTATTTTCAGCGAAGTTTTTGTTGAAGGGCACGCGATTTCCTTTAAACTTATTCTGGTGGATTGCATTTTCGTAGCCATTCGAAAGTGCTATTTGCTGAGCCAATTCTACGGACTCCACCTTCTGCTCTTTCCCAGTACAGATTTAGGCAGTTGTACGGAACATGTTTTTCATGAGAGCGTTCTTGTATGCGAGGGGTGAGATGAGAGGTAGTGAACCAAAATATTTTTGTTGCTTGGCTTTCGGTACCACTTAGTGATGTAGCCGCATTTAGATAGTTTTACTTAAACGTTAAGAAAGAGAAGCCAATTTTCTTTAGAGGTCTCACGGGTAAATCTTATGTACTCTAACTGTTCGTTCAACAATTCTAAACATCTGTGCATCTCTTCCTGTGTAGAACAGATAACAAAGCAATCACCAATGTATCTACAGTAAAGTATTGGCTTGAGACTAGTTACGGTGACTTTCACTTCAAACCTGAAAGCAGTAGCAAGAACCGGTGACTTATTTTTCGAAAAGAGAGAAAATCACCGATGCACGCAAGACTCCCCTTGTGGCACGACTCGTGCGGAGATTGATTATACACTTGCCAACAGAAAACGATGACTATTTAACATTTCAGTGGCGCTAGGAGTTTGCGCGAGATCTGTTTACCGCCTCTTGCGCGCGAATTTTTAATTTAGCCATAAGCTAGAAAAGGAGTGCAGTCCTTGCCCAAGAAAAGCAATGCAAGTAGTGTAACGACAAAAATAAGATTTCCTCTTACACGACTGGCAGATAAAACAATACCCGACCGAAGACTACGAGCTGCCTGCCGGTAGACTCAAAATTCGTGTCAATCAAGTTCAATTTTCCAATCAGGTGCACAAACAAAATGTTCTGATCGCATCTCCACTACTACCAAAGAGATGTTTAAAAGCAGAAGGGAACTGAGACTAGATCCTCCTATAACACACCTAACTATGTTGATAATCAATGTCACATGTAAAAGATCTTTGCAGGAGGACCTACATCGGTACAGGCAGAAAAAGTTGTTCGAAACAGCACAAAAGCGGCTTAGTCTGAAGAGATGCCATTGGGATCTCTGCAACTATTCTGTTTCGCTAATGGGCATGGGATCATTACTACATCCAGTCATGATATAATTCCTGACGGAAAAGTTTTGTACCAACCTTTACCGCTCCACAATCCCTTTCTCGGACCCCGCAATCTCCACAGGTCAGAAACCTCTCGAGATTATTTCCTGTAAAACTCGAGTTTTGATTGAAAGCATGAAGAAAGGCACCGCTCCATGGAATGATAACATTACTGCGGTTTCCTCAGAGCTGGTGGCGCAGTCTGCATGTACTTCTCGCAAGACATGTGAGATGCAATCTTCAGAAGAAAAAATCTCAGACCGGTGGAAGACATCGCACACAGTCATCTTACTTGAGGGTGACAGTAATGATTTTTGCAATTACTGCCCAATATGCGTGTTGAGTGTACTCTACAGGCTGTCCACTAAGATCATCCTTTCGCCACAGCCAGCTGAATAAGCAGGATATCGTTAGGGACTCTGCTACACAGACAACATCCAAACCGTGACACGGGTCACTGAAGTGTGTCGGGAATACCGCATGCCTCTTGTTCTAATCATTATCGATTATGAGAAAGCGCTTAACAGCATCGACACGAATGCAATCCTACCAATGCTCGTCGATGAAGGTGAAAACTCGTTATATTTGCACGAACATTACCAGACTGCTACTGAAACTGCAGAACGAAAATACGGTAATCAGCGATCTTCATCATTTCCATCGATAAATGGATTCTACATAGCGACACTATATCGTCAATGCTGTTTACCGTCGCATTGCAGTTTATGATGAAGTCGCTCTATTGGAACGAAAAAAGGGACGGATTGACGAAAATTTTCTATCAAACCTCCGTTTGCGGACGAAATTTCAATGTTCTCGGAAGCTACCAGTGAAGCAGAGACGATGGTTAATGAACACATCGAAGTGGGAAAGAAATTGGGCTACGCATAAACAAGACGATGACAAAAATCATGAGAATCCATGACGCAAAGGTGAGAAAATCGAACTGGATGGTTCTCTGATTGAGTATATCACTTCGCACGAGTGGTACCTTGGACGCCCAATGAATATGCAAAACAACATGAAGGAGGATTTACACAGAACAAGGAGGGCGGTTTGAGCCACATTCAGGCCTCTCATAAAAGCCACCAATCAGATGGCGAAGCGCAAACTTCCTCTTTAGCTTTTTCATCCGGCCCAGCGCTTTCTTATGCAGCAGAGACGTGTGCTGATACAGCCACGTCAAGAATTCTGCGTACCACCCAAAGGGCGGTTGAGCGAAGTCTCCTAAAGATTAACCGGCTTCCACAACGGCTAACCGGTTGGCGCAGCTTCAATCTTTAAAAACCATCTCATCTTCATGATCTAGAATTATATACATTGATAGCGAAACAGATGGGCTAGTCATATATTGAGAAGAACAGATGTAGACGGACGAGGAACAGTAGAATGGACTTCATAAAAGTGCAAGCGCCCTCATGCAAGTCACTCAAACGATGGGAGGACGTTCTTTTGACTATCGCCATCTGTAACCATCTGTAACCGCAGATAACAGTGAGTTTGGAGTCACTTAATGGGCCTCGCGTACGTCACCATGCTTGAAGCCACCACCATGGACGACAGTTGCGCGAGAGAAACTAGAAAGTGTGCCAGCACCGCACTACCAGCGAAGACGGGCCGTTTAAGGGTTCAAGTAAATAATGACTTCTTCAGAAAGACCAATCACATTGCTTATCCCACAGTGACCTGTAATTTTATTGCAATCTCCACTCCAGCGCTACACGCAAGAAGCCGGTCCCGTAAATGAAATGCAATCGGTGGATATAGATATATAACAAGCACAGAAACCTATATCAACTGCTGTAGGAAATCATGCAGAAAGCCAATAGTACGATGATAAGTTAAAAGACGAATTTCATGTTTCCACAGATGGTATTATATATAGAAAAAACATATACATATGTATAGTCAGGGAGACGCGGAAAATATGTGAGAGAATTCAGTAATAAAAGGTTATCCCCAAAAGAGCCCCGTGCCTTTTCCAATGGCTCATGATCATGATTTCGATGCTCATTTCAATAACGCTTCAGTGACACACTATTTGATCGACATGACAAGCACCTTATCAGCGGAAGAGTTAAAATTACAATGTAAACTTGGTCTACAACCACAAAATTCTAAGTATTACTGTAACTTCTGTGTTCCATACCTGAAGCTGCTGTTGCTATTTACCAATGCAAAGTGAAGGTATAAGGCAGCGTTGTGCTCTACTATTAAATACAAATTCTGTTAATATTGTTGATAAGCGATATAGATCTTCATAAAAGAGAAAGAGGGTCAAAATGTCCCGACTCTGTTCGTACCTCGCATCTCTATGGTTATATGAAGAAATATTTAAGCAGGTCCTTGAAGTTATCACATAATAGCCTTATTTCTGTCCAGTTAATATTTGTTAAACAAATAGAGATCCGACAAAGGAAAGGGAGCTTGGCCGAGAGGTTGTGATACTCGTCGTGACACGGTGCGGTGCTGGTCCGCACACTCCAACACTCTCCGGCGGTCAGCAACGTATGCCACAGTTACGCTATCCTCGAGATTGCAAAGACGAACTCAACCAGTCTTCTACGGCATTGAAAATGAAGACGAAAAACGCTCTTTTATACAAAATATACAACTGTTTGTATTACGTTCGAGATTTCGGCCATACTATTATCGAAACGTAAGGTAGTCTAGGGATGCATTCTGATTATTGGTATATCTACTTTTAAGCTCTCATCGCTGTCAAGCACTTTGTGTTTTCTCACTGAATAGTATTTCCAATATATTTATTAATCTGCAAACTCTGTGTCACAGGGCAATGTCTTCACTCATCTCAACAGTTCTCATGTAGATCGAGTTTCCGTAGTCGGGACGTTCAACCACCTAAATAACACATATATAGACTTTCAGTGGCAGAGGAGATTACATAGTCAAGAAAACTTTCTAAATCCCTACCCTGTAGCTTCCACAACTCTCTTCAAAATACATCTTGTAGAATATGTAGTCGTAGAAGCAAAACTCACAAATGAATACAATGATCATCAAGTAGCAGGTGAGCTGAAATTGAAGTCAGTATTGGGAAAGTGAGCCACTTGCAATCTCTGACCAATCACAACAGGCTCTGATTTTCAAGTCGTGTGTTGCAGACAATGACAGCTCACGCTGTACTATACTGTCGACCAATCATAGCTCCTGGCATTTGTGTTGATCCGCAGATCAAATTAGAGCCCAAAAAGTGTTCTTGAAGAATTACTGTGCTCATCATTTATTTCTCAAACGATCGACATATTACTCATTATAATAACGTATTTTCTGGTACTGGATGTTGCAACGAGAGCTAGCGTTGTTGCTAATTTAGTTCGCGTCTTAAGGGTAGTGATGAAACTGCAGTCTTGAGTATCTTCAAAGTTCTCATTTCACGCATTAAAAAACCTTCGAGTCAGCTCTATTGAATAAAGGCTAGTAATTGGAAATAAATTTGCTCTCTGATAGTTGTGTCAGGGCTTCAGAAGGTAATGAGAATGGAAGTAAAGGATACGAAAAGGAAGGTCATAATAGAGATCTAAAACTGGAACAATCAAGTCGTTTGATCCATGTATAACTGAGGAAATGGTCAATTACAGGCTATTAACTAATCACCTATGTTGGCTGCAAGAGCGAATGTGACGCAGCGGTTCAGATGCTGTCGCCCATAAGTTCGATGGATCGATCTTGCGTTCATGTTCCACGAAGCATCCCTAGCTTCCGGTCGGTAAATTGGTACCAGTCTGGTATCAGACTTGTCTGGGAGGATAAGCAACAGTGACTCGATACAGTGGGAGATCACTGCGAGTTATTGTAAGGCCCATATATGCATTCAATCGCCTAAACGAAGTTAAAAATTGAAGACGAATGCGCAACCCATTCCTTAGGGATAGACGTACGCCGAGAGCTCAATCCGTTGTTCTTCTATCTTGACTACATCGATGTCTACTCCGCTTGCGAATCAAATACGACTACATTGTGGTTCTCACCCACTGATTGCAGCAGTAAATTTTTTCCCTGATGAATTTTTGACTCCTGATTCAGTAGTTAGCGCAATTTAGTTTGTGTAGAGACTGATTCACAACGTACCTCAACGTAGCACCAGCTAGCAGGATATTCTGGAACAAACGCCCCAGGCACTGCACCGTTCCATGTTAAATGCCAGTCTGCTCGTGTCAGCAGCAGCGTGATTCCCGACAAAGTCCAGAATAAAGTTTGCGCAACATTCTCAACAAAAATGCGGCACTAAAGTGTAACTATCGCTTAGCGGTTTCATCTAAGGCTCAACACGACGTGACTTACCCTGTGTGGTCTGACGATGTTAACGAATGCATGAGTGATGCTGAGACAGACGATTATAATGCTGAGTATTAAACAGACGAATGGAACACAAAAAGCTGCGCCGTACGGCAGATCGATGCCAATGCCGAGTATATCTCGTCCTCCGATCTAAGGTGAAATGGAAGGCACGAGGAACTCAGATTACTGTAGAAATTGAATGATAGGCTTACCGGCAAGCAATTATGCACTCGATTTATAAGTCTGATCCTCTGCGTTGGCTTTCTCAACACCTCCACACTAACTTTATTTTTTGTACCTTCCTTCAAATGGATGATAGAGAGGTCGTTTATCGCGATAGTTTCTGCGCTCTCATTCACTTCCAATACACTGGTTAAGTTTTCAAAATCTTCTGCCATAAACGCGGAGGTTACGTTTCCGTCACTGTTGTCAAATTCCACGTTGGAGCCTGCGATGGCTTTGATAGGGTTATCGGCCATATTCAGTAATTCTCTTATGACAGCATTATTGGCCGTGCCCGACAGTTTTTTCACGGGTCTGCTAACTGTATTGTCGGTGGTGCTCGATAAATCCGTCTGCCTAGTTGACTTTTTTAGTTCTGGCTTTTCCGACGACATTCCCTCCCGTACGTTTGTGATTATAGTGGCGACAGCTTTTGCAGGTGGATAAGGCTCTTTGCGTTCTGCCACTGTCATCGTTGTCACCTTTTCACTTTTCAGGTTCTTTTCATAAGTTTTTTCGAGGCTCGCGTCTCTGGCATCTACTGTCTGGAACAAATTAATTGCATTTGTTTCATTGACCACTAAAATCCGACAAATTTCTTCAAAATACAATTCACTGCATATCTGTTCAAGATAAGTTAGGACGTTTCTGCCTATATAAAGTAACGCAAATCGTACTTGTTCAAAACAGTCAATATCCCCTTGAAACTGCTTGTGACGTGTTTACAAAAAATAATCACAAATGGTTGCGGTAATTGTAAATTTCTGTAGCTATCAAATCGCTTCAGCAACTAATCAAGCGCTGCCTCTTTTGAATCGGTACCCAAGATTTATATTCCATTATTATGCCCCTAAGTGGCAGTGGAAACGGATTTGATACCTACGGCCCTTAAAGACCACTTGTTTAGAGTCTCCTACCAAACAGTGAGGATTTCAATAATTTAGTTAGCCACGTCATTGCATATTAATGACTATTAAATAAATACTGATCCCAATACGATCACCCGTTACGCTGCCATTGGTTGGTCGCTAAACGGTTAATGCAATTCTCAAATTCCGTACTCGTGAGAATTCTACGGCATCACAATGCAATTATATGTTCTTTGATACGCATTAGTCTTTTACACTCGTGTTTCCGTTAGCTAAATTCCTCGTCCTACCATTATTTTCTGATGATTTACAGTGCCGTTAGGTGGTTCAGCTGTTAAACGGATTTTTCGTGACTGTTTATCCTCCACTCCCTTTGTATGATCAGTGACGAATTCCTAAATGAATAAGTATACAAATTGATAGTTTTGCTTGAGTAATGTGACAGAACTTCTCACAGGAAGGTGAAACGAGTTAGGAAATGAATTGCATCTGCAAAACCATAAGTAGTGCAGTTAGTGAACTGACCGTGTTCAACTCAGCTATGGATAATCTCATTGCAGCAACGCTTTCCGTTTAATGACTGAAATAAGTATTTTATGTCGAAATTAGCACAATAAAGCAACGAAGATTCAATGAAAAATCAGAATGCTGGGTGAATCCCAATATGATGTTTTGAACAGGAAAGTCAGTGTAACTCCTATTCTCATGAACTTTTGAGAAATAGCTACACTTGTTTCGACGCCTTTATCGCGGTGACAGATATCTTGATTCCCGATACGGTAACTGTCGCTCCAGAAAAGAGCCCCAGAACTTTTTAAAATCCTTCAGCATTTCGATTGGAGAACAGAACGATGAGCTCAAGAAATCAGTTCGTCGCGTCTTTTCTTATCTTTGTATCAAATAAATACTGATTTCATTACGATGGTCTGCTAGGCTGAAATTGGTTCGTTCGTCCAAACTTTCATCTTACTGTTCAATAGCGAGGGAAAAAGAGTGAAATAATGAAATATTGATAATGTTTGGTATTCATGTTTAGCACCTATACGTTTTTTAGTTGTATTGCATGCGCTTCTGTATTTTCTAAGTAAGAAACAGGCTGTCACAAATTCTATAGTATAAAGTCGTACCTGCACTTCTTTTGTCTCGCATAACTCTTCTACACAGAACAGTTGGTAGATTCCCATTGCAGCCATCATGATTTGGAATGCTTTGATGAAGTAAAATACACGCATCTCAAAGAGCTCATCCATTTTCATGAATTCTCTATTCGTTTGGAAAAGTTGAGTAGATCCATATAAGTAAAAAATAGAGTCCATATTGCTAGACCATAAATTTAGTTTTGTTCCAATATAACAAATCAATGTAGTATCGGGACTTTAACATATATCATATTCGTCGTAGCGCATCGCGTAATAGTTACAGTTGTCTTGCAATGTACAAGTAGTCGCTTGAATCCGTACCATGCTTTTCGGTTAAGGCATCTCTACATCCTATGAGATCGATACAACGTTATTGATCTACAATTTCAAAGCTTTGTTTTCGTAACGATAACTTCCATTTGTTGACTATGGATGAAGCTGCTATCGTTAGAATATGCCACACTTCGCTATTAACTTACCTCTTGGCCCTTTTCATTTACGGATAATACAGAGAAGAGAAACTTTCCTAACTTACCGCTCAGACTGTTAATAGACCGATCGTTGTGCTTGATTGATAGAAACTAAACAATACCTAGCTCTCTTTATGTAGCATAACGAACCTTATCATTAGTCAATATTTTCCACTCTGATATTATTGTTGATATTCCCATTTATATGTCTGGTATTCACGAGTATCAGTCTAGTCATTACGGGGAGTAGCAGCACCATCAACACGTTTTAGACACAATTGACAGAGACGCTGACTTGTTCGTTAAAAGGATGGTCTCCGTTGAGCTTCGAGAAATCTGTAGCAAAGCAGTCCCAGATTGTCATTACAGGCAATATCAATGTCCTTGACTGACAAGTTTGCGCGCTGAAGGTGCTCCATATGGTAATTACAACTCATCTTTTTTAAAATCGCCTTTTGACTCCATGAGAATCGCTTTGCCCTGAGCATTGAGATGATGTAAAAAAAAAACTAGTCCACAAAATTTTTACTGAATATGATTTCAATCAACGTCGTGATAGAATGGTATGTCATAGCATATAGAAGCGATCGCCTAAAAATCAGATGAAACTATACAGGAAATATATAAGTCGTCAGAAGCGTAAGGACTGAAGCTAACTGTAGGAAATAGTAGCTCAGTAATGCATTAATCATTTGCTAGAAGTGTGAAAAATCTGTATAAATAGTGCTACTGGCCTTTCGATTTTTCACAATATAAACTTTGAACTCATGAAAGAGATTAATGAAACTACTCCTACGTCTTTTCTGAAGAGACCTTTCTAGTGCGCTGTCCTAGTGAAAAAAATTATATCACACTCGGTGCGTTTTGCGAGTATTTCTGCTCTTTAATTGAGATTTCTTCTCTATCTCACTGAAATTCCTAGATTTTCATTCTATATTTCCTGATATTTGTATCTATTGCACGCTGATATTCCTAAGCCTGAGCAGCCTAAGCAGCCTAAGCTCGCGCTAGCTCACAAAACGCATGTGAACGCGCAGAGGAGATAACGGAGTCTCAGATACATACTTTTATCTAGAGATTCTCAAAGCGAGGAAAAAGTCCGAATCACACAACAAAAACCGCATAAACCAATTCTCTTCGAGCCCCTGAGCGCTATAAGAAGTCTGTTCCAAATACCGAGTGTACCAAGTAAACCATAGAAATGTGCAATAAAGGAGGTCCTGATAACAAAGAAGAACCTAATTTCTTCATTTAAAATAAAAAAACTTCCTAACTACACTGTCGGAGACTCAGCCAAAAACCAATCAAACTATTAATTGTGACTAATCCGCAACAAACTCATTCGCAAAGTGACAAATCATCCGCGAGGACAATGACTGCTTGTGATGACAATCTGGAAGTGCTTCACTACACATTTCTCAAGACTCAATAGGACCATACTCATCCCGTTGAGCTTGAAGCGTGTTATCTGTATCTAAAACGTGTTAATCATCGTGCTTATTCATGTAAACACTAGACTATTACACGTGAACACCGCGTAATAAATAGGAATATCAATATGAATATTAGAGAAGACAAATATTGATTAGTGATAAGGCTTGTTTTGCTATCAAAGAAGAAAGATTTTACTCAGTTTCTATTATTCGAGCGCAACGATTGGTCTATTAACAACCTGAGCGGTACGTTTTGAGAAGTTTCTTTGTAGTATCTTAGACATATATGAAAAGGACCAAGAGGGGTAAATCGATTATGGCAATTTAGTGAGACAATTTAGCGACGGAAGCTTTGTCGGTACCCAACATGTGGAACGTCACGAATGCAAAGCGTTGAAAATACATAGTGACAGCATTTTAGCGAGCCCATAGGAACGTAGCTATAACTCAACTGAAGTGGATGGTGCGGATTCTAACAATATTGCAAGATAACTATAACAATTACATTACTGATGCGCCATCAAAAGTGGTACATAGTAAAGTTGTGTTACTTGAATGACTCGCTATACTTGAAACGAAAAACTGAATTTCCGCATGCCAAATCTCAGACGACTTCCGGGTCTCGTCTATATCACAGTGCGATCTGCCACAATATGGGCCCTAGAATGCAGCCTGTACGGATCTACTTTTACGTTCCAGATAAGTAAAGAATTTATGAAAATAATGAACTCTTTCAGATGCGCGTATTTTATTTCATAAAAGCGTTCCAAATCACGATGGCTGTAATTGGAATTTATCGACTATTGAGTGTCGAAGAGATATGCGAGACAAAAGAAGTGCAGGTATGACTTTTCACTGCAGAATTTGCCCTAGTCAGTTCTTGGTTAGAAAATACGGAAGAACATGAAATAAACTAAAAAAGCATAAATGTTGAACAAGATCAAATGCTCATTGTTTTCTTCCTTCAGTGTTCATTATCAAATAATAAAATCAACACTTCAACAACCAAACAATACCAACGTGACTGGTCATCGTAATGAAATCAGTATTTATTTGATAATCACTCGTCAGAAAAGATGCTGTGAATTGATTTCGAGATTGTCGGTCTATCATTCAGGTAGAAAGATAGAAGAAGGGTTTGGAGAAGGTTCAAAAACCCTTAAATAGCTTTAGAGGGCACATTTACCGCACCAAAATCGTAAGCGCGATTGGCAAAGAGTAAGAGTCAATGTAGTTATCATTTACATTAAAATCTGAGAAAAAAATTACACAGCTTTCCTGCCTACAACCGCATATCACAATCACTTGGTATCATATGGTACAATCGAATCTTCAATGCCTTATTTTACCTATTTGAACATAAAGTACCTTTCTAATTAAGTGTTTCGGGAACCTCGCTCAAGGCAATACAATCTTTCAACATACTTTGCGCCTTTCTCGAGATCTGGTATGACGCTTATACAGTGCAAGAGACTTCTTTCGGCCTTTAGCCTCAGTAGTTGCACGGTGCTTCTCGTTTCGGCCAATCTTTTGTAGAGGGGACCCTCCACGTACTAAAGGAATCGACGACAAACATGTAATCGATGCACTATATAAGTACCGCAACGGACCTCATGGAGAGGTCAAAATATGTTATCAAATTATTCTGAACAAAAAATACTTATTTCAACATTTAAATGCAAGTGTGGCCGCAATGAGATTATCCGTACTTGAGTTAAATATTGTCAGATCCGTAACTACGTAACATATCGTATAGCGAATGCATTTGTTTAGATTTCCTAGCTCAATCACTATTATCCGTTGAGGAGTTCGATTACGATGCTCAAGGAAAACTGCGATGTTGTAGAATTATTCGTTCAGGAATCTATGACTAATCATACTAAGGAAATGGAGCAAAAGCGGTCACGAACAATCCGTTCAACGAGCGACACACACGACGATGCTGTAAGTCGTTAGAAAACAGTAGTAGGACGACGATTTTGGCTAAGAGAAACAGGAGTGCGATAGAATAGCGTATAAAAAGAGCTTAAAACTGTATTTTTGAATGTCGTACAATTCTCAAGAGCACAGAGACCGGGAACTTCGTTATCCTTTTGGCGACTGACCGAACATAGCGCAATTGGTGATCGTATTGAAGTCAGCATTTATTCACGGTCACCAAATTGTTAAAAGAGGAATGTTTATTTGATGTACCGATTCAAAAGTGGTGGCGCTTGATTAGTTGCTATATGAAGCATAATAAATGCAACGATTCTCAACTACCGTGGCAATTTTTGATTGCTTACTGTGAACAAATTACAGGCAGTTCCTAATGGAGATCAATAGCCTTATATCAAGTACAATTTGCATTACTATATATATTCAAAATATTCTAACTTATCTTGTTTCTAGGCAGTAGTTGCCAGAGACGCCAGTCTTGAAGAAACTCATGAGGAAAACCTGAAAAGGGAAAAGCTGACAACGACAACAGCGTTAAAGCAAACAGAGCCTCATCCATCCACGGAAACTGCCACTAGTAAAACCAACAACGTACAGGACGCAACGTCGCCCAGAAAACTAGAATCAAAAAAATCAGCAGAGAAGGCAGAATTACGGGCTTCCACTGGTAATCCAATGAAAAGTACCGTGAAAGAACCATTGAGTACTGCAGATAGTACTGTCAATAGTATCGTGAGCAAGTCACTGAGTAACACCGATAGCCCCATCGCAACCATCGCGAATTCTAGCGAGGAGTTCGATAGTGATGACGAAAACAAGACTAGCACATTCATGATGGAAGCTACTAAAAGCTCAGTTAAGGCAACAACAATGATTGAAAAAACGGAAACTAACGCGACGAACGACGTAAAGAACACCCGTGTATTGAAAAGTACAATAAATAAAGTTGCCGATAAGGTTTTGAGAACGGCAACTAAGAGGGTTAGACTTGTGAAGAGAGCGTTTAAATGCCTGCCGGTGAGCCTTTCATTCATTTTTTACGGTAATGTGAGTTCCTAATGTGTTCCGCTTCGCCTCAGATTGGAGGACGAGTTATACTCGGCATTGGCGACGTCGATGTGCCATACGTTGCATCTCTTTGTGTTCCATTCGTCTGCTTAATACTGAGCATTATGATTGTCTGCTTCAGTATCACTCACGCATTCGTTGATTTCTCCAAACCAGCCAGGGTGAGTCACGATGTGATGCTCTTTGCTGAAAACCCTGAGCAGTAGTCACACTTTTAGCACAACATATTTTTGGAGAACGTTGCACAAAGTTTACTCTGGACTTTCTCGGGAATCACGCTGCTGCTCACCCGACTAGACTGGCGCTTGACATGGAACGGTGCAATGCCTGGAGTATTCGTTCCAGAATATCCTGATAGCTGGTACTGGACTGAGGTACGTTGTGAAACAGTCTTCAAGGAACTTAAACTGCGCTAACTACCAATTTGGGGGCCGGAAATTCGTCCACAGTAATAGCGTCGGTGGTGTAAGGGATAGAGCATGAACCCTCAAATTGGGTGAAATGCGAGTTCAAGTCTGGCATGACGAAGATGTTTTGCACATCACTTTACATCATTGAATAATAATTTACTGCTGTAATCAGCAGCTCAAAATAGAGCACTATGCAACTGTGCTTAATTGCCAAGAGAATAGACATCCTTGCAATTTATATAGATAAAAAATTGTCGTTTTGTGATTAATCAGTCTCTCAGTTACGCAGAGATCAAACAACTTGCCTATTCTGATTCTATTTCTCCATCGTGACCACCTTCCTTTACCCTTTACTTCTGTTTCCACAATCTTCTGAAGACTCAGCGCAACTAAAGCTGATCAAAGGAGATTTCGTTCCATTAATGGCCTTCTAATCATTAAACTTGACTCGAAGATATTTGATGGGCAGAGTGAAAATTTTGATGACACCCAAAGTGCAGTCTCAGTACTTACCTTCAAAACGTAGATAAAATGGCCGACAATGCTCGGGCTGATTACCGCGAGAACTGTCAAAAAATGCATCCTATGTTGTCCGTTTAAGAAGCTAAATAATGAGGACGATAACTCTTAGAGAAAACACTTTTTGCGCTTCAGCGGCTCTCACCCCGGCAAACGAAAACAAAGCAAACGCTCGTCGATTTTAGCATAAGAACTGCAAGTATGTTAAAAGCGAGTGTCCGCGCAAAAAGATCTTTTTACACTCATTAGAGTCTATACTACGTCTGTAAACTTGGCCCCTCGCTAATTTAGCCCTAGACTTCATCCGTGAAATTTAGCGCAGTGGGTTTAAAATATTAGCTAAGTAGCGATCACGGCAAGAATTTATTTGTGATCAACACAGATGATAGAAGCTGTGATTAGTCGACAGCCTCAACCAGCGTGCAGCTAATATTGTGTGCAACACATACGACTTAAAAATCGAAGAGTACTGAGATTGGCCAACGATCAAGAGCATCCTGTCATTGGTTACGGCGAATGCGAGTGCGGCTGTACCGCACTGTGATTGGTCAACCACCACACGTGGCTCACTTTACCATTCCAAATTTCACTTTCAGCTCACCTGCTACTTCATGATCATTCTGTTCATAGCTGAATTTTACCTCTACGACTATATATTCTACAAAATTTTCTTTGAAGAGAGTTGTGGAAGCTACAAAGTAAAATTTTCACGAGACATCTTTTTTAATTGCGTGTTATTTTGTGCAAATGATCATTGTGGTCTGAATCTATGAGATTTAGGTAGTTGAATGTCCCGAAAACGAAAACTCGGTCTATATGAGCACTGCTGAATTGAGTGAAGAAATTGTCTCGTGGCAGAGGACCGTCTAGACTAATAAATATTATGAAAACCATTTTTATTAAGAAATGAAGTGTTTCACAGAGATGAGTACTTGAAAGTGGTATCTATCAACAGAAAATGCCGCTCACAATTCTCTCGCTTCTTTAAAATAGTACTGATAATCTCTCAGACTAAACAGAAACCATTGAAGCATGTTCCGAATAAAAAAGCATGTTCAAAAAATAGGGGGAAGTAGAGGGGAAATACCACATATTTGAGGAAATTCTCTAAAACTTGCACTAACTCCGACCAACTATCAATTGTTGTTACTAAATAGTGATGAATTATCACCTTGTCATTAATCCTTTCAATGTGCTCAGTCCAAGTACTGTGTTTGCGGTAGTTGGGTGATGACCAACTATCGTGAATGCTCAAAAACTCTATCGGACCAAACATTCGATCTTTTTATCGGTTCAACAAAGTATGGTTTCGGATCGGATAAGAGTGCTGCTTAAAACCCTGAAGACCTGCTCTTTCATTGCTTAATGTGAAGAATGCCGTAATACGAGCAAACTCGAAACCACACTTCGATATCATAACCTTTTCCAAGACACGATATCAACCACTAATCCGAATGATACCGTTGTTTTGCCTTTATCTCGGCCAGGCCAGATTTAAACTCTTCTTATCTTCTGTGCGGAATTCGCGATAATTTTATTATTTTGTTTGTTTTTTTGAACGGTTACTGGACTGTAGCAGGAAAATTATATTGACTTTCACAGTGTCGATTCACATGTGTAGTACGATTCTTATCATTGAATTTGGAATAATCTCCGTTTTGACAAATAATCTAAAAGAACATATGATTCTAGTGCGTGAAGATTTCCTCTAGACGATTATATGCTTTTCGTGCTTAAGCTTAGGGTCCCTAGGTTTGGACATCGGCTTAATAGCGGGTTTATTTGGCATATGTAGAAACATAAAAGGCCTGAGAACTAGTACGATGGAGCAAACTTTTCTTCAAGATAAATTCAGAAAACTTTGAAATCCTTACGAAACGGAGAAGTATTCTAAATGATTAACAAAAGTCCTCTCTTCAACGTGTGACACGTGTGAAACATAATTTTATTTTGAATGCTACAGAGCTGTAAGAAAGCCGTTTCCGAGAAAAGTTTATTGTTGAGATTTCCGAAATTTAAGATTTTGCATGATTATTGAAAACTTAACGAAAAATCTTTGTTCACCAAAAGAATTTGCTTAAAAGAAATCCTTGCCCTATAACGGGAAAGATCATAAAGTTTACTTAGAACAAAAATTTCACTTTATAATTGTCAACAAAACCTTTTGCGAATTTCAAGCAATGGGCTGATAGAGTGACACCGCAACTCGCCTTTCTTTCGTGTAGTAAATCATACTGTAAAGGTCCCTTCACTAAACAAGCTTTGTATCAGAATCAGCATTTCTTACACTATCAAATCGTTCAATAACATCGTAAGGTCTGTTGGAGCATTCATACAGTGCAAGACACTATTTCGGCCTTTGCAGCCTCATCAGTCGCACGGTGCCTTTCGGTTTAGATAGTTATTAGCGAAGAGATGTCTCCTTTATAGAAGAACCAACACCGAATTATTAACACGTGTCGTGCAGCCAGGTGATAAAAGCATCCAACGAGCAGCTGTACAGTCAATTGTCTGTGGATGGTAAAACGTACATTCTCATATATGTATATAGTCGAAAAAAAGCATGAGATTTCAAAAACAATTAAAATGATCTTCTTCTTGAAGAATGCGGTTAATGCATAACAGCATAAGGAAATTTTCAGACATATTCATTTTTTCACTAAGAACACTTTTATAAAACTTTTCTTTGCGATTAATCCCTATGTAAAATTTGAGCGGCTAACGAACTGTTTGGGTGTAAAACGTCTTTTTGCTCTCACAGCAATCTATGGAAACTTTTTTGAAAACCGATTTTAGTCACCGAATCATCGATATTCAAGCTATCTAATGGATCCCAGAAGTCTTCCGAAAAAACTATTCACAGATCCCAGGCGAGCAAACCAAGCAAATTGACTGTTAAACATACCTTTATTCCTGTTGCGACAACACAATGAAAAAGCTTTTTCGAAAATATAACACACTGTTGGAATGGCTAAGATATGAGTTTTTGGATAAATGCTATAATTGCTTACTTGGACTTGGACAGCCAGTCTTCACGACTTTTGCAAGTCTAGCACAATTTCCATCCGTCTCTTTTTCTCACGACTGTAGTCCATGGAGGTGGTACGCTTTGAGCATGGTGGCTGGCGCGAATTTTTTACTGTAATTTGTAGAATATCGGTAGGCGCAAATACAGCTGATGTGAATACAAATGTATATTGGCTCATCTAATTGCCACAAGTCTAAAGAGAAATTACTGTCCATTGAGAAAGGCATTTGAGCAATCGGGGGCAACCACGGGTACACACCTTTCAAAACGGATCAAATACTACGTATTCAAAATGCTTCGTTGTTTTTTATTACTATATTTTTGGACATCACGTGTATGTGGTCTAGCTGATGTGTGTGAAAAAAATCGTCTTTTATTCAGCATTATGTTATTAGCTTTCAGGTGATTTCGTATCGGTAGCATGTTGTAGGTCCCTCAAATTCTTATGCCCATCAATCTTCTCTCATTTACGAACAAGGCTTTTGCCAGCACAGTGCATTGAGAACGCCTGTCCGCTGTTCGGCCGGAGTGCTTTTCACAGATTATCGATCCGCTACAAAAATTTGGCAAAAAAGCTTTCATGCGGCAAGATAGGCCACCAAAAAAGCATGAGCTCTGAATGCATGGCATGCGGCCCCAAACGCAGTGCATCGTTTTTATTAAAATCAATGCGCAAAGTTGTAAAATAGTCATAACCGTCTTGATTTATCAATACTTAACATACTTTATTGAGATAAAACTAGAAAATTCGGTTATTTCCCCAGTTTGATAAAAGAAAAGATCGGTAGTTATCGTTATGAGGTGACAATGAAGCCGATCCTGGTCGGGATTTTATGAGGATGTTAGTAGTCATTCAAAAGCTTAGATTTCTGATTATAACACATGTAGCTTTTCGAAAAGACCCTTTATAACGCTGTAAAATCTACACAAAACTTCATCTTGAACGAGCATATGTCTTGCTGGATCGAGCTTTTTCTCTGGACTTTCAATAATCGTTCGATAGCGTAATGTTTGCTGATTTCAAATGCTGTGCTTATTCTCTAGAAATCGTTTCTTTGCAATGCAACAAGGAAAATAAGTGAATTTACATACGCGAGCAAACGGATCTTTGGCCATTTCACGTACAGGGCTAAGGCAGCAGATGCGCTGAGGCTATTATCGTCGATTTTTGAGCCTGTGAACATGTAAAGAAATGTCGCTCCAGCAGTTCGTATGGTCGCCTAACCTCCGCACATGATTTGGCCAAAGATCGCTTTGCTCGTGTATGTGAAACCAACTTATATTCCCTACTACATCGCAGTGAAACAATCTTTTCGTAATATAAGTATCGCATTGAAACTGGAAGATTTAGTGCTAGCGGATGATTACTAATAGTACCAAGAAAGAGCTTTGTCCGGCGAGAAAGATGCGCGTGTAGATCGCAAGAAATTTCCTTTTGTAACAACGTAAAACAATGGTTTTTTTGAAAACCGGTCACGTGGGGCTCTATCCAGAACTCTAAACTTTCGATTGATCACCAACAATCCTATGATAAGTTCCTGTCCAGCGACTGAGATCAGTTTTCCATTTGTCGCCTCATAATGAACAAAAAGCAAGTTACTGAACTTTAAAATTCATTGGGTCGTTTTCATGGACAGGTAAAGTAGGAAAGAGAATTTCACGTTCGTTGAGTTGTTGAACTCATTGAAATACGTCAGCACACTCTCGTCATGAATGACTTGAGAATGTACGTGGACGCGATCAAAGCATAGAACCTGAAATTGATGACATGACGAGGTGAAAGACCAATTGGTGAGTCAGGAATCTATCGCTTTCAAGTGCATACTTCGAGGATAGAGTTCTGAGAGAACAGTCAAATCAATGATAGATCACGCAAAGTTTCATTATGTTCAGTCTCAGTAACATTGTTTCTAAGACCACAGTGTCTTAAATAAACAATACTTCTTTAGATCCACGATGTCTGCCATACCAAGAAGTACCAGATTATTTGGCCATTTATAATCACTGCGGACAGATTCTACGTCAACCAGTGCGTTGAGAGGCGCCTGGGCGAATGCGATCGCCATACCAGATGAAAATCAGGCCATCCAAATTAGAGTGTTTTATTGTTGAAAACTCTTCAAATCCATTCCAAAGTTCATAGAATTATCTGTAACGTGAACAGTTTTCGAAATAACCACAAACGTGGTAGTTTGTTCTTAATTTACACAGATTTCTACTGCCTGAAATCGCAAATCATGGCATGCATGCAGGTAACTTATATTCTGGCTCTATCGCAATCTTACCTGACACTCTCATCGCCGATGTCGAAGACTTCACTGCTGACACGTGCCCTAGTATTACATCGGGTGCACTCTTTGCCATCACTACATATCAAACATCACTCTAAACACATAGAAATCAATTTTCCCCCAATATTTTATGACCGCCTTCAATGAAGGTCATGGAAAAAAAAACCCAAGAGATTGAAGAAATACATTCGATGCCGGTTGAGGAATATTCTGAGCCGATCTCACGTCGATCAAACAATGTGCCACCACCATCTGTCATCGTCGAGTTGAACTTAACAGGTATGGGTTTCATATACTAATTACAATAAGGAAAAACCCTTTCGGTGGAATTATTCAAAGACTATTTCTATGCCTCTGCTATTTCTATGTTATGTTATTTCTATGTTTTTATGTTATGTTTCTATGTTATTTCTTTCTATTTCTATTCCTATTACTATTTCTATGTTTATTTATTTCGTCACCACAATACAATACGAAGTAGTAAGATTGTTCGGAGGAATTGACAGCGGAGATCTGAACTCGGGTCGAGTGTAAACCAAGCAGAAGAACTAATATTTTGAAGTGCTTACCTAGACCACGATGCATAAATGTTAAGTGAATCAAAGAAAGTGTTGGAAACTGTTGCTGGTCTATGCAAATAGCTTAAAGCTCTTTTGATTCATCACCTATCTTTGAACTTCATGTATTCTCTCCTTTCCTCAAACAATGTGCACGAATGCTGAATGATGAGCCAACTTTGTACATAATTGCTTCGAGTGGAATTGGTGGTCGGAGGAAAAACGAAAACAGTAGAATAAGAATGAAATTATGTCATCTTCGAAATAGCGTTGACGAATACTCTCAACAGTAGCGTACAGTTTGACGTGCCTCACATGTGCAACGTAGCTAGAGATACCTGGATATAATGTTTACAGAGTTTTCTCCGATGTTTTGCTGAAGATAATCTAAGAATAAAAATATAGTCGGACAACATTTTCTTTCATCACAACATGAAACATTTCCTGTGAACAGACTAGTATGAGAGTTTTGAAAAAATTAAGAACATGAAAGTATAGAAGCACTAGCAGAATGGAACGTTTTGGCTCTTTTCTGGTTATCCGGGAACAAATGAAAGCACGACCGCCTTTACTGGACAAAAATTTCTATAAGAGTGTTAGTAATCATTCAGATGCTCAAATCTCTAGTTATTGCACTACGTGGCCCTTTTCCGAAAATTCCTTTTATAATGCTGTAGAGTGCAAATTACAATTCTATTTCATTCCCACCGCACGCCTTCATTTATTTCACACGAATAATTCACCGGAAGCACGAAAAGTATATGAAACGTGTAAATGAAATATCGTAGGTTCACAGTTGATCGTTTGATCTCAAGCTTCCTTCAGACTGGAGAAAAAGCTTTAAATCGATTAAGAAAAATCGCATTTCACATGTGATCCGCCTAGGCGAACTCGATCAATGGTCATGACGGATTTGTGGGCACCTCCTCACTCCTCCCCTCCACCACCCTACCCTCCACTCCCTATCCTGTAAATTTGTCAAAAAAACAATGCCCGCGCATGCGAATTAATCTTATTTTCCTACTACAGTGCAGAGAAACAGTCTTTCGGGAAATTAAACACATCGCCGAAATCGTCAAAACTTACACTATCGAATGATTACTAATAGTCTAAAAGAAGTGCTCTGTACTGCGATCAAAATGAGTGTTAAACATAGATTTTTGCCTTTTCATCCGACTCCTTCTATAGAAGGCGCTAAGAAATGTTTTCTCCTTTTACAGGTTAAGAAAGCTTTTCCAAAAATCAAGCACAATTTTGTATTCTTCGAGACTATTCTGAAAGGTCACAAATGGTCTAAGTAAAGCGTTCTGCCCAGCGAAATATGAGCAAAATTAAAGAAGCAGGTGGTACTTGTGTAACATAATATTATTCTCAATGCTACAGCGTTATAGGAAGGCTTTTATAAGAAACGGTCACGTAGCGCAGTAGCCAGAGGATACACCTCGCGTATGCGGTATGTCATTATGACGGTATGCGGTATAGTACCGGGTATGTGCGTATGTCCCGTAGGGTATGCGGTATGTCCGTATGCAGGTTATGTCCGTATTCGGTATCGTCCATATGCGGTATGTCGCGTATGCGGTATATCAGTATGCGGTATGCGGTATGTCCGTATGCGGTATGCGGTATGTCCGTATGCGGTATGTCCGTATGCGGTATGTCCGTATGCGGTATGTCCGTATGCGGTATGTCCGTATGCGGTATGCGATATCGTGCGGTATGCGGTATGTCCGTATGCGGTATGTCCGTATGCGGTATGTCCGTATGCGGTATATCAGTATGCGGTATGCGGTATGTCCGTATGCGGTATGCGGTATGTCCGTATGCGGTATGTCCTATGCGGTATGTCCGTATGCGATATGCATGTCCGCATGCGGTATATCGTATGCGGTATGTCCGTATGCGGTATGTCCCGTATGCGGTATGCGGTAAGTCCGTATGCGGTATGCGGTATGTCCGTATGCGGTATGTCCGTATGCGGTATGTCCGTATGCGGTATGTCAGTATGCGGTATGTCAGTATGCGGTATGCGGTATGTCCGTATGCGGTATGTGCGTATGCGGTATGTCCGTATGCGGTATGTCCGTATGCGTATGTCCGCATGCGGTATGTCCGTATGCGTATGCGGTATGTCCGTATGCGGTATGCGGTAAGTCCGTATGCGGTATGCGGTATGTCCGTATGCGGTATGTCCGTATGCGGTATATCAGTATGCGGTATGCGGTATGTCCGTATGCGGTATGCGGTATGTCCGTATGCGGTATGTCCGTATGCGGTATGTCCGTATGCGGTATGTATGCGGTATGCGGTATGTCAGTACGCGGTATGCGGTATGTCCGTATGCGGTATGTCCGTATGCGGTATGTCCGTATGCGGTATGTCCGTATGCGGTATGTCCGTATGCGGTATGTCCGTATGCGGTATGTCCGTATGCGGTATGTCCGTATGCGGTATGTCAGTATGCGGTATGCGGTATGTCCGTATGCGGTATGTCCGTATGCGGTATGTCCGTATGCGGTATGTCGGTATGCGGTATGTCCGTATGCGGTATGTCCGTATGCGGTATGTCCGTATGCGGTATGTCCGTATGCGGTATCCGTATGCGGTATGTCCGTATGCGGTATGTCCGTATGCGGTATGTCCGTATGCGGTATGTCCGTATGCGGTATGTCAGTATGCGGTATGCGTATGTCGGTATGCCGTATGCGGTATGTCCGTATGCGGTATGTCCGTATGCGGTATGTCCGTATGCGGTATCGATGCGTATGTCCGTATGCGGTATGTCCGTATGTCCGTATGCGGTATGTCCGTATGCGGTATGCGGTATGTCCGTATGCGGTATGCGGTATGTCCGTATGCGGTATGTCCGTATGCGGTATGTCCGTATGCGGTATGTCCGTATGCGGTATGTCCGTATTCGGTATGTCCGTATGCGGTATGTCCGTATGCGGTATGTCCGTATGCGGTATGCGGTATGTCCGTATGCCGTATGTCCGTATGCGGTATGTCCGTATGCGGTATGTCCGTATGCGGTATGTCCGTATGCGGTATGCGGTATGTCCGTATGCGGTATGTCCGTATGCGGTATGTCCGTATGCGGTATGTCCGTATGCTGTATGTCCGTATGCGGTATGTCCGTATGCGGTATGTCCGTATGCGGTATGTCGGTAAGTCGGTATGCGGTATGCGGTATGTCCGTATGCGGTAGTGGCGGTATGTCCGTATGCGTATGCAGTATGTCCGTATGCGGTATGTCCGTATGCGGTATGTCCGTATGCGGTATGTCCGTATGCGTATGTCCGTATGCGGTATGTCCGTATGCGGTATGTCCGTATGCGGTATGTCCGTATGCGGTATGCGGTATGTCCGTATGCGGTATGTCCGTATGCGGTATGTCCGTATGCGGTATGTCCGTATGCGGTATGCGGTATGTCTTATGCGGTATGCGGTATGTCCGTATGCGGTATGCCGTATGTCCTATGCAGTATGTCCGTGTGCGGTATGTCCGTATGCACTATGTCCTTATGCGGTATGCAGTATGTCCGTATACGGCATGTCCATCTGCGGTATGTTCCTGTAGCTCGTGTGATTCTTCGTTTACGTATCAGCTCGAGTGTCTGCGGTAGACAAGCGTCTCTTCGTCACTTTAGGTCTCTCGGCTTTCACAGCGCTAAGGTGAAGATATTCAACGAGCCGGTCGCATTCTTCGTCGAGATTGTCGACAACGGTATCTTCCCAGAGGCCAACTAATGATTTGAATGCATCCCAGTTAATGATAGTTCTGGGACTTCGTTGTTTGAATTTAGCGGCTTTTTCTCTTCTCCGCGAAAAACAGAACGTTGTGCAAGGGAGGCGATGGTATGATCCCGTGTAGAACTTAGGAAGAACAGCGACATCGGTCAGGCAAAACCTTCAGTTTCCTGAAATGTGGTCTATTTTGTTATAGAACTCTTCATTGGGACACCCACATCCATCGCTGAGAGTGAGGCTTCTGGAATCGTGAGTTACCATTGATGGTTTGGGTCATCAATGATAAATTCAGACAACCTCTCACCCTGTTCATTCCAATCTAGTCCGTAGGTCCCAATGTGACGTCCTTCAGACGTTCTTCTACGTTCAGTTTTTGCATTAAAATCTCCTACAGTGACCGTGAAGAATGTATGATCTTCTCTGAAGAATTTTTGAGGTTCGTATAGAACGCTTCGATATCATCTTCGTCATAGCTTGATGTTGGTGCTTAGGCAACGAAGATGGTCAAAGCCGGCATTGATCCACATCGTTTCAACCGTAATCGCCTAATAGGAGCTGTTAGTTGTTTAAAGAAGCGATGTTCACTGTCAAATCGATTTGACGAGGATGCCAACGCCTCCGACACCTCTGCTATTGCACGTTGTAAAATACAATTCTTCTCTGGTGTGATAAACAACGTGAAAAGGATGGCGTCTTCCTCGTCTCAGCCAGGCCAGTGACGTCGTACCTTATTCTTCTTGCTTGAACAAACAGATCTTCTAAAACGGATTCGTGAGCAAGGGTTCTCGCATCTTAGGTACAAATCGTCATTTTAGTCCGTTTCGATCTTGGCAGCCTAGTTTGGCCCTGAGATTTTAGCCGTACTCGTCCTACCTGACGCTGCCGTATCAGGTGCTTTTTCGGGGTCAGGGAATGAGGCCTATATTTATTATTGTTTTAGGCCTTTT
>JAHQIW010007037.1:0-160291 GCA_019055375.1 Parelaphostrongylus tenuis | reverse complement strand
TTTTGTGCTTCTTTTAACAACTGGTTTTTTGTTGTTGTGTGTTGTTTTTTTTTTGCTGTGTGTGATTGTTTTTGTGTTTGTCTTTGGTTTTTGTCTGTGCTTGTTGTTTTTTTTCTGTTGTGTGTTTGCTATTTCTCTTGCTCGTCTCGCCGCGCGTGAGCCGAGTTCGATTCCTCCGACCCTCTCCTCTCCGGCAGTCAACAAAACGCCCACAGCCAGGCTGTCCTCGAGATCGCAAAGAGACTGCTCGACCCGTATCCTAGGTCTTCAAGAAGAAGACGAAAAACGAGTCGAAGGCTAGAAGTCCCTGAGCTTCGCGCAATAAAAATGGTGATGATTGGGTCGTGTAAATAATAATAATTCTTACTTTAGTCACTATTTTTAGCGATATTTATTATCACGCGCGTGGCGCACATGGTTAGGTGCTGTGCGTCGCATACAAGGTAAATGGTTCGATCTCGCCCTCATGGCTCACTAAATCATCCATCTCTTCGGGGTTCGGTAGATTAGAATCAGACGTGTTTGGGAGGATAAGCAGCACTTACTCGATACAGCCATAGCCACGCGAGTCCTATAAAGGCGAGATATGTTTGCAACCAGCCTCGAACGACGCTACGAATGGAATCAATGCATGATGCGTTCTTCAGGTACTGTCAATGTCGAGCGCTTTATCCTTCGTCCTTTGTGGTCGCTACATTCCCAATCAAGAAAAATTTTGTTCGCTTTTTTTCCGGGAAATTCGTTCCAAGCACATCTGGCGCAGTGGTCAGGGCTCTGTGCCAACACTACGTGGTCCATCAATCGATGGTCGACGGTTCGATTCCGCACTAAGCTTCTCCATATCTGCGCTTCAGTGAAATACCGGACTTGTCTGGGACGATAAAAGCACTTGATTGATTCGTCAGAGGTCACCGCTAGTCTTGAAAAGGCCGAGAAATGCACCCAGTCACCTCGACGATGCTATGAATTGAATCCAATGCATGCGGCGTCCGTCAAGGACTGATCAGTGCCAAGAGCTTCAGCTTTATCCTTCAAATCGGCCATCCACGTTCGCTCGATCCCAGGAGTTCAGCATCCTCGACGATTAACACGGACGTCACGGATTTTCCCACGGCCCCTAACATCATCGTCGTCCGGTGTTGATGAGTGTACGATGCGCTCGCTGGGACGGGGACGAGCCCGACGATCGCAATGCGATCGAGTAATTCGTGATCGATCGATCGATGATCGATCGGTTCCCCCTCCGTTTATTTTTACTCCTATCTATTTATTCATTGATTTTTTATCTCCATACTTATTTATATCCTTACTACGTTCCTATTGATTTCTATTTTATATTTTTATATGAATAGTATTATGTTTTATATCGATTTTTCGGCTCTACAAATTTGATTACTTGAAATCCTTCTTTATTGACCCCTTTTTTGGCGGTTGGCATGATGTTATGAATATACCCAGTGATGTAGAGTCGATGTGCAAAACTTTTGCGTCAGCCGGGACTCGAACCCACATCTCACACTATCGGGAGCGCGTGCTCTAACCCGTTGCGCTACTGATGCCCATTTCACACACCACTCTTTCTACTCTACAAGGACATCGATCTGTCGCCGCCAACCGTCAACGGCTCTGGCCCGGGTAGTCGGTATCGACAGTGAACCCAGTCACGCTGACGGATATTAGGTATAGGAATGATGAAATGAAATTCTTCTATTGGTCTGACGGGTTCAAAGTGCGATACTGAATCCCGGGCCAGGCCGATGACGGCTGGCGGCTGAACAGATAGTGCGTTGTAGCGCTAGAAAGAGTGGTGTGCAAAATGAGCCATCAGTAGCGCAACGGGTCAGAGCACGCGTTCCCCAGAAAGAGTGAGACGTGGGTTCGAGTCCCGCCTGACGCAAACGTTTTTGCACATCACTGGGTATATTTGATCACTGTTTCTTTAATCATATTTGTAGTTTTTACTTATGGTTTCGCCCGCATATTAGTAGTATGTCTACTTTTTTCCTACTTCGTATGTTGGTTTCTTCTGATTATCAGAGAAACAGACAAAAAGCCGATCTCGCTTGCTGGACAGGAACTTTCATAGGAGTGTTAGCATCATTCGAAAGCTTAGATTTCGGCTAGAGCCCCACATGGCCGGTTGATTTCGAAACACTCTGTTTTAAGGCTGTGAAGCCCACACAAAGCATATTATCAAGCTATTCACGTGAATTGGCCTAAGAACCCCTTGATCGCATGACGGGGAATTTCAAACTTATATCACCTTTCTACGTTTAAGGAGTACGTTCTTGTCAGGACGTAAGGATAGCGTTCAAATCAGAAACGATTACGCTATCGAATGAGCACTATATGTCCAAGAGGAAGAGCTCAGTCGGCGAGAAATATGCGTTTCGAAGCCAAGAAATCTCCTCCTCTAGCAGCGTGAAAAAAAGGATTTTTTGAAGACCGACAAAGGACTGTAGCTTGAAGTCTCAGCTTTCGAGTGGTTACTAACACTCCTATAAAACGTTCCTCTCCAGCGAATAAGATAGGCTTTTCATTTCCCTTCATGGTCAGAAAGAACCATTTTGGCATCATGATATTGAGTCGTTCCATTAGGTTTGGGTCCTTGAGCAAATAATACCACATTTATTAACTAAATAATAAAGAGTACATGATTTTAGTATCGTTTCAATTGCGCATTTTCTTGCGAACATTTTGGTATACAACTTGCCTACACTCGCTTCAGGATGGAGCTGTTTAGGGAACAAGTTCGCTTGCTACTCATGCACGAATGGGTGCGCCGAGGAATTCTGCTAATGAAGCGGCGCACAAGATTAATGGGGCTTTAGGCGATGAAGCGGCTGCAGAAAGGACCGCTATGAAGTGGTTCACGAAGTTCAAAGCTGGAGAGAACAGTCTCGAGGATCAAGCGTTTCATTCCGTCCACAGGAGGAATTGATTGTCAGCTGTTCCCGAGATATTATACTTTATTTCGACGTGCTTATAGAGACCACGCTCAAATTTCAGTAGATCCTTTCATTATTATTTGAGCCAACTAGACATGTGGTCTGGTAAGGGCTCTTGTACAGCCCGAGACACGTGTTTCGTCCTTACAGACTCATCAGCGGGCAGAACCCGTCGTCTGTCGATCTTTTATAGTCAGTTCTCTCGGAGCCTTACACTACTTGAAGAGAGTCATCGAAGACGAACGTTTTACACTCTATGTCAAGTGAAACATTCACATAACACAGAGTGTTTGTGCACTCGATTGTTCATTGGTTGGTATTTTTATCATAATTATACCTTTATCTCGAGTGTTTTGTTAAGACCACGCTCAAAGTTCAATATATCCTTTCATCATTATTTGAGCCAACTTGTCGTGATCACCGAGAGATTGAGAAGAATCCCGCAATAACATGCCGAATGCTAGTCGAAGAGTTCGATTGCTGCTTTAAGACCACGCTAACATTCTGTGTGAACTGGGTAAGGTCTGGAAGAAGTCAAAGAGGATGCCATATGATTTTGAGCGAAGCCCAGAAGCCGTCCTTTCTCGCAGCCGTATCATCGCCCCAAGCTCTATTAAGTCTTTTGCGCCGCTTAACTAGGACTTTCCTTTACGCGCCATTCGTGCACGAGTAGCAAGCGAATTTGATCTCAAGACAGCTCCATCCTGAAGCGAGTGTAGGTCAAGTGTTGTATACCAAAATGCTCGCAAGAAAAGCGCAGATTGAACGATACTAAATTATATAATTTTATGTATTTAGTTGATAAATGTGGTGTTTATTTGCTCAAGTGCCAACACTTTTGAAGCGACTTAATATTATCAGATTGAATCAAGTGCTCTAAAGAAAGTAGACGGATTTAGTAATTCTTCATTTTTTCCATCTCCCAGGAATTTGAGCATTTATGAGAGTTTCTATGGCGATTAGATTGTAATAAATCAAAAAGCCGACTCGCATTTAAACTCCACATCGAAAATGAAGATTCTCCCATGGTTTACTTTATATCCAATCGCTCTAGCTGTAATGTGGTGTTACCAACACCCTTATATAAGTGTGTATACCTGTATATACGCCATATATATATATATAATATACATACATATATATTATACGTGCGTGTACATAAATGTACATGTGTATGTACATGTACACACATGTACATGTATATATGTATATATATATATATATTATATATATATATATGTAAATGTAGGAGCGCATGTGGCGCAGTGGATTAGAGGTGCCCTGCGTCGCACACGAGGTCATTAGTTCGATCTCGCGCTCATGGCTACCCAAGCCATCCATCCCTCCGGGGTCGCTTGGCACCAGACAGGTCTCAGACTTGTCTGGGAGGATAAGCAGCACTGACTCGGTTCAGCGGGAGGCCACCGCGAGTCATTGTAAAGGCCAGATATGCGTTCAATCACCTAAAACGAAGTTAGAAATTGAAGTCGAATGCATGGCGCATCCCTCAGGGATTGATCAAACGGCGAGAACTTTATCCTTTAAGCCGTTATCTAAATGTACAATAGAGTTGAGTGATATGAAAAACTTTCAACGTCAGAGACGGAAAGCAAATCCGCCTTCTAACCGTTTGCGAGGGCGTGTGCTAACCAATTGGCTCTTTATGAGGGTTCGATTCCCGTCTGACGTTCAGAGTATTGAAAATCACTCGACATGATTGAGTAGCTCACGAATCGTCCTTTTGGAAGAACTTGAACGAGGCTGGTGACAAAAAAAGGCGGTTTGTGAGACGGTTATCAATTCTTCCCATGCCGACGTTTAGTGGGAGTCATATTTTGGTCTGTTAGGGATTATAATAATTGTGAAAATAAAAAGCTCTTGTCGTTGATCAATCCCTGAGGGATGCGCCATGCATTCGACTTCAAATTCTAACTTCGTTTGAGGGTGATTGAACGCTTATCTGGCCTTTACAATGACTCGTGGTGGCCTCGCCGCTAAACCGAGTCAGTGCTGCTTATCCTCCAGATTATCTGAGACCTGTCTGGTACCAATCTACCGACCCCGGAGGGATGGGTGGCTTGGTGAGCCCATGAGCGCGAGATCGAACCACTGACCTCGTGTGCGACGCAAAGCACCTCTAACCACTGCGCCACATGCTCTCTATATCAATTGTAGAAAAAGAAAATCGGGCGACGTTTTTAGTAATTCATCTTTTTTCCCCTACCATTTTAGGCATGTTTTTCTTCTCGTGAACATTATGATGTATCAAAGTTATTTTTTGAAATCTTAGAGAACTTTCTTTGAATGGCCCTTAGTTATGCAGTGTTTCCCATCAGTCAAGCGTAGGTTAGGTAGCAATTTTTATCGGTTCTTTTCTGTTATCTGGCGGAAAATGAAGAAACGATTTTACGCTGGAGAGAGACTTTCCATTGCACTCCCTAGTAATCAATTCGAAAGCTTAAATCTCTGGCCACTGCACTACATGGCCGTTTTTTGATAAAGCATTTTTACAAACGCTGTAGCAAAGAAGAAACATTTTTGTTTCACACACGCACATTTCTCGCAGGAGAGATCTCTTTCCTCTGTATAAGCTAACCTTCCATTGCTTAAGTTTCGCTGATTCCAGCGCTGTGCTAATTTTCTCAATATACCCGTTTTATTGCAGTGTAGCAGGAAGAATTAGATTGAGTCTCCCATATGCGAGCGCTGTTTTTTGGCTAAGTATGTGGGCTGGGCAGGTGGGCGGGGGGATGCAGGCCTGCGATTCCATACGGCGATCGATTCTCGTTGACGCCTTGCACATGTGGAGTGTATTTTCTGATATTTAGTTGAGATTTTTTCTCCTTTTTGGAAAGAAATTGTAGATAAAACGTAAGGCTCTGATACAACAAGATTTTCTCTGCACATATGCTTTTCGTCTTCTACAGAACTAAAAGTTGAAGAGCGCGGCCGGTGTAAACAAAATTGTATTTGGAATGCTACAGCGTTGTAAAAGGGTCTGTTTCAAAAGAGGAGCACGTAGCGCAGTGGCTAGAGATTTAAGCTTTGTATGGTTAGTAAGCTTTACGAAAGTTCTTGTCAAGGGAAGGCGTCGTGTTTCCTCATTTGTCGCCAGATACAGGAAGGAACCTAGATTTTCAATTAACCCATTGGGTACCTCGAGGGCCTTTCTGATGCTCAGCGGGCGCTGTTCAGATCTCAGTCAGCTACTGTAATGGCGCCATCGCGTTTCGTGGGAAAGCAAGCAGACGGGCAGGCAGCGCGCATAGATATGCAGATGTCGCCTGCCTGACTCCCGCGCAAGCGACGGCCGCGACGCTTCCTGCCTGTCAACGCTGGTCCTCAAAGGGTCAATCTTCAATGAAATCAAGTATGACTAAGAGTGCGTTCTAACAGTCAGCATCACCATATGATTATGTCGATTTTTTCTCCTTTTTGTAGTAACTATGTCTATTTACAAGATCATGATTCAATATCCATTGTCTCTGAAGATGTTCTAAGCCTTTTATTCTAGGGTTATTACTATAAACCTTGTTCGTGGCTTACGGACCGTTTCGGCGGCGTTCGTCGCCTTATCTCTACAACAGGGGAGAAGTGCTCTGATGTTGGCAACACCGCCGAGACGGTCCGTAAGCCACGAACAAGGTGTAAAGTAACAACCTCAAATAAAGGTAGAAACTTAATAGCCTGGTAGAAGAGTTTTGAGCCTTCAAGAGGTCTCGTAGGCATCTCGATGGTATACGTACGTTTCGCCGTCTCTCGCACGCCTCATCAGTGCCGCATGCCCCACGGTCCACCCTGTTACTACTAGCAGTCGCTGCCAAAGAAGTATCGCTCTGCGTCAAAAGAAGAATCACTTGATATTGCGGTCACCAGCGTGACCGATTGTCGATGGCTTACGGTTAATACGGAGGCATATATCAACGTCTGATGAGGCGTGCGAGAACGCTGAAACGTACGTATACTATCGAGGTGCTCTAACAGATCTCTCAAAAGGCTCAAAAACGTTCCATTACACTACATCGTATTTCAAGCGAGGTCTTAAGCAAGTCGCTTGGAAGCTGAAAGCGCTCGCAAAGATTGAGTATATTAGATATTTTATCGAAGTTTTCAAAAACAGTCAGTCAAAAAGGTAATATATCATGTCGGCGCGTCGACTGTAGGTACGCTGAAAACTATGATTTTTCTTAGTGAGAACGTACTTTTATAAGGCTCTCTCATCGCTATCTCAGAAGACGAGTGGCTCTGGTGGCGGGGATGGCCGCCGCAAACTGTCCCGCAAGCTACGAATGAAATGTAATGTTGCAATCTCGAAGAGAAGGCTAGAGTCATAACTGTCTTATAGAATGTCTCAAGCCTTTCAGGAGGCTGGTACGAGCATCTCGGTTGTAAGTAAGAGATAAAATTACGGAGGCTCTGATGCCTCGATAGTTCTAAGTCCAATATGCCTGGCAATCATTTTTTGAGCCACGCATGCAGTGGTCTATTAAAGAGTTCTAAAATTCTAAAGGAGTTCTAATTCCACTTGAAATCAGTGAAGTACTGAATATCTACCACTGCGGACTTGATCTTCTGCCAGAGCACGGGGTTGTAATACTCCTTTATAGCAAGAATGCAGCACGTAATGATAATAATCCGAAAATAACAACTTCAAACTTGGATAATTGAACCCTTTGCATGATCTTGATGTACTGTTGCGGTATGATACGGAACGTCGGCTGGGCTTGATCTGGATGGGTTTGGTGGGCTAACGGCGCTTGACATGTTTTAATCGGCTACGGTGAGTTAGCAGCTTGGTCCAGCGGGTCAAACGGTGCGTGATATACTTTTGATATGATATGGTGGGTTAGCCGGGACCTGTTATGATACGGTTGGGTCAATGTAGTAATCCATTTCGTCGACATCGGTGGTTTACGTACGTTTCGACGTCCTCGGACGCCTCATGAGTACCGCATGCTCTGCGGCTCACCCCTGCTACTTTTAGCAATCGGGGCCGAAGAAATATCACTCTACGTCAAGTGAATGCTACTAGATGTGATTGATTGTCGATGGCTTATAGCTGTCATGGAAGCATGTAACAATACCAGGTGAGGCGTTTGAGGGCGACGAAACTTACATGTACCACCGAGATGCCATACCAGACCTCGAAAGGCTCAAAACATCCTGTCAGAGTGTATCAAATTCTTGAGCAATGTCTTAGTATAGTCGATTGCTTCCTGGAGTGGGCGGTTTTTGTTCCTTGAAGTCCCGAGGTCAGCCTAGCCAGGGCGTCCCAGTGGTCGTTAGCGACACCAATTAGTCTCCGGCCCTTGTGGATCAGAGCGTTTATTACCTTGCGAGTAGTACCTGCCAAGACGACGGTCATTCTTGTACGGTTTACTCTTAGCTAGGCTATCCGTGTGGAAACGTCGGACTCTCAGCTTGGATGGCCCTTCTGGGGAGTTTAAGGTCCCCAGTGTGCTTCTCTTAGTCAGTTGGAAACTGAAAGCATTCGTAAAGATTGAATAGATCAAATTTCTCTATCATGGTTTTCAAAAATTGTTCTTCTGTAGTCAAAGTCAAGCTTTCTGAGGTGAAATTATATTGGATCGGTGATAACTATCACTCGAATGATTATCAGTTGCATTGCAGTGTCGCTGGCAATGACATCGGTATCGCTTCATGGCGTAACGGATACGTTACCACCGGAATACGAAGAGGTAAGAGTTTCTCTGCCTATCATTTTTCATTTCTTTTATTCTTGTTTTCTTTCGATGTTCTCTGACATTGTATGGGTGGAGCGATGATTATCTTATTCGGGGCAGAGAACTACTATCACCCGTCTGTTTATCATTAGTAAACTAGCATGATGTAGTGGCATTCGAAGAATGTCGAGATGATCTGCAAAATTTCAAACCTCGGGCGAGAATCGAACCCGCGCCATTCAGCTTTTAGGGAAACATTCTTCTCATTCTTCTAGGTTATATCAATATCCAATAGCTGGCAGTCTCTAAGTGGTTTAATGCTGAGTTGTGACAGACTAGTCCGTTGACGACTGATTACTAACAGCTCGGTACCTTGTATCGTATCACAGAAAGTGTGATAGTAGAGCAGGAGCGGTGGTAGTGCAGTGGTTAGCGTGGGCACCTGGAAAGGGTGGTACGCAAGTTCAGCTTTCGCCCGGGTTCAACGTTATGTTCATCACTCGATATCATTGGATATATGGTTGTAAAATCATAAATTGTTGTTACTGGTGAACTAAAAGAATTTTCTAACGCGATCATAAATTTGTCTAGTAGGAACGCTAATGAAGGTGGTATTGGGTTGGGGAGAAATTTTCCGGACTTCTTCGTTTTTGTTGATTATTTCTGGTTCATTCAAGGTTTATATTTACTATCGTTTAGAGCAGCTTCTTGCGGTTATTTTGATATATAACACTTGTAATTTTCATTATTATTTGAGCCAACTTGTCATGTGGTCTGGTAAGGGCACTTGTACAGCCCGAGACACGTGTTTCGTCCTTACAAACTCTTCAGCCGGGCAGAACCCGTCGTCTTTCGATCTTTTTGTAGTCAGTTCTCTCGGGAGCCTCACACTCCTTATAGGGAGTCATCGAAGACGAACGTTTTCACACTGTATGTCAAGTGAAACCTTCACCTAACCCAGAGTGTTTGTGCACTCGATTCCTCATTGGCTGGTACTTTATCATAATTATACCTTTATTTCGAGTGCTTGTTTAAACCACGCTCAAATTTGAATAGATCCTTTCATTATTATATATTTCATTATTATTACTACATTACTTGTACATTCATTTCAAGATGGAATTGTCCAAAGAGCAAAAACGACTGCTTATTCTACAACGAGTATCCTTTCGTGGCCAAAGCAGCACTTGAACCTTAGACGACACTCGCGTAGCATCAACAGTCGTTTTTGCTCTCGAAGCAATTCCATCTTTAAAACAAGTGTATAAGTGTTATTTATCAAAATAAACACTCGAAATGAAGGTATAATATGACAAAAATACAAGCCACAGAGCAATCGAGTGTACAACATTTGTGTTGGGTGAAAGTTTCACTTGACGTGGAGTGTAGGGCGTTCGTCTTCAATAACTCTCTGTAGAGAGAGTGGGGCTCCCGAGAGAACTGACTATAAAAAAGATCGAAGGACGACGGGTTCTGTCCGACTGCCGGGTCTGAGGAGACGAAACGCGTGTGTCGGGCTGTACGGGAGCCCTTACCAGACCACATGACAAGTTGGCTCAAGTAGTAATGAACGTACAAAACAACCGCAAGAAACTGCTCTATGCGACACCAAAAGCAAAATTTCAAATGCTTGCAAAATAATCTATGTAAACGGAGAAATCCGGAAAATTTCTTGCAAACCCGAATATATGTTTATGATCTACACTTTTCGCCGCTGACATACTTCTTTAGCGCTCTGGTTATTCTAGAGAGTTCACCGAATTCTTCTTAATCATCTTACAGTAAGGGTCTAGTGCAATGGAATTGGGATTATTTATGAAAGAAATCCAATGACGTGGCCTCGGATTGATACCTCCTGATTTAGCTGTTTTATATTTACAGTACGCTTCAGCACTTGAAACAGCTGCAACTGCCTTCAGGGAAGTCGAACTTCTCTTCAACGATTCGAATTATGCCAGAAAAGTTGGATGGAAGATAGACGAAGAGAGCGATGATGGTGATGTGGTGGTTTACGCGAAGTACACTCCAAGAGGCAAAATGGTCACCGTCTCGGTATGTTAACTTACTGTTTTTTTTATTCGTTTTGCTTCTTATCTCTTTTTTGTACGGTTTGTTTTCGTAGCTTTTGTGGTTCAAGCCAGAGCATAAAAACGAGCTCTGGCCCCATTCTTGTCGTCTTACGCTTTTTCGCTTTTCAAGGTTATAAGTGCCTTTTTCACTACGAAAAGTTTGCTGTTTGATCGCCGCATCCTGTTAACATAATGTTTTTCTACGTGTTCACTTGACTGATTGCAAGAGAGTGTTGAGGGAGGAGGTCGAACCAGCTCGTTGCTTTCAAATTGCTTCCTAATAGACTGCACTGCCAGTCACTGCGCTAGTCTGCCTTATTTTAAATGTTATAGATTATATCAGTTTATTTCATAGAGCCTCCATGACGGGTACTTGATTGGTTGCCGATTTTCAGTTCCTAGATCCGAATTTTTAGACTGAACTTGCTCTTGATGTCGACACAGTGATGAATGAGTCATGGACTGGTGTCGAAGGGCTACCGAAATGGAATCCAAACATCAAATTTGCTAAAACCATAGCATCTCCTACTCCGAATTTCGATATAGTTACAGTAAGTTGAGTTTTTATGCTTTTCAAAGTTAATAAGATTTAGGTTATCAAAGAAAAAATTAATATATATATAAAATTAATATATATTAAATATATAGAAAAATTTAGAAAATTATTAAGAATTTAATAAAATGAGAGAAATTCAATAAGAATAAATATTAACTAAAATTAAATTAATATATATTAAATTAATATATTAAGTATATAGAAGAATATAGAAAAATTAATAAGAATTCAATAAGATGAGTAATTTGCGAAATATCGAACATCGGGTGGGACTTGTACTCCTGATTCATCCTTTCCAGGCGCGATTGCTAACCACCGAACTATTGGGGCTCCTGATTTGCTACCACTATCTGCTCCAAAGTTTTGCTTATCACTTAACATCATCTGATAGTTAATAGTCATAATACTGCTGAAGAACCGCTTAACTAGAACTTCTTGTTCTTTCCAGACAATCTATCAATTCTATTATATTTGGAGAGGTTTTATGAAGTGGTTCAAGACTTTAATCTTCTTATGATTTTTCTTCCAGATTTTCTCTTTCTATTTCTTTATTACATGGCAAAGTAGGTTATTTCTATTAAGTTAAATGGGTTAAATTGATTTGTTCAGCTTAGCTAATTATTTTTGCAGCGGAAAATGAGCATATGTCAACGTATTTGAACGTAATTCCAAATTTTAGTACGGAAACAATGATGTGTTGATTGTGAGCGGTAGGGAGTTCGTTTCTGCCCGAATCTATCGGAAGACACCATCAGGCTATATCATGGCATCTCGTAGTGTGAACGTGAAGGACTATCCTGAACGAAAAAGTAGAGTACGGTAAGTGTTTATTCTGCTGGCGAGTCGAAATTCCATGGTGAAAAATGGCCTCACAGGGCACGATTTTGAGTGCTTCTATGTAATAATGTTTTTTTTTCAATTTATCATTTCTTGGAGAGAAAAGTAGTTTCAAAGGAAATTCGCTTTAAGAAATAGTTGAATTGATCAGTACAGACGTTATCTGATGGATCATGAGAGAAAAGAACACGTCTTCACTGCTCCACGAGTGGAACCTTTCAGGCATTCACTACAGTATTACGATATTGATGTTCTGAGTTTTATCTCAAAGAATGAGTGGTGGGTAAGGGGTGCTACGAAATTAGAGAATGAGTGATGGCTGAGCAGTGGCCTTGGTGGTGCAGTGGTAGCACAGAGTAATGAATTGTCTGTCAGTAATAATTCCGCACATCACAATGCTATGTTCACCCTGTATCACCTGTCGTCCCGTTGATCGTCGATTGACTCGAGCGACACGAGCAACACTTCCACTTTTCCGTATAGCAAGCAAAAGTAACCAGATGGGACCTCCTTGCTCTAGGGATTCGCTGAGCAACATATCTTTCTTCTAGGCTTTTCATATAAAAAGCGGGCCATGGGGTCGGTCGTCTTCCTGTGCAGCGCTTGAGAACCCGCTATTTGCAGTAAAAATACATTGCTACAGGTCCCTCTAATGATGGTTCAAAAGTTTGCTTAGCATCAAACTATACTATCTAAATCCTCAATAAAATCCGCTGTGAAGTTAGAACAACGCACTTTCAAATGCAACAGGTTTTCTTTCTGTCAGCAGAACATATTGCAAAAGTCTCTCAAGAACCAGGTTCAGTGCTTAAGATTCCAGTTGTTGAACTGCTGAATGATAATTAATAGTCTAATGAAAAACTCTGTTGAGTTGGAATGATGGGAATTACGAGTACATCACACTGATTACGCCTGCCTGCATTACACACACTTAATGAAAAGTTAAAATTTTAGGGGAAATTGAGCGTTCTAATAATTAAAATATGTTTACGTAGTAATATTCCCAACAATAATCTCTTTTTTCATAGCGACAAAGGTTACTCAGAAACAAAATCTCACCACACCATGTAAAAACGAAAGAATCCTCTTTGAAGTTGAACTCACTTCGAAAGCAAAGCCCTATCTTTTTCTGTGAATAAAACTTAACATGAAGGTCGTTTCACAGCCCAAGCTTAGTAGCAAAATCGACATCTCTCAAGCTATTGAACGACCTCAATAACATAGCCTCAAAAAAAAAAAACAAGTGCAAACAAATGCTATGTAACATTTGAATATGATCCTTCTGGGAAATTTTGATTTTCTTGTTGAAACATAGGAGATTTCTCGACACATAAGCGTTCTTTATATCGCTAGAATCTTCTTAGAAGTTTCTTTTGTAAAAATTTTATCATTTGATAGTGGAATATCCTCTGCATTTGTCGTAATCCGTGTGACTACTTGTCTTTAGAGGGTAAAAATGTCTGATGATTAGAGAACCGTGTTTCATTATCCTATCGGAGAAATGTGGTAGAAAATCATCGCAACTGCTGAGCTATTAACCTGATTCTCCTCTACATGCTCTTCCCGAGCGTTAACTCATTCCTTATTGAAGATAATTACATTAGCTCAATCAAATTAGGAAGGGCTCTAGTATATATGCTGAAAGCATCCAAACTTATCTAAGGTCGTAGAATCTCTTGCAAACTTCTTGCATATCAATATCACTTTCTTGTTTTCATCAATGTTGACTACGAAAAAAACTATTGTAACACAATTTTTCTGCAGACTCTTAACTATCTTGACGATAATATGAGATTTGCCAAAGCGAGGCGACATTATCGAGCTAGTTTGCTGGCGTAGTGCAATATATAGCGAATTCAAAGACATTCATGCAGTTTAGTCATTCAGTGGAAGAATTGTACCATGTTAGACAACAAATTGAAGTGCTTGGTTTTGACTGCATTAATAGACTGCTTACCAAGCCTGCGTCGATTGTTCATTAACATGTTGAATTTCGTGGAGGAGGATCTTTGCGGAGGAAAGAGAACTATATAAGATACCAGCCACTTTTGGGTGTTATCAGGAATCTCCTTTTTGGTTTATCTAACTAGCCAGGTTCCAGTATGGATAAAGCTGTTGCACGATCCTGAAAATGCCCTAGTATGCATAAAAGGTCTTATTTGGCTCTTTGATGACATCTACAATCTCACGCCCAAAATCAACGTTTGAGCAATATTTGCTGAACATTCCGACCTACAGAACATCAATTTTTACATCGTGGTCTAGATTTTCGAATTCCTGTGGTCGAGTAATATGTACTGAAGAGTGAATAGGTAGGAATTGATGGCAGGTACAGTTCCATAGAATTTAAGCCATATCTAGGGGGTCCATCCACAGGTTACGAACGTGATTGTGGATCAAATCATCCGCTTATATCTGCCACTGTAAAGAATTTGTGAATCACCAAGGCTAGTCGGAAGCTTGTTCAAACTGGACAGTAGCCATGGATCGCTGCTCTGAGTAAACTAGTTTTTTTTTTAAAGCTTACATATGGAGCTATTACTGCTTCAAAGTTGTTAAACTTGATGGTTTTTTGCTTTAGTGCTGAGCTGATATTAGCTGGAGCACGATTTACACCGCATCCGACGAAGAAGAACGTTACATTGACGGATGTGGTAATGCAGGCTGACCTCAAAGGGCTTATTCCTAAGTTTATAATGAATAGGGTAAGTAAATCTTTGATACTGACAGATATGTGATCAAAAAAATGTTCAAAACTTCAGGTAATGGGCAAGATCATGCTCATGGATACCGAGGAAAACCGCCGTCATTTCAAAGATCTAGGAGATACGCGTATCTCATTATGAATCAATTTAACCATGGTTGTTTATGCTGTTTCCTGTACAGAATTAGGTTGTTGGTAAAATAAATGATCATGACATAATTTTCTTCTCTGTTTTTTCTTGGTGTTGTTCGAAGCGCGATACTTTTCACAGTGTCAGCTTTGGAAAGTATCACGACACCAGTTAAGCAACAATATGTGACCCTTTTTCGGACGCATACATGATTTACTTTTTTGATATGACGTGACTTAGCTTTCACATCATTGCGAGTCCCAATACATCGCATTCGATCGTTTCTCGCGTCCGTCATCCACAAATGTCCTTGTGTGTTGATCGAGTTGACTCTCCTCCATAGTTGATATAACCGTAGTAAAGCGTAATCTTGAACTACGGCCTCTAGTATAGTGCAGATGCTTGCTTCGAGTTCTCGAGCAGTCGTGCGTATATTTCTTTCCATTATCTATTTTATCATCGTAAATGTCAGACAACGTCTTGGACCATAATGATCTTAAAGGTCGCACTACATTCTTCAGCTTAACGTTTTTCTTCGTTGGATGCGGTTTGACTTGGGCTTCTGCTAAAATCAGCTTAGCACTAAAGCAGGCACCGTGAGGACTAACTAGTTTTGCATCAGTAGTAGTACTAAATGATGACGTAGTCTTGCGCTAAGGCCTACACGAGAATCAGCATGGCAGACTGCAGCGAAACAAACAGTGAAGCCATCTCTATGGATGGTGGCTGGAAAACAGCTGACCGTGTGGAAGAAGTGCTTTTATATCTGAGTAAACGAATGCGCGTCATCTGATTTATTAAGAAAAAAGTACATATGGCTAATAATTCGAAGACTGATGTGCTCGGAATGATATATTTGGGAAACATTCAATGGAACAGCTGATGATTTTATTTGCCCCAATTTGTTTCTTTTTGATATTTGAATGCCATAACAATGATAAGAAATAATCAATTAATTATCCAAAGTTGTTCTTGAAAACATCGAGACATCTGAGTCAGCTTTTAATTATTTGGGAATATTTTCATTCTTGCCTTCGCTCTTTTTTAAGCAATATAAAAGCAGTTGGAAGAAGCGCGACACGTTTCGCTTATTCTCTTCAGAATATGCGATATTCGCTATGTACTGTATCACTGCACTTGAGAGCATTCCCAACTGCTTGTGGGATTTTGCAATTCTTCGTTATCATTGGGCTTTTACCAATCGTACATGCGCAGCTACGTGTAAACCCAAATTGGTCGGATATGAAGAAGTGGCGAAAATCACATTTTGTTGAACAATACGAACTTCCGCGACTTGAAGAGTTCCCCGGTGAGCTTAAGATGAAGTATTAGCTTTCACCTATATATTGAATGTTGTTCCGTGATTGAATGCTAGAATTCTACTGGCAATCAAAACTCCATCAGTGGCGACATCTAGTGCATGCAGATTTAGTGATCATCTGTGTGACACACAGACATAGTGGCTATGTAGCAGAGGCAGTTTAGTGGTTATACTTAGTTGTTAAAGTTGTTCAGGCCACGCGGGACTTTTATTAGCTGCTTCTGTACTGAACTCCTTGTCTTGGACTATCGTTTATCTTTATAATAACAGTACAACAATACCAATGGGTTGTATAGGGAGGTTACAATTAATGTAGACGACAGAAGATGAGGTCGAAGAGCTAGACGACGAGAAAGCAGGTGGAAGTGGAAACTTAGGATTAGCCTTTGACCATTTATATACAATTCACTAAAGGTTGGGTTAAAGGTTAAAGTAAAATAAAGGCAAAGCCAAGGTTGGAGACTCTAGAATAAGATAAGATAGCATACGTTCACATTTAGGTCACGTTAAGAGGTCATTTACCAAAATTGGCTGGATTGCGTGACTAATTCAAAAGTACAAAGAGAGGTCATTAATGTCATGCTAGTCACCAGGTTGTTCTAGCACTTACTGTAAACATGATCAAGTACATAGAACGTTCCAACTGTCTTTCGACGCATATGAAATTAGAATATACGGTTTAAGTGTATCGTTATGAATCAGTGATTTACACTTGAAATAGGGTAGACAACATTCGTTATATTTAGAGAATGTTGTCTACAGGCTACCTGTTGCAAGAAGACAATATCGCCTCCATGATTCCTCTATAAAATAGTCTGCTTTTGAGATATATTGATTGATAAAACCCAAATTTTCTCTTATTTTTCATTTGCTTGTAAGAATTCTGGGGTATGCAGCTTATGATGCGTTGTCCAACTCATTCATACAAGAAAAGAACGTGAAGTTATTCTCTGCGACTGTCGACTCAGAAGCGACGATCACTATGGTCGCCGATGCTTTGAAATTATTGAAATAAACGCTGGTATTACAAATGCTGGTGCAGTTTCAACCACATCTGTATTTTGCTGTGGAAATCTCTTCAGTCTTAACATTATAGCATCCTAACCGTAATTAAATAGGAGTAGATAAAATAACTTTGCAGCTTAACTCCTTGAAGACCACGTGTACCGATTTTGGTACATAGCGCGTGCGGCGGCCGCCGGGCTCCTATCACCACGCATTTTCATGGAAATATAAATTTACTTGTTGGTTAAAGTTCTAAGAGCACATTATCAGCATTAAGTGGTGATAAATGACAAAAGACTTTTTTAGAGAGTTTTTTGGTGAAGAAAACGTCCATCTGCCTGAAACCATTCCGTGATTCAAAGAAAGAACGGTGTCTTTTGGAAAGGAAACTTACTTTCAGTTGTCACATGACACTTTCTTCTTCCTTTTTGGACTATGTTATTGTACTAAATTGATAGCCTGGAAATGTCAAGTCTCAAACTAAGTTTAATTTCTCACGAACTGTCCTTTTCTTTTTTATAACTTGCACGAGGTTGGTAATTTCTTCTTTTTCTCAAAACTCGATGGCTAACGTTTCGACGGCAACGCCTTCGTCAGTGCCTAGACTTATAAATCATACTATATCTGATTACTCGGTCAATATCGCGAAAGCATATAAAGTCTATTAGAAAAGAGATCAACAGTCTAGTCATTCTGAAAAACTCTCAAGGGTTTTTGAATAGCAAACGACCGGAAATGATTAGGAGGGGGGAATGCCTGAACATAAAAGGTGATATGGCACCTTATCTCAGATTCTTCTTCTAGGCTGAGTGTGATTTATTTTGTAGATCGTGTCACACTAGACCGGTCTCAAAAACAAAGAGACGTGGATTTTTCAGAATGACGAGACTACGATTTATACGTCTAGGCTCTGACGAAGGCGCTGCCGCCGAGACGTTAGCCACTGAGTTTTGAGAAGAAGAAGAAATTACCAACCTCGTGCAACTTCTAAATAAAGAACAGTTCGTGAGGAATTCTGAATATCTTTAAATATGCCGAAATTTAGAGATGGTTGGACTTTTGAGTTTTTAAGTTTAATTTGTTGCAAAACTTTCAAGTTGCATTCTACTAACGAAAAAAGGTTCTGCTCTCAAAATGGTTGTTCCTCCTTCATAGCGCATTATTATATACTAGGATTTTGGTGCTACGTAAACTTTCTCGCTATAGAAAGTCATACTATAATTAGGTAAACTTCTATTAACATATTTTCAATAGAAAGAACATTCAGTTTGCCTTGAAAGCATTTACTTTTTATCAAGGATCGCGTGGAGTGCGGTTGCATTTTAGAAAATACTCGTGTTTTCACCGTTTTTCCAAAAAGAGCTTCTTCACCAGATTACTAGCGATCATTCGGTAGTTTGAGAACTGGAGAATTTAGCAATAATTTTGGTTTCTGAAAGCATCACTGATAAGAAAGAGAAAATTACGTTTTGCTTTTGGAGTAAGCTGTTTCAACAATGCAGCAAATTTTTGGGATTATATCGAGAATTTTGACGATGAGAAGGTTTGATTTTGATAAAAGATCACAGAACAGACTTCTGTAAAAAGTTCTATAGTGAAGGTAACTACGGTTCAGCGAGAAAACCACATTGTCGTAAAAGGGAACATATTTTTAATTCCTATATAACATTTTCTTCCTTTTTCAATTACACTTTTGCAGTCATTCGATAGCTTGAAAAATTACATTTCTACACTGAGTTTGCTTTGTGAAAAGACTTTCATAGTACATTCCACTAACCAAAAGAATGGTAACGTTTTGCAATCGAAGTTCATTTTCCCAATATCACAAGGGATTTTTTTATGTTTTATAGTGAATCTTTGATTGCAGAAAAACTTTGTCACCATGAGGTATTGAATATGACTGGGGAGATTTATATAACTTGTTTTTAGTAGAAAGAGCACCCAATTGTCCGAAAAAATTTCTACTTTTTAGTACGAACTGTGCAAAATACAGTTACATTCTGTGAAATATGCTCCTGTTTTTTTTTGCATTTTTTACATAGAGAATTTTTTCACTATACTATTAGTAATCAATTAACAGCTTGGTAAATGAATATTTTGTAGTAGGTTTGGTTCACAAAAAAGCCTTCTTATTGCGAGGAATAAGTGAAAAGAGGACCGCGGCTTGCTTTTGGACTAAATAGCTCGTTGTCTGAACTTTGGCCTTTTTATACTTATACAAATGGTTTTTGATTTTTAATCAAACTTAATGTTTTGAAAGGGCAGATCATTTACTGGAGAAATTTATATTTGTATGGAGAATAACCACGTGTTTTAATCCCTATTTTTGCAATTCAAAAGGTATATCCTTGGGAAACGCATATTTTCAGCCCTCATTGCTCATTTCTATCGCCTGTTTTGTAGAAATTAAACTCGAAAACGACATGTTGGTAATGTGGAACTCGTAGAAGAAACATATATGGAGTTTTAGTTTGCGGCCGGAGTAATCATCGACGAAGTTCGTGACTGATCAAATTTTGGAGCACTTCCATAGAAAAGCGCACTTACACTATACCTCCTGCTTTTTCAGTAGACTACTAGTAGTCATTTGATAGCTTAAAAAAATGAAGTTTTCAGTACTAGGCTTGGTTCAAAAAAGGTTTTCTTAGAAAGTAATACCAGCGCGGGGAAAAATACGCCTCGCCTCGCCTTCGGGAAATTCTTCCACGGTTTTGTTGACTGTTATGTAGCGAAATTTAGATAGTCGGGACACTTCAATATCATCAGTGAGCGAGATATTTCCAAGGAAATCCCATATACATTTTTAGTAGGAAGTAAGCCAATACGTTCTAGGAATCTGCGTTCGGTGGGAAAATTACAAAATGAATTTACTTCTAACTCTTACTCGCCATTTTTCTTCGATATCTTGTAGGAGTAAAACCGTTTTTTTCCATCTCATCGTCACTCCGTCGCCACAGATATCTGTCTGCTGTTCATTTAGGGACTTATTGGCTTTTTGGCTTTAGGCCCAGATTTGTTGCGTGACGCAAAGGTATACAACCCCTCTTTGCATCCGTGAACTATATTCGTAGAAATCAACATGACTTATGCGTGAATAATCTATCATTAGGAAGGTGGAGTAGAGCTTGAAGCTTTTGTTTGAACGTGTAGACGGAAGAATCGAAACAAATCATGCGGTGGACGGGATACTCCTACTGGTGAACACGATACCCATGGCAAGCAGTTGGGCAGCATGGAGATCTCTGTTCTACTATTGGACGTCTAACCACCTGGATGTGGTCATCTTGTACTTATCAGGAGAGCTCGGAATTTGATCGGGCGCATGAAGTCTTCTTGAGTGCATTCAACCAGAAGGAATGCACAGAGGGCGTAAACGGTACGAATATCCAGTTTCAAAATCACCACGATAAAATGCGCTCGTAATACAGGGAAAAAAGTGCGGATAAAAAAAGTTAGTACCATGAATTTATAGAACAAAGCCTTTTCAGATCCCAACCCTAAGAAAATACTAAAAGCCAGAAATTAATGAGAATTCTTGATGAGGTGGCATCGCATGCAGTGTGCGCATAATTTTTGACAAACAATTGATAAATTTTTCATTTTCAGTCATTATCGTAACTTCGATGTATTTCAAGTTACGAAATAGTTTGAGAACGAAAAATTTTTATCGTCATTTTTGATTTTGATTCTGAAAGAACCAATTGATAAAGTCGTTGATTATTTAGTTATTATTCATATGCGGCAGTGAATAAGAACACGAAGTTGTAAGCATGAAAAATAAAGGTAAATATGGTTGATTGATGAATAAATGTGTATAAGACAACATTGAAAGTGTTTAATAACAGTATGAAACACCCCATTTCCGTGAATATCTGGCTTTTCTCTTGGAACGCAGGATTTTAGGAAAGAGTATCGGCAATATCCCTACTATAAGTAACTATTGACCTCTCTTCTATCACCTCCTATGATCTGTTGGCGATCAAAATGCTTTTAGTGACGATAAAATTAAAATTCGATTGGAAGACTGCCTCATCGTGATTCTAGCTCGCCGCGCTCAGATTTCAACTTGGTCGCCAAGTAATTAAGTAGGGCTGAGGTGTAGATGCAGCTTAACAACACCCATATGGCCTTGTTTTCGCCCAGCCCACATCAGTCAATCAATCCTTCTATCCTATCATGTTCCAGAAACTGTTACCAGACTTGTCTGTGAAGAGCTCGCGTCAATCCAAAAATGGTAACTACTTGCGATAAATACGAAACACTTTCACCGAGGGTCTCTCTAATTTCTAGTAGCAAATTAGTCGAATAGCAAGCACGAATCGACACAGAAAACAGAAATGTTCAAGTGGAGGTTCGCACTCTAAATCCGATTATCGTCTTAGACGATTTATGTGAGGCGACGAATCGACTGAGGGAGATGAAGGTCGCATAATGTGACTTCGAGAGTGTGGAAAATTAATATTGCAATACCGGTAGAAGTTGGCGACTAAATATGTTTTCATACTAATAGAGAGAATCAGTGTTTGTGAGCATGTCGAAGTATGTGAATCGCTTATGATTTGCAACGCACATGAAAAAATTTGTTTTATTCTAGTTAGCCTCCGTTAATCAAACAGTTTTTCTCCCCTTCCATCAAGTAGGCGCCTCAGGCTCAGAAAAAATTAATTCCATGTGGTTTTAAGGTGTATGATGAGGAAAACACGTTTTTAACTCCAAACCGACACATCTTGGCTCATTTCGGACCATACTGATAGACATCAAAACCGTCAGAGTTTACAGCTCTTTTGGTAAAGATGCGAGTTCTTTTCTTCTACCACGATGACTCAGAGTGTGCGAAGAGTGCTTTGTTTCAACAGAATGATGTATCCGTGTTGATCACACATGAGGTTGTTAACCGGTTGACTACAGGGACCCAGGGCGTATCTGGCCCCACCCCCTTCGCCGTGCCTCCTCCAATAATGTCTGTTCTTTTTGTTTTCGCTATAATACGCTCCAAAATTTGCAAATCTCGTATCTCTTAAAGATGCGGTGTTTTAGAAGAAGTATTAAATTTGAAGTAGTAGTTAGAGGTGCTCTGCATCACACGCAAGATCAAAAGGCATCCTTCAGGGGAAATTAGTACCAGACTAGCCTCAAACTTGTCTAATAGGATAAGCAGCACTGACTCGATACAGCGGGAGGCCACCGCGAGTCATTGTAATGGCCAGATAGGTGTTTAATCACCTCCAACGAAGTCAGAAATCAAAGGCTATTGCATGGCGCGTCCCTCAGGAATTGATCAACGCCGAGAACTCTATCTTGTTATCCTTTTGCTTGAATCACTGGCCACCAAATTACGCCAAATCTCACATAGTAACACCGTTACTCAGGCGATCAACCTTGTAATTTATTCATCACCATTTATTGAAGAATCTACAATTATAACAATAGTTTTCAACAGTCTGTAACTTATGATAACATATCGTATTTACTTATAACATAACATAAGGAGGCAAAAACAACAGTGCAATCCAAATAATACTATCAATGCAATACAAATACAATGAATACCTTTACGCTATCTGTTTCTAGATTACAAACAGCAACTGCTTAACATCGCTGGGGTTACAGAGATGTGAGAAATCATAACAGCATGAGCATAAGTGCGTTTTACGTCGAACACATCTAGTATTCATTTTTTTCTGGCATGATTCTGAGCATGAAAGGAGCCTATTTCAGCCGACGTCTTTTTATAGCACTCACAACGGCGACGGCTTTCGCGTGGAACATTTCTGAGGACTCTGCTAGTCGTCGCTGAAGGAGAATCGTCTTCTATATAACTGACATAAGTTGCCTCCTTAAGCTCGTTGAATTGAATTCGCTCTTTGTTGGAGCAGTAGACTCTGTGAGCGTCTGAGTCGTCTACGGATCTTATTTTCTCTTCTAAACGATTTTCTCAGAAAATAATCACAACGTTGGAATCATTGATACTTACACTGTTGAATGACTACTAATAGGTTAAAGAAAGAGTTGTGTCTAGAATGTTAAGGTGAAAACGAAAAGAACAGACGTGATTGGAGGAGGTGGGGCGGAGAAGTGGAGCCAGACACGTCCTGAGCCCTTAGTAGTCAACCGGTTAAGAGAATTTATTCATAAAAGATGATGTCTCGACGGTTTCGCCCTCGTAAGAGTCTGAAAAAAGCCTCTTTTCCACCACTCTATGCTGTTCATTTTCGAGTTGAAAGATCAGCTACAGAACTGGGATTCTATAGGGCACGATGGTCTTCATAAATGTGTAGCTGGTTTTGTGTTTGTTATGCTTCCATTGGACCTTTTAAGAATTTGTATTTCGCTCTAATTCTTCAAAAACACCAATCTCCAACGATGCAAAGTTGATATGGTGAAAAAGGTTTTCATAATTCCGAAGTGATGAAGTAAAATCTCTTCTATAATGTGCGCAACTCATAACTCTTTCACTACTCTGTTAATGGGGAATTTATCCCTGCTTTCGCTAAGCCAGCTTGTCGAATTATGTTCATATATTAGGTTGGAAAGGAGGTAATGGGCACTTGTAGGAAAATATGCATGAATTCCAAAACAGAATCAATAATAACTATTCTTGAAATTGAAGACCATCGTTTTCTGAATTGCAGCCATCGGTCCGCCAAGTTTCGGACCTGGTCGAAGTACCATTCCTATGACTTTGAATCATTCACTGAATTGTTGAGCAGTTGGCGGCAAATTTTGACTCTTTTGGCGGCTTTCGCTTCAGTGAGTTCGTGTGGATCTTGTCGTGACTTCTTGTGGACAAGGTCAAGCTGGTGGAGATGAGCTAGCACAGGTGTATGAGAAACATCAAGTTCGGTTGCCAACTCGCGAGCAGTTAACGGCGATTCATCTTGAAGAGTAGCAATCATTTGATTTTTGTTGTTCACTTGTTAAACGTTCTTAACGAGGCTTGTCTTCAAGGTCAAACTCTCCAGCATTGAGAAGCGTTGGAACTAATGTACAGCGCCACTATAAACTCACGGTCTGAAACCGCAGTTAATTTCGCACCAACCGACATCTTAGATGGTCTAGATTAAATAAACAAGCGAGATCTTAAGTGAGAGATCTGAGAGTGGTCTCAATAAAGCACTTGAAATAAAGGTATAAAGAATAAGTAGCAAGTAATAAGTCATTAACAGCGCAACCTAAAGCGGGAAATGCAGGTTAAAACGATGTATAACATAGTCTCGTTCAATAAGAAATACATTCCAATATCAAACGGTGCTTTCCAACAGTGTATAAACTGCACTTATTTTTTCACCAACCTATTATGAGACTACTACACTTTTGCTTTGACTTAAGCATTTGAGCATTAAGTACTTGTAGATAAAATTCTTCGTTTACGAGCCGATGGATTGTGGTCACTATGTCGTCGTGGTCAACCATATGTTCAGTTGGGAACGTGTTCTACTTATTTCATCGAATGCGCCCGTCATGACGGGAGTGGCTTTGTCTTCAGAAGTTGTCCATTCCGATCATATGTGAGTGTTTCACTTACGTTCATCAAGCTTCACCACGCTCAAGCAAAGAGTAGCTCAAAAAAACATTACCTCAATTTCCACAATAAGCATCCCAGCTTCTGTGCGTTGGAATCATCACTGAGGAATTGAAAAACAGCGTGTGTCCATATTCTGTCTTTTTCTAATTATTTTTGGCTTATCTGTTTTCGGTTTTCACGATATGCGAAAGACAATTGTTACTGATTAGATTGCGGGTTACAGTAGGATGAGTCGCTTAGTGAGCGCTTTTTTGCTTGAGTTCATCATGATTTATCGAATTGAAACTCATAATATACTTGATGATGAACATCCAAGGACCGTTCGATAAGTTCTAGGTGTTTATGGGCGGGCTATGTTTGCCTGCTCGTCAATTTTCAGAATGCCGAGAGAACTCCTCAAATACGCTGAACGGAGAAACAACGGATTTGGTGAAAGTGGGTTTATTTCTTGTTCAAGATTATTATTAGACAATCTGGTCAGAAGTAACGAAATTCATGGAAACAAACAGGGAGCTGAAAATGTTCGCATAATGCATATATGTAGAAAAACCTTAAACATACATGAGATGAATACAATATTTAGGCTTTCAATTCCAGTCGGTTTTTCCTCGAAACGGGAAATTTACAAATGGATCGTTAGTGACATGCCGTCTTTATGTTGCTCACATGTCTTTCATAGATTATCTATGTGTCTGGATAAAGTGTAGGCTTAGTGGTTCATGAAATTTTGTTGCCATTTTGCTAAACATAGTGATTATCCCTCAGACCAATATGTTACTTCTGACCAGATTGTCTTTAATATGTGATCAAGTATGTTACATGTCTGCGAATTTGCGCAGAAAATAAGTTTCTTTCAGTCATCTTTGTTAACTAAAACTTCCGTTAATAACTTCTGCGTAACTCGAATTACCCTTAATTCCGTGGTAGCGTCACTATAGAGGATTTTTATAGTGAATAATAGTGAAGCAAATAGTTGTATAATTGATCAAATGAATTTTGATCATCAAAGATTGTCCAGAAGGCAGCTTAAATACTTGGATACTTGGAGTGTCCGTCTTTATGAACTATGCGGGCCCGGCACATTTTCCATTCGTCTTTTCTTCTCGCTGCTGTCGTCAATGATGGTGGTAGGACACAAGCGTGGTAGTGCCGCAAGTTTCGTAACGTAGTCTGTGAAATATAGACAGCTGCCATTCTTCTTACAAACATGTCCTGCCAACGTGTGAGTGGTCGTCTTCTTGGTCGGGTGTAACCACGTGGAATCCACTCTATAGTTTGTTTTGCCCGTCGTCTGATCTTCTCAATACATGACCGGCCCATCTGTGTTTCGCTATCAATGTGAATACTTATGTATCACAAATACGAGACGAATTCTGGATATGTGAGCTCCTCAAGCCGATTAGATGATGTGAGAGCCGACTAAATCTCTGAAGACATTGTTAGATCGCTTAAATGGTATGCGGAATTCAAAAAAATCTGTATTAGTTCGCTCCCATGTCTTAACTTGTAGGCACCCATCGATAGTGGTGGAGTATGAAAAAATTTTGTATCTTGCGATTCCTTCTCAAACCCAACAGTCCTGTAAGCCTGACTCTGTTTAGACTTCCAGAACACAATATCTATCTCAGTTTTAGTTTTGGTCATCTGCAGACGTACGAGCGCTCCTAGCAGTATACCAAAATTCAACGCCTAAGAATACTCAATTGCGTCGAAGCGATATATCACTAACTCGAAAGTTTACCAAACAAGGCAGTTGAACAAATGTAAATTAACTGAGTGGAGGATATTCTAGTCATTTTTCATTTCTCGACAAATTTCGTAAATTTGCAATGTTTGTTCATCCGTTAGCACTTTATTCACTTCTGAGCTACGACATAAACATTAGACTTACTTACTGTAGGCTGAATCTTCTGTGCCAATGGCGCTGGAATCTATCGAGGAGACAATGGTCAACAAAACGATGCTTGTTCTCGACAGGCTCTCATTTGCCATCCTAACCGAAGAGATGCGATTTCGATAACATGCCCTACAGGTAAGTAGTTGATGTTACAATAGCATACATGAAAAATAGTGCTCAAAATGAAGGGAACATCTTAACGTCACGCGGCACCGGAAGGGGTGAGATGCGGATTTGAGTCCTGCCTGACGTCAAAGTTCTGCACACCACTCAACATCATTGGGTATACTCAAAAACATGTATATGCAATCCTGCATGCTTATAGAGGAGTTCTTAATTTCCGAAGGAGTAATTAGTGGAGGTATCGGGTTGGAAAGGTGGAGACTAAAATTAAAAATGGATTGAGATCTTAGTCAATAAGAAAAACATTCCTTCACACTAATTAAGCGGAATAGAAGTGGCAAGAAACCACTACTGATATTTATTTTGATATGACTCATTCTTCCAATACAGAATGGTCTCTTATTCCTTGTTTATTGAGCCAGAATAAGAAGTTATTGAAAAGCTTGTTTATAAGCTGACACTTCGATTCGTTTTGTCTTCTACCCTGTCGTTTTGTTCATTATGCTGTTTTGTTTTGAAGCTGTCCACCATGGCGGTTTTCTGGACCCAACTGATGACAGAATCTCGCACAATGTAGTCGTCTTATTTGATACGCTTATTTGGTAGTATTTCGAAAAAAGAAACACGATTGAATATCGCGAGCACGACTATAAGAAACATATTTTTCATGCAAATATAAGATCATAGTTAGAAGTTGATAGTGAATCTTTGCTATATTCTTTGTGATCTCCCATTTTTTTTTGGTGTTCTAGGCCAGTCAGTGACAGATAATCTCGAGTGTGTTCCCGCTCCTGGATGGTGTCCATCCAAACTGTTAATAACGGCACCAATTCGTGAGTTCTTCCTGCAAAGAGTTTGCCGCTTCGGCTCAAGACACAAACGCTCCATTAGCAGACTTGAAGATGGATATAAGAGCAGTCAATACGAGCCAGAGATACCATGCAAAACCTGGTAAAACAATATAAATTCCTCTGAAAAATGTGGAAGATTCTCACTACGGAGCTTAATAGGTATGTGAAGTGCACTCCGCGACCATTTATTGTTGGTTGTGGACATGGAGAAATCTTTGACTATCATCTGAAGAAATGTCGACCATGGCGATTTGGTGACGTCTGCGCAATGTCTGGAATGTGCAAGTAATTTACTCATACTTTACACTTACCATTTTCCGATTTTCAATGCGTAGTACTAAACTCTTGAATTTTTTTTATAATTTTTCCTCCCTTGAGCTAATTTGCCGTATAGCTATAGTTCACAACATTCTTATATGAATTTAAGTCTCCTTCAGCGGGCATGAATGGGAATCTGTACCGCTGGAGAAATGTGGTCAACAGTTCATCTACTGTAAAGGTTCTGTCGCTACGCTTTACACATGTGAAGACGGCATGGTCTTCAACGGCGATTGCACTCGCAGAGAAGCTGTCGACGGTTGTGGTGTATGTGAGAAAGGAGAACGACGATCGACAGATTCTTGTGATAAGGTAAATACTAGTTTTGTTAAATTTTTACTGGTGGGAGGATTAGAGATTCCAGATCTAGGATAGGGCAAAAATTCCCTTCACCGTTGGGTACGGGCGAGAGTAGCATATTGGTTAGCGGTGCCCTGTCATGCATATAGCTGTTGTCTTGATCACCCCTCCACTGTCAATTAAGCCTCCCCTTCTCGGTTCAATATCGGTACCAGACTTGTCTGACGCAATTTAACCTTTTGAGTACCACATGGACACGGCGCTACCCTGCCTCGCAGCGTCCGACGAGCAGTTCGCATTCTACGACGCTTCACAGCATATTTTGTGGTGTTATTTCTTGAGTTTATTAGTACTGAAGGTTCTTTCATAAACGTAATCTCAGAGTAAAAAACACTCACTTGCCTATTACTCTACTATTTGATACGAAACGTAGATCCACTGGGTAACATCGCATATTCAACTTGTTTTCACATTTCTTTCGACGATGTTTTAAACCTCGACCCCGAAAACACAAAGCATTAACAACTTTCAAGAAGAACATGATATAGAAGTGGATGTAGTCAGTTTTGTGGAGCCTGTGCATTGGTTCCGTTGTTTCCCTATAGATTTACGTATCGTATCAAAAAGTAGTGATCTACAAGACAGTTGAGCTTTTTTTTTTGCACAATCACGTTTATAGAAGAACCTTTAGTACTAATTGGTACCAAAAGATGACACTAAAAACCTCCTGTAAATCGTCATTGTGGGAGATCGAATCAAAAAACTCTTTTCCCAATGGCCAGCAGCATTACCAACTCGCTAGTAAAGTGCTGCTCTCAGCACGCGACGAGGGTGGGGTTAACGCCGCGTCCCTGTCGTGCTCAAAGGGCCAAATGATTACATGATATGTTGTATGGAGCAATTCTACATGCAAGCTCTTCTATGTAAATGATACTCAGATTTTCGGTATGTATCGGGAGCAAGTCTTTGCTTACGCGATTTATTCTTAAAACGAATCAGTTCAAAGAAAAAATTCAATCTGTTACGTTAAGATACTGCATTGATAAAGAGGAGGGTAGTAAAAAATTACGCTATAGTTATAATCGTTTATCTCAACAGCGGTAACAGTTTAATATTAATTTGCGTCACATAGATACGATGTGTATGTTTTGGATTATTCACACATTATCATTTTATCCTATGTCAAAACATTATTTTTATTGTTCGAAATTAGTCATCCGGTTCAATGCCATTATTCGTTCACATTTATACTTCATTTTTCATAGTAGACTTTGTATAGTCATGCCCATAGATACCCTATATTACGTTGTTTGCAATGATTTATCCACTTGATAATGAGATTTGTTACCGTAATAGAAGAGCCCTAGTTGAAAGGTAGCAAATCTTTCTCCTATTCTGATGATTAGACGATTGACTTCCTTCAGTGGGGACCCTGGATGCACCCATGTGCCTATTTCTAAAGACCCCTAAAATATCATACATATATACATATGCTATAAGCAAATGAATACCGAAAAGTGACATCTCTATGAACGATGGCTACCTGTCCACGAATCAACAAGAGGTGTTAATGGATAAGGATAAAGGATAAAGCTCTCGGCGTTGATCAATCCCTGAGGGATGCGCCATGCATTCGGCTTCAATTTAACTCGTTTGAGGTGATTGAATGCAAATCTGGCCTTTAGAATGACTCGCGGTGGCCTCCCGCTGAAACCGAGTCAGTGCTGCTTATCTTCCCAGACGAGTCTGAGACCAGTCTGGTATCAATCTACCGACCCGGAGGGATGGACAGCTTGGTGAGCCATGAGCGCGAGATCGAACCATTGACCTCGTGTGCGACGCAGAGCACCTCTTACCACTGCGCCACATGCGCTCGTTAATGGATATACTACGAATAATACTGCTTTATATTGGTTCATCAAGCATCTCGTCGCTTTGTGATCTTAAAATTATGCATCTAATGCTGAGGTGTATGCAAAACTCTAATCCTCGGATGGGCATCGGACCCGCACCTGCTAGATATAGCATACTGGTCAAGAAACTGGCATTAAACCAGTGTGAGCTTCTCACTCCTTGCAGTTTAGCTGACTGCACCTAGTTCGGTTATTGCAAGAGACCGAGGAGAATCGATTCCACCAACAATCAGCGACATTCATAAAGAAGACGACAATCTTCAATCGACAGCTGCGCCAGTACACTGAAGGTTAGATGACGTTCGTGAATGCGGATGTAACGAAACGATTTGATCACAGCAAGTACTAGGATTAGCTTAGTAATGAGGAGACAGATTGAGTAATAAAAAACTGTAATTTGTTCTATTTGAAAACCAATAAGAATGATGATGCGGTTGGAGTTGCCTCTAGCGTAGTGGTTAGAATCCCCATACAATACATGTATACCCAGTGGTTCAATCTCGCCTATTGTACTTATTGCGCCTTCCATCTTCCCGTGGTCGGTAAACTGGTATCAGACTTATTTGAAAAGATAACAGCACTATTTAGAAGCGTTGAATACTGCCCGCAAGTGATTGATAGGCTAGGTATATGTTCAGTCGCCTTTAATGGTGAATGCTTGATAAAGTCGAATAAATGACTTTCTCTTAGAAATTAAGTAACGTCAGAAGCTCTATTCTTTGCCTTTTTATGATAAAAAGTCGTGAGTGTAATTCTCCAGTTCTTCGAATGCGTTCATTCCGCAAAATCCGGTCTGATGTGGAAATTAAAAAAATGCCCGTCCAGTGAAGCTTTCAATTATCGTCTGAAAATCTGCCAGAAGAACTACACCTGTACGAAGAGGACCACGGTGAATCGGTTTTTTAGATGTTAACTTTGGAAGTAAGTCATGAATACGTCAATTTTAGTGTCTTAAACGGCTCGTCGTTTCCCATCAACTGCCGCGACTATATGTACTGTACTGGAGACCACTATGAGGTAGATCCATACGTTATTTATATTGTAATAATTACAAATCTCTGTATATTATTATTCAAAGTCTATGATTAGTCTTTAAGATATCCGGGTTATTTATTTCCTCTAATCTGAATTGTTTTTCTTGTTGCCTGGAAAGCATTACCATGTAGACGCTTTATTTTCGCAATAGTTGCCTTTCGAAATCAGTAGTGCGTTTCTCCCTAATTAGTATTTTGTAGCTTGTATCACCCCAATTGTTTTCAGAAGAGTTCAAACTTTAATTCGAAGATGAGGGAATATATCTGTCTGCAGAAAGTTTATAAGGCAGCTCATATATTGATTTTGATGGTGTTACAGATGTTTACATGTCCACCATACACCAGTTGGGACCCTCACACAAAGCTCTGTGTGATGGATCCGAAGTGTAAGCTGTCTTCCGATCAAACACCTGTAAGCGAACAATTTCTTTTTTTATGATTCTTCATAGGTAAAATGAATTTAATTGATAGATAAGTGCACAGGGAAAATAGCTTCCTCTGTCTGGAAATCATGTCCGATCTAAAAAGAAAAAGAAAATTAAGTATTTTTTTGTCAAATTTGTAGCTGTGAACCGGTTTTTATTCAATTAACTTCTCTAGCAATGTTATCTGCTGTAAGAGAAGGATTAATCTCTTTGGGTGTTACAGCGAACTCAAAGGTTTCCTTCAGTGTCTAAGTATATCGTTAAGATTGTCTAGATTTGAGCTATTGATTAAGCGAAGAAGCAACTGGAAAAAATTGAAAAGCCCCCTCGTTTCTGAAGGGGTGCGGAAAACAGCAATATTTCATATATGTGAAATCCATTCTTCTTGTGCGAACTGCAGAGCTCCAAGAAGTTTTTTTTGAAGACCAAACACATTTGCTCAATGAGAAAAAGTTGTTCTATCTAATGGTCAAACTTTTGTTATAAAAAACTTTTATCAGGCAAGAAATCTTCAAATGTGAATCAAATCTTATTATGAGTGGTATGGCGTTAGAAAAATCATTATGAGAAATAAAACATACCTTTAAAATTCACTCGATATAAGCTATCAGTAATTATACATTCGTCAGATAACAGCAAAGAATAAGCTTTCACCGAAGGCCTCAAGTGGCGCCGCCATAATAGAACAGTGCTCACTATTTCCCCTAATTCAATTCTTACTAAGCCTATGACAAGGGTAAACGCAATCATTGTTGTGAACTGATTACAACGTATGGTGTGTGTGTGTGCGTGTGTGTTGTGTGTGTGCTGATGGTCAAAATCCGGTAGGCATTTTACTTCAGTCCAATATCGTGTGTATAATTAATTTTGTTTTCTAACGTTGACTTCTCTAAATGATGATCACAACCACTTAAGTTTTTAGGAAAACGTATACTGTTTAGAACGAGTGTTTCTCTGGTGACACAATTCCGTCGACTGATTGCATCACGTACAAAATATGTATAAATGGAACATACTTCCCAGCACGGTGCAAAGATGATTCTAGATTTTACGCTGGTATGTTCACCACTTTATCTATACATACTTTTGAACAACAGAGTTTTCAGAATTTGGTAAAGCAGAAAGTACTGAGAATCACCTGACTGTGATTGTGACTGTCATCTGCCCAAATTATTTTTCGATCAGGCGTTTCGGAGCGTAATCAAAAATCGAGAAATGACACCTTATCTAAAACTCTTTCGCTTGTTTTGAGATAGAAAAGACACTCCAAATTTCTACTGTTTTAGTGGCTTTTTCTCAGCGTTAGGTGTTTCATATATACCAAGAGAATTGAGTGGTGAGCAAAACCACGGCCTCAGGCGGGAATCGAACCCGCGTTTCATTCATACCAGAGTCGCGTGCTATCACTACATCACCGAGGAACATTCGCTCTACCACTCATTCCTCAATATCTCTATGATAGCTGTCAGCCACCAACTTTTAACAGGTTTGGTCCAGTATGTGATATCTCTTTATAAAGCTAGTTGAGCTGACAGCCATCATAGAGATATTGAAGAATGAGTAGTGGAGCGAATGTACCTTGATGGTGCTAGTTAGCACACGCCCCCGGTATGGATGAAATGCGGGTTTGACTCCCGTCTGAGGGCGTGTCTTTGCTCACCACTCAATTCTCTTAGGTATATATGAAACACCTAGCAGTGCGGAAAAGGCAGTAAAACACTGAAAATTTGCAGTATTACTTATCATACTGGCTGTTAGCTCAGCAGGGCTTATAGAACTAAATCGCATACCCGACCAAGCCTGTTAAACGTTAGTGGCTTACAGCTAGCATAGAGATATTGAATAATGAGTGATGAAGCGAATTCACCTTGGTGGTGCAGTGGTAGCACGCGTCCTAGGTAAGGAAGAACCGCAGATTCGACTCCCGCGTGAGGTCGTGCTTTCGCTGACCACTCAGTTCTCATAGGTATTCATAAATATGATATTTTACGGATGTCAATATAGTTCCGTGTTCGCACTGCTCTAAGTCGTCTAACAGTTACTCGATTGATCGGCTCACCTATCCCGGACAATGTGAGAAGAATAGCCGACTGCCTCACGATCACGACTGTGCAGCTTACTACGAATGTGAAGGAGAGCGGTGGAGTTACAAAAGGTCCGTGAATGTGCTCTAGTTTCATTGTTTCTTTCGGCGTTAAATGTATAGTCGATTCATTGTTAAATTCTTAGAAAACCCAGACTAACCTTGAAAAGTTCTTAATTATCGCTTCGGTTCAAAGGAAAAATTGGACGAATGTTGTTATTTTGACCGAATTACCTCATAAATCATATCATGCAGATGTGATAAACCGGATGAAGTTTACGATGCCTCGACAAGAAAATGCCAACGCGGAGCTGCGTGGCAGTGCTCTTCTTCTGCCGAAGTTCAGTGTCGAAGCGGCGAGGTAAACAGAGCAGTTAATCAATCTGAACTTGTGCAAATGTTGACCGCACTTTTATAGAAAATTATTCACCGAGATTCATTAATGTGTGACCGATTTACTGAGTGTATTCATGGCAAGTGGGTCGATCAGCAGTGTCCTAGTGGAAATATCTATGGTAAAACTAACGCTTTCACATGAATATATCAGGCATGACCACGTTTTCATCTCTTCGCCTCTTACGTTCAAACCCCTGCAAAGCTACCATTACTAGCTCCTCTTTTCTGCTATAAAGACTCAAAGAAATTTTGAATAGCAGCCAAGAAAATTTTTTATTATGTATCCAACTCTGTATTTTTTGTTACTATGAATTCAACATAATATGTTATTTTGCATATAGATATGGAGATGATGAACTGTTTGCCCGGTAGATGTAGCGAACAACAACAGCTTCCACAAGTGCTTTCTCCTCCATCTCCGCCACCTCTATCCCTGAGGCATATTCAAAAAATGCAAGGACATTCTCCAACTCCGCCGCAAGAGCTTATTGAGACAGTGCCAGGGCATCCTCCAACTCCATCCCAGAAGTTTACTCAGACAAAGGCAGGACATTCGTCAGCTCCGCCCAAAAGTTTGTACAAACAGATCCAGGACATCCGCCAGCTCCTCCTCAAGGATTTGTTCAGACAGATCCAGGACATCCGCCAGCTCCTCCTCATGAATTTATCCAAACAGATCCAGGATATCCGCCAGCTCCTCCTCAAGAATTTGTCCAGACAGATCCAGGACATCCGCCAGCTCCGCCCCAGAAGTTTGTGCAATCAGATCAAGGACATCCGCCAGCTCCTCCTCATGAATTTATCCAAAACAGATCCACGATATCCGCCAGCTCCTCCTCAAGAATTTGTCCAGACAGATCCAAGACATCCGTCAGCTCCTCCTCGAAAATTTGTTCAGACAGATGAAGGACATCCGCCAGCTCCGCCCCAAAAATTTATACAAACAAATCTAGGACATCCGTCAGCTCCTCCTCAAGAATTTGTTCAGTCAGATCCCGGACATCCACCAGCTCTTCCTCAGGAATTTGTTCTGAAAGATCCAGGGCATGCGCTATTTCCTTCTCTGGAATTTATTTCGATAGATCCAGGACACCCAGTTCCTCCTCAGGATTTTATTCAGGCGGATCCAGGACATTCGTCAGCTCCGCCTCAAAATATGTTCAGGCAGAGTCAGGTGATGGTGCACGTCCAACTCAGTTCGATGACGTACCAGTGAATACAGCTCAGCGCTACGATTACTACCAGCTTATTTCGACTTTGTACTTGATTTTTGTGAGTAATCCCATTTTCAATACTCAATGAGTCTTATACCTTGCCTTGTGTCAAATTTCATAGAACTACAAATGTGGGTCTATTGAGACAACGCGATGTGGTAGTAGAAGCTGAGTAAAACTTACGTCTTTTCACTATTTCTGCTTTTCAACCCCTATGGAACGGCTATAGAAATCGATGCAAGCAGAACAAAATACGCGATTTTCGCTACTTGATTAAGGTCTTTTTAGCCGTTTTGCGAAAATTCTTGGAATTCTCGTATTGTCCTGATAGAGAAAAATTTTTTCTTTTCGCTCAAATGATTTTGGTCTAGATATATGCGTTTTATATAGTGAAAAACGCTGGCTTATTACGAATTATAATGAATTTGACAAGTAATCATCTCTAATAAATTGTATGGAGTATATCACAATAAAAAAACTTTAGTTTTGATATATTGTAGTTTTATACATGATCCAAGAGCCATAATGGTGAATAAAAATTGGAAAACAGTAAGCAATTTGCAACAAAAATGATAATGCATGCTGTATTCGACACTAGTTTATCGTGAACTCTCACCATAACTAAGTTCATATCAATAATTCTTTTATTTACAATTATTCAAAATTGAGGTAAGCGAGAAAAGGTTAAGTATTTATGGATAGTGGAAGAATTCTGAGCGCTATGGGACAATCGTGTTTGAAGAAAGGCTTAAAACATCAGCATTATGCAAACTTTTGGTCAGAAATATGTGTCGCCAGAGAAGTATTCTCGCTGCTTCTTTCCCAATCACACCAGATTCAGATAAAGTACTTTAACTTCTTTTTGAGGCTTTACTAATTATTCGGCACCTTGAGTATCGAGAGCCTGAACGGTGTGTTTTATTTTCCAAATGGTTTCTATATTATGCTGTAAAGGTGAAGTAAATTTTTTGCTACTTATGTGTAAGACGGCGACAGATTTTTAAGTCGATCTTATTCGCTGGTCAGGGTTTTTTCTAGAAATGTTAGTAATCATTAGAGAGCCAAATCTCTAGCTACAACTATGCGTTGCCGGTTTTTCAGATCACCCTTTTATTTCGCTGTGGCATGCAAAATAAAATTTCGTTTCTCATTCGTTTTTTGCCTTCACTTTTACACGCATAGGATTCGAGACTCCAAAAGCATATCAGTTTGTACACAATTTCAGAAAGAATGTTTAAAGCCTAAGCGAGGTTGGTACGCCAGGGCCATACGCGCGTGTCTCGGAGGTCTCGCCCTCCTCGTCAATGACCCACGCCCCACATTGAGCTCTGCATTGTAGTAACGAGAGAGGCGTATGTGGTGACGGCACAGTGTACAATGACAATGATCCATCGACTGAGAGGTGGTGACGGACCAGTGTCATTGTACACTGTGCCGTCACCACATACGCCTCTCTCGTTACTACAATGCAGGGCTCAATGTGGGGCGTAGAGGGCGAGACCTCCGAAACACGCGTATATGGCCTTGGCGTACCAACCTCGCTTAGGCTTTAAACATTCCTTTTGAGATTATTTTGAATGTTTATTGCAAGGTTTTAGAAAACAGTAGATACCATGGATCAAGCTTGTAGATAATTTCCCATAGCAACAGAATCTACGTTTTCATTTGAAGGTGCTGTCGATGTGGTGGAAAATTCCCCATTAAAAACAATATTTCGAACGCAATCGGTCGTTCCGCCGCACCCCCGTTCCCTCGCTCCGTGAGTTGGCCGGTAAGTAAAGTAACCGAAAAGGTTCATAGCTGAGTAAATTGTGAAGGCAAGTTACAGCAATGACTTGTTAGTAAGATAATCGCCTGATCTGCCGCGTTACTCGACAGTGACCTGCCGCATTATGGCGGCAACTATTTTTATTTTATCTTTCGTTTTGAGTGTTTTTTTGAGACTACGGCTCAAATTTCAATATGCCAAGTAATCATTTTTGAGCCACACATATTACGTTGGTCTGTTAAATAAGGGCTGAGTTATAGAGCCCGCTACACGTGTTTCAACCTTGCAGTCTCGTCAGTCGGGCAGAAAGGTTAACTGATTGAAATGATTATTTGGCACATTTTTATAGGATTCTGAGAATCATTATTTAGCAATTGTTATTTTATTGAGGATTTTTCTTACCGCATCGACATAAGTACACCCTGACGTGATTTTCGTGCTTCTAGCAATTTATACTCGTGGCAAGAATGAAGGCGAAATGCGACTGAGAAATAATTTTTTTTGGAGGCTACAGGGTTATAAAAGGGATGCTTAAAAAAGCCGGCCACGTACTGTTGTAGATAAAGATTCCAAATAACTGCAAAATTTCAAAAAAAATAAATTTAAGCTTCCAAATAACTACAATACTTCTATGGAAATTGCCTGCTCAGCGAGTGAGAGTGGCACAAAAATTCGTCACCGCTTGACATACAAGTACCAATTTTTCTTTCACACTCAATCATCTTTCGCTGAAGAGAGGTTCTCATTCACATTTTCAACAACCATCTGATAGCTCAGATCTCAACGTCTCAATGATAAACTTGGTTTCTGAAAACGCGATTATAAGTGATGTTACAGCTAAAAGATCACTGAGCTTCGCAATCGGCGCCGTGTCGGTCGCGCAACGCAAGTTACATGTGGCGTCCGCTGCGCGCCTAGTGTAAGACTTGAATGTTCTTTTAGCTGTAACGGCGGACTAAGAAGTCTCCCTAAAAAGCTGAGCATATCCTTGAAATTTCAAGTCAAATTTGCCGGGATTTGTGTTGTCGTAGAACTGCTAATTTTTGAGTAAAAGCTTTGATCATCGAAAGATGCTCAACTGTCAAATAACATATACTTTTCCCTGTTACGGCGTAATACAGAGACCTATCAAAAATGAAGTGCGCCTTCTCAATTTTGCGAGATTTAAGATAGCGAATAACTGAAATGTCAAAAAAGAGTACGTTCTCGCAAGACAGGCAATACAAACGCTCAATAGAGGTTAAAAGATTATTTTTGTGCAAGGATGTGGTATTACCGCTGAAAAATGAAGGAATTGAATGAGGAATAGTCACTTTGTATCAGCAAATTTTCGTAAAAGGTTTATTCGCAATATCGCATTCTTTGTGTAACGATAGGACACCTCTGAGCTATAAACTTTACCTGTAGTTACCAATATACCACCTATGACGTCAGAGCGGCGGGGTAGTTTTAGGCGTGAAATGTGATGTTCTTCTCGCTCTTACGGCGTTATATGGCAAGCTTTCAAAAAACAACCTTATTTGTAGAATCCTCGAGATTTGGGCTATCTAACAGTGTTGAAACTTTTAGACATTAATCTAATATGTAAACTTCAGTGAAGAGCCATATAGCGGCCTCAGCCAGGCAAATGAAGAAAATTGAATGTGAAAAATATTTTTATTTTCGCTGTTACGACGTAATAAAAAACTTTTTTCTGAAGCTAAGCAGGTTTTTGGAATCGCAGAAATTTAAGCTTTCGTGATTACCAAATGTTTGGAAAAAAGCTTTTCGGCAGCAAGAAAGGCCTTCAAACAATCGCGTACCTGAGCTAGTACACGTCGTCCCTTAGGGGTTAATGCTAGGAATAACTGCATTCTATGCAATTTGCACTTCAGTCGAATGAAATGATGATATATCTGTAGGGATTCGTCTCTCCATCATGTGTAGGTAACATCAGTCTCGCCGATCAGTACGACTGTGCTCGATACTGGGAATGTGGATTATCGGGAAGATTTTGGAGTCGAGTATGTTAAGAAAAATCAACTGGGTCATGAGTACACTAACTGTTGTCATTTTCAGGCTTGTCCAGCTGGATACGTTTACTCCATTTCTAGGAAGTATTGCATTCCAGGGTTTGTCGATCGCACTCGAATTTTTTTTTTTTGTAAAGACTTCATTATTAAGAAGGAAAGTTGGCTAGTTCAGAAGTTAGTTATATGGTCCTAGTACACTTCAAGTGAGATCACTAATTTCCAATATTCAATCGCATCGTTCCATATTGTTCTTCGTGATTCTTTCCTAATTAGTGTAAATACAGTCTCTTGAAGCCCATTACAACATTTTCCACACCCGGCTATTGCTAATTCTAGTCTGTTTTCATTATCGATTGGATTGCTCGAATATTTCGGCTATACTTCCAATCTACTGTGTTTGAGACCTCACTCAAAAACCAGTATATAGTCTGATAGAAATTTTTTTCGTCTTTGAGATGTTACGCATTTCGAGTGATATACTTACGTTCTGGTGTTGCACGCACGCCTCATCAGTACCGCATGCCTTTCGGCTCACCATTACAACTAATAGTAGAGCCACCGAATGTATTAATCTAGACGAACTGGAAAGATCACTGTCTAGAGTGATTTTCAGTCGATGGCTTACGTCGGTTACAAAGCATAAGGCAATACCTTCCAATCGACTTCGTTTGCGACATCGCTTAAATTTCATTATATAATCCATGTGATCGACTGTTTTTAAAACCTCGTAATGAACATGCAAAATAATTCCAAAAAAAGAATGTCCGAAACACCGTTGTATGGCTCTGGCGCACCGACCTCGTTTAGGCTGAAAACATTCTTTTTTTTTTTGGAATTATTTCAATATATGGTCTTACACGATTTTTCTTAGTGTTTTCGAGGTTAACTATGGCATTTCCAGTAGCATAAGAAGCGTTAGGGCGTTACGCGCACGCAAGCAAAAATTTAACAGTCTTTAAAACTCGCTTCTTTATCTATTTTGCAGAATTACAGAAAAGGGTACAAATGGAAGACGGTGAATATGCAAACTTATAGGTTCTGCCTTTCACTGAGCTATCAATCTCATAAGGTGCTTGCATGAGAAACCGGAGTCCTTATTGTCGATCTGGTCTTTTTCTAGGAAAATATTAATTTTATAAAGACATTCTTGTAAAAAATTGGAACTCACTATTGCAGGACGTATTCTCGAGGACTTTATATATGCGAAGATTTTTACGCATGTCAGCTGCAAATGCTGATGAGTGTTCTTTTCCGTTATACGAGAACAAGTAAATATTCGACCCCATTCGTTAGATAAAAACTTTTCGCAAAAGTGTTAGTAATTTTCGAAAGCTTAAATCTCTAACTAGCGTTATACATAACCTCCAGAAGCACCTTTTCATGACGCTTCGGCAAAGGGAAAACATTTTGTTTCACACGTGCGTTTTTCGCGTAAGACAGTGTTCTTTTTTCAGACTATTACTAATCAGTTGATAGCGTAAGATTCGAAGATTTTAAAGCGGCGCTTTTTTTTTGAAGAGACCGCTTCTTTGTAGTGCAGCAGGAGAAATTAGGATTAACTTACATCGTGGGCATGCGTGTTTTGGCTAATCACGGGCTGCGCGGTGGCAGGCAGGTGATCACCGCGACTATCGATCGCTGACGCCCATATGAAGTGCGATTTTTGTTACCCATTTAGGAATTGTCTTTCCGCTTCGAAAGAAAACTCTAAATAAAACGTATGACTTTAATACCAAAAGATTTTCTCTGAACGTTCATCTACTTTTCGTGCTTCCAGCCAAGTAATCGCTGTACTGCGCGGCTGATATAAGGAATGATTTTTTTTGGATTATACAGCGTTACAAAATGGTCTTTCCGAGAAACGGCCACGTACCGCACTAGCCAAAGATAAGCTTTCAAATGGTCGCTCTTTCAAAAACTTCTTATTTAACAATAGAGATCGGCTTAAAATTCTGGGCAGCCTAACAGGAAAAAACCGGATTTACCTGTAGGTATTGTCTTCCAGTGATTTATCACCTTACTGTGGCTGGACGAGCTCCAGGCTGTGGGACTGCAATGTACAACAAGCATTTATCCTCTCTCTCTATCACGACCTCTTAAGCTAAGATGGTTCTTTACCTCTTTGATTCGCAAGTTCCAGTAAAATAAAACAGTGCAGAAATCACTAAAATCTTTTGAAAAAACATTCATCGACTAGATGATTATGGTGACTTTAGCTCGGCATTCCACGCAAACCAAATATCGTCCTTCGCTCATATGGCGATAATAATGGAGCCCATGGGTCCTTTGGTGATTCGAGTGCGCGAGCTCTTAATTATCTAAATGATGAAAACGATTTACCCACGAATGGGATGATGTTCCGACATGCTTCTGTTCCTAATTTGTTCGTCTTTGGAACATAGTGTAGCCCGCAAGATCGAGGTGATGTGCGCTTTTATTCTAATTCAGTTTTTTTTCCCCCATTGTCTGTTTTACACACTGATGCCGTAGACAACAGGCGTTGGAGCTCTGAATTGAGCGATGATTTTTTTCCATAGGAGAGCATTGTTTTATGAGAACCTGATATAACCGCGCGAGATCCTTCCACAGTGTCATAACAGACATCTACTTTTTTTCGAGACAAATAAAAACCTTTGTCTCGAGTGCTTTGTTTAGATCACGCTCAAATTTCAATATATCCTTTCATCATTATTTGAGCCAACATGTCATGTGGTCTGGTAAGGGCTCTTGTACAGCCCGAGACACGTGTTTCGTCCTTATAGACTCATCAGCCGGGCAGAACCCGTCGTCTGTCGATCCTTTTTATAGTCAGTTCTCTCGGGAGCGTCACACTCCTTATATATAGTTATCGACGACGTACGCTTTACACTCTATGTCAGGTGAGACATTCACCTAACCCAGAGTGTTGTGCACTCGATTGCTCATTGGCTGGTACTTTTATCATAATCATACCTTTATCTCGAATGCTTTGTTTAGACCACGCTCGAATTTCAATATATCCTTTCATCAAACAAAATGCAAATAAAAACAAAATAAGAAAAAATAAAAAATACATAAAAGTTTCTTATCTTGCCAATAAAATTATATTAGATAGAGAAATACTTTGAATGGAACACCACTTTCAATACGACTGCAAAGTTTTCTTCTTGATTAGCATTTGAAGGAAATAAGCTCTCTTACTTCCGTTTAGTTTTATTTAATCCGTTTAAGTTTCTTCTTTCAATGTGCGGATCCCGATCTTCTAGCATCCAGTTCGTTTTTCGTCTTCTCTCCGAGCGTTGTAGATTAGTGCTTATGCGAGCCTCTTTGGAACTCGAGATTAGCTTGGCAATGGTGTTCCATAAGGCGTTGTTGTTGACTACCGGAGAGTGTTGTGGGGTGGAGTTCTGCCTAAGCCGTGAGGAGCATCACAACCACTCGGTCACATTTCGCACCACCCCTCCCCTCCCCAAATGAACCTTTTGATTATCGAAAAATAATATCACTCCTACGTACAATAATAACTCCAAAAGGTTTTTCCTTGTAATTTCTTCTTTATATTTGGGCACAAGATTTAGCTTTGTCGCTAGAAGTTTGATTTTGAATATGTGAAACTTCTGTGTCGGAATTCATCTAATATTTTTGGCAGTTTTGATGACTTACCAGGCGATGGAAAAATCTATTCTAAACTTGAATTCGCCTAGAATGTGTTATGACTTCTGAGTATGCCAACTCTTTATTCGGACTATTTTTTGATAGTCTATGTCGTCCTTCAATCGACGGTCTTCAGACTCATTCCACTGAAACTCTAAGCTACCTTTTTTATTCTGAACAGATCACTTGAGATAACCACCATCGATAATCGAACTACTTTCTCGCATATATGTTCTAACAGTACATTTTATCGATTATGATATGGTAAGTTGTCATAAACTACACAAATTACAGGAAGTGTGATCAACGGGTATGCGTGGAGAGAACCTTTCAACCGGTTGCAGAGTGCGGCGAGTTTAAGTGAGTTGCGCATGGTGGCTATAATTTTAAATCCTTTTCACAAGTAATTCTTTCTCATCGTATATGCCCAGCCCGCTAGTCTTCTTCCCTTATCTCAAGTCAGTCGCGAGAGGGTCTGAAGAGCGGTGAAGAAAGCAGTGGGGAACGAATATCCAAATTTTGTTTCTAGACGATCCCCACCATGACTGCTAACATTTGATACTACGATATCGACAAGAGAGTTTATACAATACACGTAGAGAGAATTTGTGAATATCGTAATCATTGTGCACCAAACTTAAAGTCTCTAAAGGCTGTTCTGAAACTCTAATCCAAATTTCAAGGCTAGACTTTGTAAAATGTTCGGTATTCTGGGCAAAACTTCTATAATATAGCACGGAAAAAGAAAATAATGGACGATTAGGTCTTGTCATGGTAAAGACAATTGTGATCAGTCGTTCAATGGAAAAATATGAATGAAAAAAGAGAGAAAACAATATCGACATAAAATTGAAATTCCTCAAGCAAAAGGACCTCATTGCGATCATTTTTTTCTATAAACACTATGTTTGTGATATAAGAATCTGAGTCAGACGTTTTGATGTCTGTTTAGAAGAAACTTTGGACAAATGGCAAATGAGAGTTATTCCTTGAGTTTGAGAGACGTTTGAGTGATCCTACAATCATGATAAATTACACATCATGTAGTAACACAAGTAATTTATGTGAGATACGAAATCAAGACCACTTCTTCTGGATCAAGGCACCCAATAAAGAAGTTATTAATAGAACAGAATTAGTACGTTTTCTGTGAGCAGTGTTCTTTTTACTTTTCAAACTTTGTCTGAGAGTTTTTTCATTCAAACATTGTGAGGTGTCCTTCGATTCAAATTCTCCGCATTTTCTCAATATTTTGCTACAATCCGCAATCTGCACCCTTTTTTCCAGATCTCTTGTTGCACTTTCCAGTTTTTTGTTGTTTCATACGACATCGTGCGTCTCTTGTGTTCTAAAAGGAAGTAAGAAGAAAAGGACTTAGATTAGATTTTTCTATTTCTAGGACTTGTCATAGAGGTCGCTGGATCTATGCTCGGTGCGACCATGGTAAACGGTTCTTCAACGGTGTGTGCATCGACGAGAAATGCACTAAATCGAATTTGAGTGAGCATTTTTGTGCTAGCAGATCGATATATCGATCGACTTTAAATATGTTACAGCTGAGCAGCACTACTCGTTAGTGCAGTGCCGCAGCGGAGCTGTTCGACCACATCCCAGCAGTCAGAAGCTTTATATGTTCTGCCAGTATGGAGTGTGGACGGAACGCGCCTGTCACGAAGAGGAAGCAGTTTTTGACTGGAAGGTAGAGCGCTCCTAGTGCTTTTCTTGCATGTTCAGGGTTTGTACTTAGCTTTTCATCACACTTTATGTGCACATCCGGTAACACAAATCTTCATCAGGTGCATTTCATGTGCAAGCTTGGGCTGCTTAAGTTCGAGCTCATAAGCGGCTTCATTTGGCGTTGTAAAATAGAAGTCTTACGGGCGACAGAACAAACCTTACCACAATAACAATACAGAAACCTTAGAATTGTAACAAAATAGGGAGAAATTTCAAATGTTGAACTAAAGTATGCGCAATAATGCGCGCTACTTGTCTGACTGAAATTTATTTTCGCTGCTACAGCGCAGTAAAAGGCCTAATTAAAAACCAAGCACACTTTTGAAATCATCAAAATGTAAGCTGGTGTAATACAACATTACAGTGTAGTAATGCAGCATAAATAGTGCAATAATTGTGGTGGCTTACGCTTCGGCGTGGTTCTCCATCTTCAGAGCCCGAAAGGTCAAAATCATTCACAAATCGTTCAGTCAAAAACCTCCATAAGCTCAGCAGAAAACGTAATAAACGGATTTTGGGTCACATAGCAAAAACTTCATTTCAAAAACACAGAAATGTAAGCTCTTCAATGGTAGGAAGCCTTCGTCTAGTAGGAAGGACATCTACAGAAAATGCTTTCCGATAACAAAAAAGAACCAAATCATAGCAGTAATAACTACATCATTTATGAGGATTTAAGATCTCCTCGTCCGTTGAAAAAGGTTCTCAGTGAGGTAATAAAATTTAGTTTTGGTTTTCCGACATGTAACGACTATCAACTTATAGTTCTAGCTAGAGGAAATGTTGGAATATATGGTCGTCAAAATTCTTTTAGAAAAAATTGTAAAGCGTCATCTCATTGAAACTTCAACTCAATGTTAGGCTTGGAAAATTGTCAATATAAATTTAGGGCGGAAATTCAACTTGTTTATTGCGTTGGAGATTATTTGCTATTACTTTCAAATGTCAACAACTGTTTTATTTTTGTGCTTATCTTTACAAGTTATGTTGGTGTCTTACGCCTGTGATCGCAGTAATTGGAATTAACTGATTTCCGAATTGCTTTAGGTACCCGGATGCGTAGTTTATCGAACGTATTCTCTCGATGACTACAAACCACAGTGCTACGACGGTGATACGAGGGCGATTCCCCAGCAGTGCTCACTCTATGAGGTATTAACCTCGGTCTTTAATATTGTTTCTCACTATCCTTCGGTCAGGAATGCATCTACGGTGAGTGGGTGAAGAAGGCTTGCCCCTACGGCCAAAGGTTCTTTAATGGATACTGTGTGGAGGGAAAGTGTTATGGGGAATCTCAGTATTGCCAAGTACGTTCGTTTCATCAAAACCATACGCTTGCAGAACGTTTCTATCTTGATCTAATTTGAGGAATCATCGGGAGTGGACGGCTACAGAAGAGTGTCACATGATTGTTCGAAGTATTATCAGTGCGTTCACGGTAAAGTTGATTCAGTTCTTCAGTGCTAGGGCAACCAAAATGTTTCCCTGGAAAGTTCCATAGCTGAGGTTTATCTTTCGACAAGGTCTCTCACTTTGCCAAGAGGCTCTGATTCCTAGGAAAATGTTCAGAGTTCTAGTAGATAGAAGTTACGAAATTGTAAGATTCTTGAATAACTTGAGCGTCGTTGCCCATGTCACAAAGAGTAACACCATCGTTGGACCACTAAAATAGTTCTCGTTATGCAAGTTGAGCTGCTTTTTAGTCCCTTCAAATTCTAGGACAAGTATGCTAAGAGTCTCAGGCAAAGACACCTTAGCTTTTCTGTATTGGAAGGACTCAATGCCACTGTGGCTGGATTTCTTCCGAAACAGCTGAACTTCTCATCTTGATCTAATTACATCTAGATTGTACGTCAAAGAAAATTCTTATTGTACGACCTTCTTTTACGATTTGTCTGTCATCGCCACCAGTTAAACATCCAGAAATAAGTTGTTACGACAGTCACCCTTTGAATCATATAAAAATCAAATACTGTAATACACGAATCAGTGTTGTCTTCTACTCGTTCAACATCTTACCGCCTTTTTTTGAGGAAAATGGATGGAGCGGCCATGTGCTCCTGGTACAGTATTTAACGAGCAGCTCTCCGTCTGTGATCATGCTGCAAATGTTCCGGAATGCGGTGGAAGAAACTAAATAGCCAATGATACATGAATACTTTGCTATGTTATGCATAAAAATTGTCTCATTTGTTTAGTTGTTGTCCGGTAAATTTAGAACGACATCATTTATGAAAGCATAGCGGACAGAAGATAATACTGATCTCACTCATGTAACGCCTTTTTCACGCAGAATGAAATCCATTAATCTCTTGTAGATTCGATGGAATTCTATAATCAGTGAAACAATACGAATTTTTTTGAAGTCATCATGGTGGTTGCTCTAGGTATCGCATATATCATAACGTTTGAATGCTTCCTAATCTTATTCTACTGCTTACGATTCGCTAAGGACCGGCACTGCATGTTCGATTAAATGAAAGCGATATCCCTGCGTTGACGTGAGGTCGGTATGGAAGGATTTCTCAGTGAATAGTGAGCACGTTTTGAGCTTTACTTGAGATGCTGTTTGGAAAAGTCATTCACGCTAGTGTTCACGAAATCTCATACTTGTCCAGCTCCTATAAATCTTACAGTATATAATCTGATAACATATCTTAAGCTTATCATGAGGTCTCTTATGGCAATTATACAGTGCTAGGTACCTTTTTCGTCATCGCAGCCTCAACACTAGCGCGCTAGCTTCCGGTGCACCCAATCCCTTGCAGGATATAGGACCCTATCTAAAATCTCACTCTTTCTCATTTCTCCACTTTTTTATTATCAGAATAATTACTTATTCTGTGAGTATGCTTGGAGCCCAATGTAAAAGGTGTGATTTAACATAACTCACATAGTCCTTGGTACAATCGTTCTAGGAAGAGACAATTGGCAGTCCTTTGCGTAAAAAATTTCTGCGATGCATATTGAATTGAATACGTGGCTTACGATTGAATGATAGGCGCCAAGGATTCACTAAACCTGGACCTCATGTAGGATCTCATGCATGAGATGATAGCCTGGGAAGAGTTGTAAATCTGTCATAACTGTCTATCATATGATTATAAATGCTCCAAGCCTTCTCTCTCTCTCTCTCTCTTCTCTCTCTCTCTCTCCCTCCTCTCCTCTCTTCTAATTCAAGAAGTCGTTAGAGGACTTGTGTGCAATTGGTCGACTCTTTCAGACCCACGAAAGATTTATGTAAACATTTAACGAAGTTTTGGGAACATTTCAGCACGATCGCTTCAGGATTTCTAGAAGAAAATGTCCAACCAACAATGTCTATTCGTGTCAATCTTGTAATAATTACTCATTTTCACGGTATTCTTTTCTGTAATGTGAGTGGCATTTCTATACGAATAGCTGGTGCTTTCATTATAAAAACGCAATAAAAACTGATTAAAGGGTAGAAAGCAAAGCGTTTGGTGCTCATCAACCGCCGATAAAGTGATTCGTTCAGAAAATGTTCTTTGGGATTTGTTGTCATTCTGCTTCGAAAGCTGTTTCTCATTAGCTAATTCTTAGATTACAGTATTCGTACACCTAACTGAGCAATATATTTTTATTCACTACCAATACGCTTCATATATGAGCATAACCATCTGAGAAATAGAAAAAATCATCGCTTAGGGTAGACAAGGGACAATCATGTCCACGAAGAATCTGGATAAGTGGACATTTTACTTTCGTTTCAACATCTTTGATTTCCTTATAAGATTTGACAAAATTCTCGTGCAGTTGCCTTTATTAATATTTCTTTTCATTTTCTAGAACGAACTTGCACCGACTTGAGATTTTCCGGGATTTTGCGCATATTTCAATCAGATGTTGTTTTCTTAGGATTTCGTGGCTGACTGATTTCACAGTGTAATCGTGAAGGGCATAAAATTATAATTAAAAGTATCGTAATGTACAAAAATATAGAGCTCATTCATATATAGTGCAATATGCGTAATAATCAGAAAATCTGTCGATTTTTAAAGCAACAAAAAACATGAATTGGTGAGCGATTTCAACGACTTCTGTAAGCTAGATTAGAGTCATGGCACCCAAATGAGGAAAAAAATGAGGTGAACAAAGTTGTTGTGTACGTGATTAGAAGAAATGGCACAGGTGAAAAGTGAACTAACGAGCGTAGAAATAAAATGAGCTGCAGTTGATATAACGGAGCAGATGCTAAGTATTGTTCAACGGCGATGTTTCAACATTCCGCGGAGAAGGTGGTTTATCATCGCCTATCGGAAGCGTGTCAGCTGTGGAGCTCTCTCGAACAAGAACCATCTCATCAGCGTCATAAACAGTGGCAACCACCACTGGATGGTCATGAGCGATGTCCATTACTGGGACTTCAAGGTCATCTGCAGGCAGCATCGCATTATTTTCCGGAAAAGGCACATCGCCAATTGGCATCGTTTCCTCGCTAGCACTAGGTATAGCAGGTAGAAGAGAAGAAGTTAAAGGCCTGAAAATAAACGTCAATGAATATTAAATTTATTGAGCAGTGGTAAAAACTCACTCAATCCATAGCTCGCCTTCTCGACGAGTTGTTTTTGTGGAATCAGTCATCACGACATCAATACCTGAAAACTGCTTACAATTGTGGAAAGCCGACTAGTTGTCGGAGTCGATGATTTTATTCGTTTATATGAAATTTTCATAATATCTATGATTTTGATAAGTCTTGAGAGCGATGAGGCAGTTGTAGTTTGAGTCGACGCTATTAATGGTATACGATATACTGTACATGTCTTTTAATTTCCAACAGGTTCAGAACATGTTCCTAGATGAGAAATCTAGCATTTTCGTGGACGAGATTTTCGTCGTACCTGACTTCTGTAATAGAGTATGATCATACAAAACTGTGAGAAAGAAAGGATATATGGTCTACAGACATACTCAGTGGACACTCTCAAGTCAATTGGCCCAATAAGACAAAAATCTATCTGCCTCAGCCATAGAGAAAATAAGTATAGACTATTGTTAACCATTTCACAATGTTGTAAGTGATTTACTTTAACGGATGCAGAATGCATCGAAATGATCACAGAAAGATGAAGAATTTTATTCTAGGTTTCATTTCTGCAAAAGTAGTCCACTGCTAAAAAAACTTAAGTATTGCTTGGAAGCGGTGGGTGTTGTAGCATATGCTCTGCAACAGCCATCAGCCATGCAGTCGATAATCAATCATTCTAAAAGAACGCCACGGTGACTCTTCCACCGTGCGTTGAGTTTGAACAATTCGGCGTCGATTTCTCTATGTAGGTGGTTCGCTCTCGAGGAATTGACTGAACCGAATGGCATTGTGCTATTGATGAGGCTGAAAGGCAAAACACACCATCACTTTCTGAGTGCAGCAACAGACCTCATGAAAGGCTTGAAATATGTTGTCAGAAAGTGTTAGTTTCAAGCGAGGTGTCAAAATAAATAGTTTAGAAGGCATTGTTACATAATTGCTGCTTGTTCATTGTTGAAAAGCACATCCATTACGAAACTTTCTAAACTATCGCTGTCACAGCACGACGTTGGCAATCCTTGGGGCATTTGTGTATTTAGATTATGTCTAACGTAACCACTTTTATTTAGGTACATGTCCAATGTTGAACGGCCATTTCAACTATGCATAAACCGCAGCTACTTCTTTATCGACACAATAAAGCTGTGTCGGCATTTAAGTTGATAAAGCATTAAATTCAAAACATAAGTTGAATGGCAATGAAGGAAAAAGCAAAAGGAATTACTACCAGTGCTTCTCACCTCGAGTGAAAGCGTAAGTGTTGCAGAACTGAATGACAGCGTTCAATGAGTGTTTGAAGACATCTTCGCCTCGCCACATCGATACCACGCACAATTCGTTGGCGAGCGCTGATGATCTTCCACTCCTTTTTCAATATCGCAGATTGCTGAAACAAAAGTGGAATTCTTAGCAGTCCTCTCTTATCGTTGCACTCATGGTCACCTTGAAAAGTGAGTAATACTCCAATTGCATTTATCTAGATTGTATTATGCCAAAATAGGATAGTGTGTGAAAACAAAATACGACAACTTAGATTTCCCATGTTTACACGTTCCGGCTGAAAAATCCATAATGATCGACAAAGTCACACGTAATGACTAACTTAAGTAATCGCACTGCTGAGAAAAACCGTTTATAGCACTTGTACCCTTGCTCATTTAATTTTAATGTAAATGAGGTTTGCACCGATAGACTCCATTTACCAAGATAAATTGACCAACAGACTTCGTACACGCAAGGAAGATTAGAGTCTTAGTCTGATGGTTCATATGGCTTTGGCAGAGAACCACTAAGAGAAACTATTTCTAAGGTTTCTGGATCTGGTTATCAAATAACTACCTGAGAAAGGAGACCAATTCGGGACTGCTAAAGAAGAACTCACAATTTAAGGATTCTACGTGCTGACACATAATTCTAATTGCATAGATTCGCTCCTTGTTTTTATGGAGCCAAACACGAGGTTTTAGTAATAGTTCTTATTCAAGCAGCTAACGTTTCAACGTTTCTCCTTCATCAGGGCCGCGTTTTACAAGTTCTCTTGAGGCATTCAAGTGGAGACCACTAGGTAGAGCCCAATAAGAAAACAAGTCAATGAAAAATGCCAAGATTAAAAGATAGGCGGTTTTAGATTTATTGCCAGGTGAACTAGCAATGAATAGAATTGTGTTGTAAACTGCACAATTTTGGCAGTGATTTTTAATTCAGACTAGATTGTACCGTTACAAAACGAAGAAAGTAAACCATAAATCTAAAAATCAAACCATTAATTGATTCGTACTTTGACTACTTCTTGATTTGGCTTCAGCATTAACATTTCGGTCACCCGCAGATTAGCGTTTTCGAGAGCAGTGAACAGAGCGCCGAGTAGTGAGCGACGAAGCACATTACTTGAAGCGTACATGAAAACCTGAATGAAAAAAAAATTGTTGACGAATCGAATAAAGATATAAATCAATGTATCCTTGAAAGGCAACTATAAAACACTTTACCCACTATTCTCTTGGAGACTATTGTTGCCTCTGGACTTGGAAGAAATGATAGATGACGAAAAAGTGCGCTGCAAGCAAGGTGCCCCATATTTAAATTCATACTATAGAAGAACGCATGTGGAGCAAAGGTTAAGGGTGCTCTGCGCCGCATACAATTTCAATGATTCGATCTCGTGCTCATAGCATACCAAGCCTTTCATTCATTCCTCTGGGACCTCAGATTAATCACCTCAACAGAAGTTAAAAATTGAAGATGAAATCATGGTGCATTCTCCAGGGATTGATCAAAGCCAAGAGTTTTGCCCTTTTGATCATAGAACATTGTAGGTCCGTGAAATTCGGAAAAGGTGCCAATTATTTTTTATGTTTTTGAAACACTGTCATAGTTCTTCACAGCAGTGATTGATATAATTAATCTTACGCAGATAAACTTTATTCGCGACCACTTTACGATTTCTCGTTATATAACAGTAGACAAATATTGAGAGATGAAAATAATTTATGACAAGACTATAGAAAAAGAAGGATGAGAGTAGAGAGACTAGGTTACCACAACAAAAAAACTCTTTGCAATAAATCCCAGGACCGACTATCTATTCCTCGGCATGGTTTGAATAATTGAGTATAATCTTCTGTTTAGCCGTTCCGAGGTGTTCTTGATATTATTTATTGCATATCAGCGAAGCATATAACAATACAGTTAATAATGCAGCATGAATAATACAACAGTCGTGGTGGCTTCCGTTCCGGCAAGGTTCGCCATCTTCAGAGCCTGCAAAGGTCAAATGATTCGGAAATTATTTAGTCAAAAGCCTTCATAACCTTATAAGAAAACGTAAGAAATGATTTTCTGGATCGCATAGTGCAAAACACAATTACCAACTTGAATGTTTTAGGTCTCTTGATTATTCAATAAAGATATGCCACTTAGAGTCATGCGCAATTGAGATTGTGCCTGCTTAGGCCGGGAAGATCAGATTGAGGTATGGTGCGAGGTCAGCGTTATTACGAGGCACTCCTTTTTGTGGTTCATTTTTAGCCTTTGCTATATATCCAAAAGGCTACCAAAGTCTTACGCGCGAATGTTTTTGATTCATTTGCAAGGACCGTATATTTAACGTCAAAATCTGCTTCTTTATGCTTTTGCTCCTTATGCGTGCCTAGTGGGTTTTTTAAGTCGGAGTTACGTTTCCTAGTTAGGCGCTCTTTTACACAGATGCAGAGTGATCTACCCATTTTGCCAATATATTCATCCCCGCATGCCTCGCAAGAGATTAGGTAAGTTGTACCTGACTTCATGCAGTCGCCGTCTCTGCCAATTGGCGCTTTAGTGTTTTTGGTGATATCTCGAGTACTCTACCGATTTATCTGAAACTGCTCTTTTCAGCATCGTTTAGTGGCTGCACTTACTTCTTTGAAAAAGAAGACAGGATGAATGGAACATTATCCTCGCCAGACCCTCCTTATAGGGGAGCCGAACTTCCTCGAATTCTAACCTGAAGAGCTCCTATCATGTTGTAGCCATTAAAGATGGCTATTTTTCGCGTCAAGCTCAGGGACTCTACCTTATGTTCTTTTCCTGTGCACAAATTAGCAGCTGTTCAAAGCATGTTCTTTCTAAAGCGCATTGTGTGGGCGAGGGATGAGCAGATAGGTAATGAACCAGTATGTTTTTGTCGCTTGCTTTGCGGTACCATTTTGCGTTGTAGGAGTTTATGGAGAGGTTGACTTGAACGTTCAAAAATGGAAGCTAATTTGCTCTAGGTTTCTCACGGGTGAACTTTATGTACTCTGACTGACTATTTAACAACTCAAAACATTTGTCTATCTCCTCTACAGTAGAGTATACTTTCCTGTAGGTATACAGATGATTGCTTTGTCGTCTGCTCAAGGCAAGAGGACATGGACAAATGTTTTGAGTTGTTAAACAGACAGTCAGAGAACATATAGTACACCCGTAAGAAATGTAGATCAAATTGGCTTCCATTTTCAAACGCCCAAGTTAACTTCTTTAAAACTCCTACAACAAAATATGATATCGCAAACCAAGCAACAAAGACATCCCGATTCATTACCTATCTGCTCATCCTTTGCACACAAAATTAGTTAGAATGCGCACTTATACAAAACATTTTTCGAACAGCTGCTTATGCGTGCACAGGAAAAGAACACAAGGTAGAGTCCCCGAGCTTGGCGCGAAAAATAGCCATCTCTATTGGCTACAACACGGTAGGAGCTTCTCAGGTTAGAGTTAAAGGAAATTCGGCGCCCCTACTAAGGTCTGGCGAGAATGAAGTTCCATTCATCCTGTCTTTTATTTTCAAAGAAGTAAGGAAGCCATTAAGCGTTGCTTAAAAAGAGCACGTTCACATAATTTGGTAGCAGTATTTGAGATATCACCAAAAACACTAAAGCGCCAAATACTCTGCAACCTACTGTATGACCGCCTCTGCAAAACCAACGACTGCAAAGTTTGCCCAAACGGCAGAGACTGCGACTGCATGAGGTCACGTACAATTTACCTAATCTCTTGCGAGGCATGCGGGGATGAATATATTGCCAACACGGGTAAATCACTCTGCATCCGTGTAAAGAGCACCTAACTGGGAAACGTAACTCCGACCTAAAAACCCCACCAGACACGCATAAGGAGCAAAAACATAAAGAAGCAGATTTTGAAGTTAAATATACGGTCCTTGCACATGAATCAAAAACATCCGCGCGTAAGACTTTGCAAGCCTTTTGGATACATAGCAAAGGCTAAAAATGAACCGCAAAAAGGAGTGTCTCGTAATAACGCGTGACCACGCACCATACCTCAGGCTAATATTCCCGACCTGAGCTAGGCACAGTCTCAATTAAGCACAGACTCCAAGTGAAAGGTCTTCAATGATTAATTGAAAGACCTAAAACATCAAAGCGCTTAGTGTTTTTGAAATGAAGCTTTTCCTAAGCGACCCAAAAATTTATTTCTTACGTTTTCTGCAGGGGTTATGAAAGCCTTTGATTTGATAATTTACAAATCAATTCGACCTTTCGGGCTCCGAAGATGGCGAACCTTGCCGAAACGTAAGCCATCACGACTGTTGTAATATTCATGCTGCATTATTAACTGTATTGTTATATACTTCGATGATATTCAATAAATAATAAAGAACACCGCGGAACGCTAAACAGAAGAAAATACTCAAAAAATTCTTTGTAAGGTTCAAAAACTTGTTCGGGGTTCAAAATTTATCGGAGATTAGGCTCAAAAGCGGCGTACATGATTGGATATGGTATTTGTGTGAAATTTAATAACGACTTTATGCAAGCCTATCAATAAACCAGGATCATGACTATGTAGGTCCTGTCTTTAGAAGCCGCAACCAGCCACCGTAACCACTTCATTCCGGCTCTATCCTCTCGATGAATTCAGCGCTGAATTTCATAAATCCAAATCTAATTCTTTTTTTTTCAAGAATTTAAGAGAAGAAAAGCCAAAGGTCTGGTGCATTTATGTTGCTTTTTTATTTCAAAGCGCCGCTACGAATTGCTATGGGCCGTCATTAGCTCTATTTTTACCAAATGGCGTGAAATTTTAGAACAATGTTCGTAAATTGCTTTTTCAGATACTAACCGTGTCACGATAATCGCGAATGACAACATCACTTTTGTCGTCAACTTTGTTCGCTGGACATCCACACAGCGATCGTAGCATCAGATGACTGACGTGATTTTCTCGTGAGACCATGCAACACTTTTGGTGGTATGTGTGAAGGGTGGTCTTTCTGTAAAAAACAACGTCGTCGAAGCTATGTTGTCGGTTGAGATTACCGACAATCGAAATGCGCTCGTCGATTGTAAACTCCTACTCAGGCAAACTCGAAAGTAAAACAATGTGCGAAGCATAATTTCTATTCATTAAAATTCTCTGACAGTATGAGATTCCTCATCTTGCGCGTAACTGAAAGAATATACAGTCATGAACATCGCTAATTATTTCGCTCTTACTTGTCAAAGAGAGCTTTTACGGCCAGCTCAGAATTACATGAATGTGAGCAATAAGTGAACAAATCATCAGAAAAATTATGCACTGTTAGAAATGTCGGCCGAAATTGTTGCCATCGCATCATGAAATTGAAGACGTGGCTCATTTCTTTTCTCCTCAACTACTTTGATGAGTTCACGTGGAGCGCAGTGGTTGGAGGTGCTCTATAGCACACAGTGATTCTGTAGTTGGTTGGCTCCCGTGTCTAGATGCACCAAATCATACCTACTCTGGGTTCAGTGATTTCTGGACGAATATAAAAAGCACTCATGTGATGGATCGGTATGCCATGACATGTTGCTGGATAAGTCAGATTTGTATTTACTCGCATGCACGATGCTCAATAATTGAGTGACGAGGAGACCCTAAGAGCTGTTCGAGAGTAAAATAGTGATAGTCTTCAACTCTAAACCAGCAACTCGCAGATCTAGCGATAGTTATGTGCACAGAGAGCTATGAGCTACATATTCTTATCTACAATATTGAATTTTCCTTGTTTTATCAGAATAAAGTTCTCAACTTTTACAGCTTGTCATGTCTGCAATTCCTCTTTTTATGCTGAAAATTTTGAAAACTCTAATTTCGCGATCGAATTCGTGAAGTTTCAATTCCTAGCATATCTACTTTTTGATCAATACCGAATTTGAAAATTTGTACACGATTAATGCAGCACCTTAAAGCCTTTCCTATAAATTTACGCCCAATTTGCTGGGAATTATAGTGATCGAGGTAATATTGACAATTGTCGAGAACAACCTTCAAAAAAATAATTGGAGTCGATGTGCCATGACGCATCCCGATAGAATAGCAATATGGAACACTTTAGTTCTTTACAAACTGCTTCAAAAATGATTGAATGTAGAGATTTCTTATTACGCTTCAGGAGCACCACATTCCAGCAAAGTGGTATTATCGCCTATCAATGAAACGATTAACTGATGAAATTAGAAGCAAATAATTGATGAAGTATGCACAGAGTGGCTTAATCCACAGCAGAGGCATGACTCCGCATCAATGCTCTAGTTATGAAATCGCTGACGACAATAGGCTTGACTTATTAGGTGAATAATAAATTATTGTCAGTGGGTAAGCATATCGCGACTACTAACTAAGTAGTTCAAATCTGCAATTACATCAGTACTATACGAAGTGCCGGTTATAGTTAACGTCGAGCCGGCGACTACAGTGGATCAATTCAGCGTCAAAACATTATTATCGGTTTTGATGATGCACGAAAAGGTTTCGGTGACCTATCTGCTTGGTAACAAACAACTTTGTGATATATGAACAACTTCTGAAGAGGATTGAAACAGATATGTTTGAAATGAGAGGAGCGGATTGCGTAGGACTACTTATCCTGCCAGTCAACGTGGACGGGGATATCAACCGGGCGTTGATTCAGCCCTGGACCTACAAAACATCTCATCGTTAGGGGATTAGAATTTTATAGTACGATTGCTTAGGGCAATCTCTTCTATCAAAACCATCCAAAAAAAAACCTTAGCACGCTTCTCATGAGTCTAATGAGACTCGACTTAACCAGTATTGAGAGACATTTGTGAGGAAAACAAACAAATTCTCAAGCAACTGTTTGGTCCACAGACAAAAAAATTGGAAGACCTCTGTAGATGGTTCAAGCGAAGAAACCAATCGTATACAGAAAGTGCTGCATTTCGCACAATGTGCACATGTGCCAAGCAATAACACAGCTTTCGTAGCAATAAATTTTCTCGAAAGGAAAAGAGTTGACTCGAAAGAGAACGTTCAAATTAATTACTGGAACAAACGGAGTATAAGAAAATGCGTGACCTGAAGATTAAGGTTTTCTTTTCACGATATAATCAAAAATAAAAAGGTACTTGAGCCCACTTATATCCTTCAGTAATTCTTCAATTCATTACCCCGAATAATTATCTAAGAAGCTAAACATTTAAAAATTGATTGGGCAGCAGAATGGAAACTCGCCGTACTATTTACTCATAGAGAACGTAGGTGCCCTTTAGTTCTTCTTCGACGAGATCAAGCTAAGAGGGTACACCTCTAGGTGTTCAAATGAGTATCTTGTCGATCCTTTCAGCTCGAAAGGGCCGTTTTTCTACGGTGACAGTGATCATCAATGCGATTAGTTGACTGAAGATTACGTCGGGATTAAATTACGAAAAAATTTCATGCCATGTATCACGGTTAGAATAATATCGGCATAAAGCTGAAGATTAAATTGGAACGATCTTTGATAGTCACTATTCACCTTTCACTTTGGTCAGATGGGAATAATTCAATCTACTAAGCACTGCTTTCTAAATAGATAGAAACCCTAATTCCCTGTGATGAATTGAATAGAAGCCACAAAGCAACTAAGTCTGTTAGACGTCATAATTCTCTTCTGAGATTCCCCAGGAATAATTCCATTTCGCCATGAGCATCTTCTCCTTTTTGAAAGTTTATATCAAAAAATCAGTGATATTGCCATATCTATTCAAGCATTTTATACTTTTTGAACAGGTTAGAAATCATCTCAAAAGTGTGAACTATTGTGAGTAACAAATGGATGTATCTAAGAGATAAATCAGTATCTATGAGGCACTTCTAAGCAATATATTAAAAGAGCACGATACCATTACATCGCTGATACACTGATGTGGTGCTACAGCTATTTTTACTCATTTGCATTCCACATAGTTTCAATGCTTCTTTCCTCTCCTTGGTTGTTGAGAGTAGAACATAAGTGCATTGTGAGTAAGCACAATAAGAAGGGCATAGTATGTGACATCGGGCGCTGTAATCGGAGGTGAACTAAGTTTTTCTTAATGTTGCTCATTGAAATTTCGTTAGACAGTCTTAAGCAGTCTTCCGGTTTGAAGCTTAAAAAGATAAGACAAAGAAAAGAAGAAGCATTTGTGGGAATTCTTACACGTATACTTTGAAAACTTTTTGGAAGGCGAGAAACACGAGAAAGAAGAAAAACGTTGATGAATTTCAATATCAAAAAGTTCGAACAATCGCTCATCGCTTTTTTGTAATTCTTTCCTATTTGATACAGGGAGCGAAGAGTATAGTGCTCAAATATGTCGTGCACTAAACATACTGTGTTAAGATAAGTAACATACTGTTTTTTGCTTCCAAACCTTTAGTGATCGCAAGAAACCTACCTTATACCGCCTGGATTAGTAAACTTAAATAGATATTCTATAGAAAAGCTGCTAAACTGATAGTGACTGATTGTGGTGAAGAGCGTGCAAGCGTAACGCTTCAATAGACCTATCCTGGGCTTTGGTGAGCTGATTAGATCAGCATCACAACTAAATTGTTAAAGAAAGAGTCATCAAGAGGTATTCTAACTCTTGAACAAATCAAAGACTTCCGCGTACGTACCTTCAAAAACCACACCCAGAAAGGACAGGAGTCTGTATAACATGAGACGTTTGAATTAGCCGAGAATAATCTTTTAGCATTGATCAAGCTCTGAGTGATGCGCCATGAAGTCGACTTTATTTAGCATCATTTGAGGCGATCGAATGCCTATGAGGCTTCTGTTTTGACTCACGATGGCTTACCGATGTATCAAATCAGCATTGGTGATGTATCAAATCATTAATTGGCTAGTCTGCTACTGATTCGTCGACCACGGAGGGATGGAGGCTAGGTAAGCTTTGGGCACTGAAGTGGACCTTAGACCACTGGTGTGCCACAGAGCACCTTTATACCACAGATTCATGCAAACAGGCAATAAGTACTGAGATTTCTCATTCGTATTGGAAACAAACTAAAATGAAGTCCTTTAGGAAGATAAGATAATTGTATAGAAGAAAAGGAAGCAGTCCATGTATTACTTTGTGAAATAATCTCATTACTGGACCTGTCATCCAGAATAAATAGCATTTAAGAATAATGCGGGAAATTACTGTAGTTAGAGGCCCACATTACATATGTGGGTTGTCAGTTTAAGCCCATATCCCAAGCTCACCGCCTTTCGCTAGTTGGAAGTCGGCAAATTGGTATCAGTCCTGTTTGGGATATTGCACACTATTCTTGGCACAGAGGTAGACACAGCGAATCATTATATTGGCCAGATATGGTAATGCATGATGAGGACAGATTCATGGCATACTGCTGTGTTATACAACAGTAAACAATTTATTCTTTATTATTGACCGGGGTAAAATGTCCACAGTACAGAAACCTAATGAGTGCCAGTTCTTCACTCATTTCCCGTGGAATATATGAAGCAAGAATGGAGTGTATGCTGAGTTTGATGAAAGAAATTGTAAATCATAAATCGCATGTTCGAAATATTACCGTTTTCCATCGCATTTGATTTTGTAGGAGCACTACACTTAATGGAATTACAGCAAAAAGTTGAGTAATGCGGATGTTTCACCTTGAAAAACTTATCTCATCAATCTTAGGATGAATAAATGCATAAAAATGATTGATCTTGAAATCTCTGGCATGCTGCGTTCAGAAGAATTCGTTAAACAATGAATATAAAAGTTAAAAAAAGTATATTGTATGGCGCAATCTTGAAAGTTTATACTAGGAAAGTAAGTCGTATGTCAAGTTGACTACAATGAGATAGGATCGCTAAGTACATTTCATCAATAAAATTAAACAGAATTATGCCACAACACGCTTATATATAAGCTAGAAATGGCGTAGTAGTGCTTCCGTTACCATAGCAAGTTTTAATTGTTGCAAACACCTGAGTTACGGAGATTACTTCGCCGAGTACGGATACTAACTCATTCAGCACCAGAACTTTCCTACTGATCAGTACGAGATGACCGTCTGGGCGACAGACATGACGGGAGTCCTAATTATTCTAATAGTACTATAGTTATATGATGACGTAAGGATGTTGACAGCACCCTTCAATGATGGAGATATAAGCTAAGAAGCAAAGTAGACAATCTAACGATACAAAGACGATGAACACTGCCGATAATATAATAAACAACGAACATTCAGATTAAATAACGTGAGTCCTTCAGAACAAATATGTAACCTCCATTTCTCTTCCCTCGTCCACAGCAGTCGAATAGTAACCGTAAAGAGCTTCAAATTTGAATAATTTTTGCTTTCTTTATTCTAATTTTAGGTAAACTTAGCTATCGAAATCCTGGCAAGATTCTGCTATTGCATGTTTTTTACTGTTTGACGGAATTCTGGTTGAAATGTTGCATTTCTTGGTTTACAAAAAGTGAATATTCTTCTGCTGGGATGATGAAGCAAATCTGCAATTGCACTTCAACACCGAGAAATAGAGCCATCTTTTGTGAGGGCGTGGACCGTCTGAAAATTTGGAATCATTCCCAAATATACCACTATCATTGAATCTTTTGAATTTGAGGGCATGTGTAGCGCAGTGATTAGAGGTGTCCTTGCAATATACACGTAGTCACAAGATTTCCGTCCTTCTGACGTCGGCAATTCATGCGCCAAACATACCTTCGTGCCGTCACTATTGGAGCCTGATAAACATGGCGTATCGCGACAGATAAATGTTCAATGCTTTGTCATTCATCTTTGATCGTTACTTTATTATTCATTAAGCTATTTAGCTCACCAGGTGAAACTTTTTAATCGACTTCTTGCCAGTGATTCTCAATAGTTTGTACTTAATGGATTTCTCGTGCCGCTGTGATAGCGTCTCTCAGTGGAATGTTGTAATTCTCTTACCAAACCTTGGAAACAGCACCCAAAATTGCACTATTTGCAAATGGCGCGTAATTTTTGTTATTTAATCAGAGTTTTTTTTCCTTTTTTTCTCAGGAGTTATAGATTCCCCATCCCCCTCCCCCCCATTTTTTGATAGTCCATGTTTCATATGTGCTGTGTGCATATATAACACTTGTGTGAGAAGAAAAGATGATAGTTTACTACGCAGTCATAGTGTAATTCGTATTAAACCCCTAAGGGACCGCTATAGGACTCGATGCGAGCAGAAGAAATGGCGCGATCTTCGCTTTTTATGTGACGGCCATTTTCTTCGCTTTGCGAAGATTCTTAGAATTCTTGTAACCCTTTGATAGGAACACAATTCCTCTACTCGGTCATATGCTCTTCACTAAGACATATGTGCCTTTCATAGCAAAAAAAAAACGCTGGTTTATTACGCAATCATACTGAATTTGATACCCAGTCAATTGTATTGCATTGTACAAAAAAGATTACACTGAAAATTTTTGTTTTTGATCTTCCCTAGGCTTACACAAGATCCAAGAGTCATTATGATGAATAACAATTGAAGAACAGTTAGAAATTTATCAAAAATGATAATGCATGTTGCGATCGAGACGGCGCCGAGTGTTCAGCCGCTATTTTTTTAGTTCTAATGATGTAATAAAAGGTTTTTTTCGAAAGCCAAGCATACTGTTGAAAACTTTCAAATTTCTGCTATCGAGTGGTTATTGAAAGTCCGAATGAAATGCTGTGTTTTGCGAAATCTGCTTGAGCGTGAATAAAATCTTGTATTGACTATTACAACAAAACATAGGAACTATTTCAACGATAAAACACACCGTTCGATTTCTCAAGTATCAAGCTATTGAATGCTTGCTCAAATGTCAAAAAAGATTAAAAAAACACGTTTTTGGGATATGGGTGCAGACAGAGGGAGAATACGTTTTATTCACCACCAATGATGAACGAGTGCTCTTCCTGTGGAGCACTTGACACTCGAGGAACCCAGTCGGTAACTGCCTCCTCCACTGGTTGTCATTAAAGCGAATTACGTGTTCGACCCACCTTATTTTCGATAGTCTGGCGTATAGAAAGGCATCCTTGACTTTCGTTTGATGACGTAGGTCAGAACTTCGGATCCTTTCTTTCACATATATAATAGCTACATGGGATTGTAAATGAACAAAACAAAGATCACGAATAAAAAAATTGCATGCTGATAATATAAACTATGAGATCGGCAACTGTAAATTTTGAAAAAAAACCTTCAAATGTTTGAATATCAAAGGACGGTTGGTACAATTCAGTTATGAGGAGACAAATGATAAACCAATCTCATTAGCTGCAGAGGAACTTTTCATAGGAGTGTTAGCAATTATTCAAAAGCTGAAATTTAAGGCTACAGCTACACAACGCCGGATTTGAAAGATCCTTCTATGACGTTGTGATCTCCACAAGAGCATATTTCACGCCGGATACAGCTTTTTTTCGAACTAATAATAATCTTAAGACAGCGTACTGCTTCCTGATGCCAATGCTGTGCTTATATCTTGAAAAGACCGTTTCTCTGCAACGCAGCAGGTAAAATAGGTTGAATCCGATGTGATAGAATGGACGATCTAAAGCCAGTTCACGTCGCGGTGGGTGTGGGGGTCACGTGACAGCTGGCGCAATACTTCTCAACGCGTCATAGGATCCGCTCACTGAGCCGCTGCAGCCAGCGTCCACGTGATTCGAGCGGGACTCCGTTTCTCACAAATGAAAAGTCGACTTACTACCAGTTGCGTTGCAGCTTAGTTTACCTGCTGTGTTTCAGAGAAACGGACTTTACAGGATATAAACACAGCGTTTGACGCAAATTCGATTATGTTATCGAATGATTACTAGGAGTCTAAAGAACGAGCTCTGTCCTGCGAGAAATATGCGTGTCCGACGCCAAGAAATTTCTTCTATAGCAACGTTTTCAAAAACCGACGGGTGACGCGGGGCTGTAGTCTGAAGTCTTAGCTTTCTAATAGCAACTAATGACCCTATGAGAAGTTCCTCTCCACAGGGTGAGATCGAAGTTCCATTTGTTCCCTAATAATTGAAAAGAACCGGACAATTTTCTATTCCGTCTCTCTGAAAACATCCTGTTTTTTCAACAATTCTCTATAAGGTACTGTAGTCTGTAATAATCTCGGATAAACTTAGGTAAACCTATTAGATTATACACAGTTTTTATTTTTACATGGAAAAGCATTATCAAGAAGGCATTTTTGACGTATAAAAATTTGCTTCACGAGAGGCAAACGGCTCTTGTTCCAATGATCAGCTATGCATGTCCTAATCTATTCGTACTACTGACGTTTTTTCTTGTTTTTTTTTTGATAATGGCGAGAGAAAAATAAACGTAAAATATTCTCTTAGCTAACATCCGACTTACCTATAAGAGTTTTCGGGCTGCGTAGGGCTGTAGATGTTGAGATGATCGAGTCAGTAAGTGACGAAAGTCGTTGCCATTGAGAGCACATATCCGAGAAGCCCATACATCAGATTAAAGATCTCATTTGATAGGAATGACATTGAGAACTACAAACGTCATCAACATCTTTCGATCGCAATGCGTTATACGAGTTCCCGCTGAGCGTAAAAATTATCATAGACAAGTCATTATCACAATCCTAGGATGACAACTCCCACTTCGACGCATAAGTGGCTAAGAACATCTATAGTAAGTTCATATTTTTAGCTAGTATACCTGGGAACTCTGCAAAAAGGCCAGAAAGTTCACTAAAACGTTAATCTGAGAACTGTAGGAAGATATTCGTGAACAGGAGATCAATATGGTTGATAAGCAGCCAAAGAATCGAATGATATTCAATGTAAAGACTAGCATTTCCCTAGAAGCTCTTCTTTTAATAAAATTGTTTTTGAAATACCTTCACTAATGGTTTATCATTCATCCTACTATGACGTTTTACGTTCGCAACTAATCTTACCTGACAGACTCAGTACAATGTGGAGCAGTCAATGCTAACGAAGCAAAGTGACCGACTGACGTTTAATCAATCTCCAGCATTAATAGTAATTTAGCGCGTGACTGCGAAATGACTTTCGTAATGTGGCACAAGATTGTTGACAGGGTTCCCAGCTTTCAGTGGCTAACATCTGACAGACTCATCTCTCCCAGAGGTCAAAGAAAGATCATAATTTCTCTCTTGTGAAAAATTTGTCTCTCTGTTGTTAATTTATCAATAAGGAAATGGGACTGTTCTTTCACAATCGCATAAAATGATAAAAATGAACTGATTTTTTTCACTATCCCCTAATGTATTAGTCTCCAGATCTAACAGTCACCGATTTATTGTGATTGTGCTTCACAAACAAAGAATTTTATCAGGAGACATGTTGTGAGATAGATCGAACAAGTGTAGATTTTCTAAGCAGTGGTAAAGAAGCTGATAATTTCCATGAGCGAAAAAATCACACCACTACCGTTTAACCCTCTCTTTGAAAGTACATCCTGATCCGAAGTTTTGTCTTGATACATAAGAGAACAGTGAGAGAGCGGTGTGGAATAGAAAGGTTATAAGATCGAACACATGGTGTATAGCTAAGATGACAGGGCACTGAAAAAAGAGTGACCATATATCGCGGAAGGAGTGATTGCAGAGAAAAGGCCCGGTGATCTATTGGTACCATGAGATCCAGGTACAGGTGAAACATCGGGTTAGGCTTTCCCCTGAGGTTCAGAGTGTGGACAAAGAAAACAGGGTTCAGGTGACAAAGAAAAGAAGTAAAGAAATACAGAGATTTCCATGCTTAATGGAGCGCTTGAAGCAATGACAGTGATGTCATTTATCACGGCCGTCGCCCTGGTTCCATCCTATCCACGTTCACAGAGATTCCTTTCTTCGGAGGTCGACAATCTATGCCAGGCTCGTCTGGAAAAAGTTCGCTTTCTAAGTCCAAGTGAGAATACTCTATACAGGCTATTTTAATACTTTATCGGAAACTAACTCGATAAACATTGTACGATATCCACAACGAAGGCATAATTCGCAAGCAACAGCCCATCCAAACGCAAATTCGAAAACCTTCGTGTATAATGGTTGCGAAAAAGCGAATTAAATGCAAGAATTGCTGGGATCCGCGCCATTAATGTGAGCAAAGGTCACGTGAAATAAAAATTAAGCTATCTATATTAATTTTCTACGAAAGTATGCATAATGTATTTTTACTACAGAGATTGAAATAACAATCATTATAACTTTCTGAAATTAATTTTCTATGTCTGACATAAAATGGATGCTCGTAAATAGTGCGGGAAAGGTATGAATTGTCATAGTTCAGGTATGTAAAATAAATAATAAAGGGGTTCAAAAAATACTGTATTGATAGCGTCATTATGATTTTATGATAATAATAGTTGGAACCAGCGAAACTTCTTAGAAACAAACTGATGAACGCCTAGTTCCCCCAACTTCTAGAAAACACCGAGTATACAGCTATATTACCTTCAGTTATACAAGTCTCTGCATCGCTATACCACTTCGTCATGGCCACAGAATGTCTTTAAACATCAAAGTAAAACGTCAAAGTACAACGTTGGAACCTCTCCATCCTTCTAAATGGTGATTAATTATTCACTGCTATCCTCCATAAGCAGCAATCTCTCCCACACAAATGATCACGCCCATAAAAGTTTTTTCAAAGAATTTTTCAGTGTAAAAAACAGCTTGTCAAGACAGATGGCCTGTAGGACTATCTGTTTCAAATAATCTATCAATCTATCATTTGAATACAAAAAAGTGCTCTACAAACCTGCCCACGGCAATAAGCAAAAACAAATGAGTCGATACCGACACTCTGGCCCAGATTTCCCCTATTCAAGGTGTTTTCCTCTTCAAATGGTCGACTTGGTCAAAGGACTATATATGTCTCTACCTTTTATAGTAAGTTGTTCATTTAAATCCAGAGATATTGAATCAGACCGTGAATGTAGATGTTCGCGGGAGGAATCCCAACACGCTCTGTCGAAACTTCTTACCATGATGTGCAGCTACCAATCAGTACAAAAAGTATTTGAATCTGAACGACAACTCTGAAATCTTACGGTTTGAATGCGATACAATAATCTATATTTGAAAATCATAAAGCTCTTTCATTAAGATACACATTTATCCATTTTTGTGGCACAAATATGTAACTTCCTTTATGCGACGATAATCTTCTGGAGGAAATTTCCCATTTACTTAATGAAGAAATCTTTTACAGATTAAGGAAAATTGCAATGAGTCAGCACATTGGCTTAGACAGGAGTTTCGTATTTCAATTCGTTTACGTTAAGAGGATTCAATTGTGCTTAGCTGAGCACGAGTTATGCAGAAGGAATAGACTATTTCAGCTGGCGAAGGTACAAATAAGCTGCATTTTCGACGTATGTCATCGATTTTCCTTGTCACTTTGTCAGAACTCAGAATGTTGTGGCCTCTTAGCCCAACTCTACACAAAGATTCGTTCCCATAAGTCGTTGTTTCCTTCTGATTCAGAATCGATTTGAGAAATATCTGAGAGCTACGTCTCCGATCAGTGTTCTGAATGTCGTCGGTTGTCGTGTAAGGATTTCCTTCGTGAGATTGAGAAATGTCTTTGGCTTCTATCACTCAAAAAAGCGCATAGCACTTTGTAAAGCTTCTTCAAATGTCTACCAACGAACGCTATCTGATTGATGAACGATTAGTCTCTCTAATACGTCTCGAGCATTTTTCCGACGTTAAGCTTCAATTATGACCAGGTGGTCGTTCTGAACTGCTCATGGTTGTCCAGTGCCTTTGTTTTGTTTTCAAGGATTCTATACAAAAGTCTTCGAACCATCTACGCACTAGGCAATCGAAAATGCTTTTTTTTACCGTACTGCTTTGACGAATTCGATCGCTTCGCCAACAATGTGGCAAAATTTGAGCAGATGAAAGGATACGGTACAAATGCATGTCACTCTACAAACAGTAATTTAGCAAACTATTGTCATTATTCTAATGAATCATGAACCTTGATATGTTCATTCAAAAGTCGTCCTAGTCCTGGATAGCCGAATTTCCATAGAAAATGAATCGCAGCTACATTTTCTTTCTCCTTTGCGCCGCTGGAATCCTGACTGTTAGCACTCAGCCATTTCATCTCTTCGGCTACTGGTAACACCCCTTCCATTCCTGATGCAGGCGATAGGTGAACAGTGATGACAACGCTGTTCAGATTAGTGTTCGAGGCTTTCGCTCACTTGAACGACGAAATCTGTCCAACAGCCACGTTCCACTCGAATGTCACTCCTCAGCCCTCTTGACTATTTTCGACATCAGCACTTTTCCATAGAAACTTTGTTAAATATTACATGGATTCACTTGGCGTTAGAGATTCTCCACGTAGTAGTCGTAAACATCATGAAACTCTCCACACTTTTAGAACTACCTTTCTATTTCAATTGGTGATCGCTTGATATTACGGACTCAAGATGCAGATAAAACGAAGAATGCCCGGAAACTTCCTCGTAAGAACATATCGATACTGATCTAAAACGTGGGTTACGACGTTACATACCAAGCGGGGAATTTGTAGAGCGACTGAGTGTGTAGGTGGCAGCCAAGGGAAACGTTGTGACAAAATGATGCAAGACAATATTTATTTTCAAATTTTGGAATGAGATATGGTGCTTACAGTGCAATATTCATGTGAGCTCCTTTATACTCAACACGGTGACTGATTGGATTCAACGCTATGGGTTTTAAAAGGCCCCATCTCACTATGTTTGTCTGATCCGTAGCTGATCTCCGGTAGTGAGAAAATACTGGAATTTTTCTCATCATTAAGGTCACTCAAGTCATTGTATAAATAAGACAAATTTGCATGCATCACCTCAAAAACGCTTCAAAAAGTCTAATGCATGAAGCCTTCTTCATCAAAGCCGAACGCACCGCATTATACTCTACTGAAAAATGTCAAACAGACACATGTCACGGCAAGACTAAGTGAACACATGATGCTGCCAGCGGTTAGCTTCTCACCAAAACGGTAAAAAAGATCATCGTAGTAAGCATATGATGCCTCTCTCGTCTTTTGAGAGAGTGATGATTGTGATGATAGATGAGTTTGAAGCTTGCTAATACTATAGGCGCTATTAGTTTTCTCCACCCACGGCCTTGTACTTGTGCTATTGCACATCGAATTTTAAGATAGCCACTTATAGTTGAGTAACAAATCCGTAGGGAGCGTATCAACAAGTTGTTTTTCACAGTACAGAATATGTTGTATCCTTATCAGATTAATATTATTTAAGCTGAGTCTATAATAAAGCGGTCAAATGAAAACAGTGCAGAGAATGTAACCAATGTAAAGGACATCGCTTAACTATCACCCAATATTATTTCATCAACTCAATCAAATAACAATGCGAAGTGTTCTACCACTCGACGGATTTACGCAAAGCAGAGTCTTACGTCGATTTCTATCGGTTCAATTCCTACATGTAATTTTACGCTTTTCAACTTTTCGTTTAACCCACACTGAGCAAGAGAAAATATACGGTCATGGAATAAACAGCACCACAGGTGATTTTGAACCGAAACAAACGCTCTTCTACCTTAATCTGTCTAATCTAGGGCTGTGTACTTTTATAATAAACACACTGAAATACTATGAAGCTCATATTTGTTTGATTTCAACTTGAAGTCCATCAAATCTCAGTACAATCTGCTTCTCTTTCACAACTCCACTTCTTTTAATCTTTTCCAGAAATTTATTAATTTTTGAATATTAGTGTAAATAATATCGTTATAACTTTGATTTGTGCTCATGAATGCTACATAAAGATGTGAGTGTTAAACAACATAAAAGGAGAAGATATTTTATTCGCAAACTCAGACGTTTTTCAAGATTTTTTCGGCTCTGTTGCGGAGACTACAAAGGACACAACTGTCTTTGTTCTCGCTGAAGCAAAAGGAAGAGTGCAGAATTTGTGTAGTCTGAATTGATTTGGCCACGCGAGACTTTGTTAGTTGCCTGTGTGTCAAAATCCTCGTATTTGGATTATCGTTTATCTTTATGATAACAGTACAATGCCAGCTAAACGAGAATCAAGGAATATGTAGGAAGATTATTAAGAAAATGCAAGAGGAGTCGTAGTAAGCGGGAGAGTGTGACAGAGTCGGAGTGAGGCCTGGAATTATCCTCTGACAATTTATACACATTTCATCAAGGGATGGGTTTAAGGTTACAGTAGAGTAAAACAAAGGCGAAGCTAAGGCTGAAGACTCCACAATAAGATTGGAGAGCATATGTTCACAGTTAGCTCACGTGAAAAGCTTAAATACCAAAATGAGCCGGATTACGTGACTAATTCAAAAGTACAAAGAGAGATTATAATGTCTCGTTAGTTACGACAGTGTTCAAGCACTTAGTGAAGCATGATCCAAAATGCATCGCAAGTTCAACCGTCTTTCGATGCATATACATAGACTTACGAAATTAGAATGTAGGATTAAGTGTAACTGTAGAAATTAGTGATTTACACTTGAGAAAGGGTAGACAACATTCGTCATATTATGGAAACTTTTGTCTGCACTCGGTACATTTTGGGCCCCCATTGTAGATTGGAACTCTTCTTTCGACTTGCCTAAATCAGACGAATGAGTTTTTGTCTAGAACTAATTATAAGTAACGACTTACGAGGATTCATATTTGCAAACAAATGAGACAAATTTTCTAATCGCAAAAGGCCCATAATGGCCGAAATAATCATAGTCAGGCTCGGAAAGATCGCATAAGGTAACATTCTGCAATCACCTTCGTTGGTCTTACCATTTGCCATCTGAAAATTGCTACTGAGCTAATAACTTCCAATAAATTTCAAGTGGTAAGATAGAATTCGTATTCAGTTTTAAAAATTCAAAGAGCATCATAAACAACACAATCATGCCTTCCGCGGAACCACAATTCTTCGGCATCTCTGGAAAACACTAAAGTATCATTGAAGCAGTTACACTGCAAATTTATAGCTTGCAAATCTATTTTAACGCAGTAGTCAGATATTGTATGATATGTACGTCTAGGCTCTAACGATGGTCGCCGAAACGCTAGTTATTAAATTTTCAGAAAGGAGAAACAGTAACCTTGTGCAAGTTTCAATCAAAGAAAGTGCACTACGTAATAAATTTTACATTTTTCCTCATGCCGAGGTTCAAAGAGAGTCGCACTTTAGTTGTAGCTTGACAAACCACTTCGCGACTAAAATGTAAAAATCAAATAAAAACTAACCTCTAAGAAGCTATGAGTCAAATGGATTTGAACACTTATTACGTTGATAGTAATGATATATATAGTAGTTGCGACGAAGACCATAACCCTGACGATCTGAGTTGTCAGCTAGGATTTGCTAAAACTATTCTATTGAAAATAATAATTATTTTTAAGCCCGTGTTATTGAAACACGCTCGCAAACTTACCTCAACGATGAGAAAAGCTGTGACGATGGGAACCATCCCCGTCGAATAGCTATCTGTTTGAGTTGTCTTCTTTTACAGGAGTTATTTAGTACTTTTCGATGCTTGATTTAAGTTTTATTGACTTCCTACTATGAATAGTCGATTGCGCCATGAAACCCACCCGTTGACCATATTGAAATGTAAAATTGTATGATATTCAGTCAGGCCAGACCATTTCTATATCAAATGTTCACCATTACGAGTCACAGGGAGATTTCGTTGTTTTGAGTACTTTTCTTAAGAACGATGGTCAGGTACGAGGGCCACTGAGTCAGGATCGGATATTTAGAATTCTTACCTTATTCTTTATCTTATATTATACTTTTACTTTCGTTCCGACATATTTTCTTGTTATCTGGTAAAAGTAGGAATTGTATTTGTTTTATCTAAATAATAATTTCAATTACCTATCCAAAGCGGAGGCCTTCAGCACCTTCCTGAGCGCCGAGCGGCTATGAGTTCACTCGTTTCTTAGAGTTATAGAGGATCCAGGCATTTTAGCTCAGCTGTTAGTTGAAGATACCACTTTAACACCTAAGTTGATCCGTCATAACAGCTTTTTTTTTACAGTGCGGATCCCAGTACTTGTAGCAGTCAATTCGTTTTTTCGTCTTCTTCTTGAACGGCGTAGAATACTGGTTGAGCAAGCCCCCTTTTAATTTCGAGGATAATCTTGCTGCGGCGTTCCATAGGGTGTTAATGCTGACTGCCGGAGAGAGGTGCAGATGGAGCTCGGCCCCACGTGCGCCGTGACAAAAATCACAACCACTCAGCCAGCACCCCCCCCCCCCCCTCAAATCAAGTCGAGATTTGATGATATCAACTGCGTCAAAAGTTTATTCAGCTGTATTTGAATATTACCACTACTTTCTTGAAAATAGAACATTAAGAGACTTCTTGCCCGGTTGCAAACCCTATGCGGTTGATTTGGCTTCGTGAAAAGTTGCTCGGATGTTTTAAATTACATTGTATCGAATGAAAATCCAAACGATGGATTAGACTGAACTACTAAATCAAATGGCATTTTTACTGCAACGCTTTTCATCGCACAATGCACGAAATTGTTCATTTTCTTGTCCCTCCATTGTTTACATTGAGGTATGCATTTTTCAAAATTCTATCAACTTCATAACAACGAAGTGTCATTATTTCACAATACGTTCTCGTAACTAAGAAAAGGCATAGCTTGTTCTGATGACCGTTAAACAAGATTTTGAAAAAAACATCTTTCTTTTCAGCCGTCTTTTGACACCTCGTTTGAAAGAATATATGATCTGATAGCCTATTTTCAGCTTTTCATGAGATATGTATTGGCAGTCATATGCGCTCGACGCACGTTTCGGCCTTTCGGCCTCATCTGTAAGATGGTGTTTTTCGCTCCAGCTAATCTCTCGCCTTCATATAAAGGAATCGACGACGAACATGTTACAACGCACATGCAAGATGATAAGACTGATAAGATATACTCCCTTACAAACGACTGGCTGAACAGAAAGGCGCCGTGCTACTGATGAGGCGGAAAGGCTAAAAACTACGTCTAGCACTATATAAGTGCTATAACAGATCTCGTGAAAGGCTCAAAATAACTTGTCAGATTTTTGAAAAATTGTTGAAATACTGCTAAAAAGCAAAAGTAGTAGATCGGTGAAAAATAAGATCATACGAAAAAGTGTAAAAAGCGGATAGGAAATATAAAAAAAAAGAAATGAACAAAAAGTCGAAAGACCGACTATCAATAAAGCTCCGCATAATTAACGAAGACTGCTTTGCAAATTTTCCTTTTTCGAAGGCTTGCGCAGAGTTGGTATATCTTCTTCTGAACCGATAAATGACGTTTCGTCGACTCTGCCATCTCAAGAGCCATCAAACCTTTTCGGGACCGGTAAGAGAAATCGCTACGCGCAGCGCAAATGACACAGCCGTGAGCGATATCGTTACGCAAATAAGGATTTTTTTCGTTGTGAAGAGATTTTTCCATTTTCCGTTTAACTTTGATATCTCGCGATTTACTCTAAGCGCTCATGTATTTGTAGAGCGATATAGTTTCTATGTGTGAAAAAAGGAAGGTAGATTGCTACGCAATCAACCATTTTGGGCATCGTGCCACTTGTAATAAGTTATGCAAATGACATTACTGTGCGATTTTTGGAGCTTTGATATTTTTTTCATCAAATGTCAATACCCAATGACATCACACCTTCAAAAAATTGAAAAAAATCAATAGTTGTTTAGAAAAGCGACTAATACTGCATGCGATATTAGTTCATCAATAACTCTCACTGTAACGAACTTTGCACCAGTCATTTGTTAAGTTCCAGTTTCTCATTATTGATGTACGCAAGAAATGTTCGGATACTTTCGATTTGCAGATGAATTATGTGTGAGATGAGACGATCGTATTCTAAGAAAACTAGGAAGTATTGTGAGATTTCGGTTTCGGCTTCTACATCATCCGTGAGCAGTCGGTCGATTTACCTTCCTGCCTCTCCTTATGATTTCGGCCTAACATCATTCGCGAGTCAACCAGGGGGAAGCCGAACCGAGGATCCCTCGCCGAAACCCATTCCTTGGAAACGATATCATGATGAGCTGAAAAAACTCTTGCAAGGATACGTCAGGAAACCAAGGAATAAATATGCACGACCAGCAAAATACTATTTGAAATATTTGCTGAAGTCCGCACATTTAGTGAAGGCGGATCATCTAAGTATCTAAGTAAGGAAGCAAGTATTGCAGACTTCTCACTCTATCAGTGATTCACTATAATGAGTCTCACTCACAGTTTAGTGTTACAGAGTTGTTCTTCAAGACAACTAAAGCCTTGGCAATGTTATTGGATGATGTGTTCGCCTTCTTCTTGAACATCGTATAGTACTGTTGAGCGCGTCTCCTTGAAATTTTGAGGATAACCTAGCTGTGGTGTTCCGTAGAGCGATCGCTATTGACTGCCCGAGAGCGTTGGGAGTGTGGTTCAGCCTCGCCCGCACCCGACAAGCAACACAACCACTGGGCTCAGACGCCTCTATATTTCCTACAATGTATTCTGAGTAGCGCTAATAGCATAGTTGCTAAAGTGCTTTGGCAATATACAGATCAATTTGGTTCGATCCAGAGCCTTGGTGGTACTAAGCCAAAAAAAACATTCTAGTGCTTAGGGTTGTAAAAGTAATGACTTAAGAACTATTATTAAAACCGGAAAATCAACATGAGATGATGCTCCTTATCATTTGTGATATTCAGGCACGCTGCATTACTACTCGTATTGAAATCTTGAAATCTATCCCGAAAATTCAAGGTTTTTCGCGCCGACGTTTTTGGCTCATGCCCCGGAATTCTCATTACTACTTCAGAGTCGTCACCGTTGTCCCTTCTGATACCTAGAAGATTACTTGTCCTACTTTTCGGTTTCCCTTTGTAGGTAAAAAGACCAGCAATTCCGATTCATTGGACCCCGGTGTGGTTGCGCATCATCCGAGTCACATAATAGAACAAGCATTCCCATATTAACGGCGATTACTGAAACCAATGCATAACCATTCTTTGAGGACTATCGATCAAGTTCTTCTTCATTCGTTTGTGTTCACGCATGGTGTTTATATGAAACACAAATCTTGTCCGGTTAGAGTCATCATGAAAACAGGACTTTTTAGCTTTCACTAATTTGTTTCACAAGATGATATCGAAAAATCATAAGATATCAGAGCTGAAACGCATGAAAAGCGAGATGCACAAGGTTGAATCATGTGGAAGAGCCGTTTCAGTACAGCAGCATTCGCTTGTTTCTCAAATATCCTGTTTTTTCTCTTTTTTTTGTGAACGTTCTTCTGTTGCTCATAACAGCTTGTCACACCAAAAAAACCTTGAAAACATTATCGTTCAAATTCACTATGTCTCACAATGTCACCAATGTTACTGAACACTAAAATGAGCACTTTTTCATTTGGAAAGTGATGTGAAAAACCATTTCATCTATTTTCAAAACAATAACAATCTGAGCTCTGGTTTTCTGGTCATTAAACTAACGTGACTGATTTGGCGCATAAAAAATAGAGTCGAATAGTGAATTATCAAGTGGCATACTTGATATTTTTCATCAAACTTCTGCATTGTTCTCTGATGTTGTATTTGAATGTTAAGTATTGAAAAGTCAAGTAGCACGCTCAATAATATTTTTGACTTGATTTGACACTAAAATAACATACAAATGTAGGCGTCTCGTTATTGCAGCATTGTCCTTCGTTGCGCTTCCATTCTGACGATCATCGCCTCATTGTGTTGTGAGTTAGAGATCCATCAATTCACGTTTGAAAGACCTCAGTTATTGATATTGTATCGCTTTTTTCCCCAAAAATCATTTATAATTTCGAGACGGAAACTACAAACAACATCTGATTGCCAAATTAAATGTGGCTGACTTCTCAAAATGTTACCAGAGAGAGCACTTAACGCTCCCGTCTTTAGGTAGTCTTTCTTAGTTAAGACTGCTTCGCATTAGGAAACAAGGAGCCAGCAAAATCGTACGCCTACCGAAATTCCAACACCGAATTTCAAAGTGTGAACATTTGAATCTCTCTTTGGCATTGTGAGATCAATTGAGTCAGCTGCTTTTCTGATAACATGATAACATGTTTGAGCCTGTTATGAGGTCTGGTACGACACTTATATGTATGGGTATATCCTCAAAGGATCGAGTGAACCGATAGGCTCTGTGTTACTGATGAGCCTGGAAGGCCGAAACAGCAGCTGTCTAGTACTGTATAAGTGCCGTATAAGACCTTATAGCAAGCTAAAATTTTTCGTGTTATCGGATTATCACTGTTTTGAGCGAGATCCACATTAACAGTTGAGAGGAGAGATATCAATTGCTTTTTCCACTAACGTAAAGTGATGTGTAAAACTTTCGCGTCAGGCGGGATTAGGACCCGCATCCTACTCTTCCCGGAGGGCGTGCTCTAGCTGTTATACTACTGACGCCCATTTTGCATGCCACTCTTTCTACGCTACAACGCATCTATCTGTCAGTCGCCAGCCGTCAACGGCCTGTGCCGGGTAGTTGGTTTTAACATTGAACCCAGTCACACTGATAGATATTGGTATTAGAGATCAAATGGTATTCCTTTTCATTTAACTGCTCTAGCGGTGGCATGATGTTTCGATTATACCCATTGATGTAGAGTGACGTGCGAAACTTTCGCCTTGAGCGGGACTGGAACCCACACCTCACTTTTTCCTGTAGGGTAGAAAGAGTGGCGTGGCAAAATGGGCGTCAGTAGTGGAACGGGTTAGAGCACGTGCTGCCAGCTCAAGTGAGTTGTGGGTTCTGGTCCCGCTCACGGCGAAAGTTTTACACAACACTCTACATCAATGGGTATATTCGAAAGATCATACCACCGCTAGAGCGGTTGAATAAAGAAGAATTTCAATTGCTTTTCATTGCGAAATGTCGAATCGATGGCTTTTCTGAACTAGAGAATCCATTGATAAGTTTGAGGCTATGCCTCTAACGAATGAGGACGCTACTACATCAGTTTCTTTAGCTCAACGACTTGCATTAGACAAATCGCCTTCAGTAATTGAAAGGGAGTGTTGACTCACCTATTTTTCAGTTCTTCTCTGTCTTCTTTCTTTCATTTCAAGGGGAAGGAACTTTTCTAACAATAGCGTGAGTGCACTGATTCTGTCGATTGATCTCGTTAGACTCTCTGACGTGAAAAATGTACTTGAATATTGGTAGACCTTCCGTCATTTCTCATTCTTTCATGCTAGAGTTTTCCCCCATGATTAGAAAACAAACAACATCCATGAAAGGTATTCTAGCCACATTAAAACTGTGCAAATCCTGCCCTTCATTGCCAACGAGATATGTATGCTAACGATACGTTGTTCAAAATCAACTTATTTGAAAGCATTGTTAGCAGTGGTTGAGGTAACACCGAATTTTCCCAAACGCAAGTTAATGTGTAATCTGCTTGATGATTATTTTTGAGCCATGCATGTGGTCTGCTATGGGCACTTATACACTGTGATACACGTGTTTCGGTCTTGGCAGCCTCGTCTGTTGCACAGTGCCTTTCATCTTAACCAATCCTCCTTGAGGGGAAGGGGTGGGGAGCCGGGAACTCAACCCTCTACATGGAGAAAACGCAGAAGTACTACTTACCTCTGCCACCAAGTGAAAGAAATCACTAAATGGGCAGGTGCACTCGACTGCTCTTGGCTGATGTTCATGAAATATCATACCATTCGTTTAATAGTACGTCTGCGTCCCTATGTAAGGGATTGAGTTTCACGCAAGAGAGATTGGCTAAGACGAAAAGGCACTGTGCAACTGACGAGGCTGGCAAGGCCGAAACATCGTGAATTGCTCTGTATAAGCTCATAACAGACCACATGAATGGCTCAAAAATAACTATCAGGCATATTGAAATTTGAGCGTGGTGTTGAGAAAACACTCGAAACAAAAGATATGATAATTTGTAATAGATTGTGTGACTGTTTACACGATAAGAAGATCGCACAATTTGCTTAGCTTTGAAAGTCCGCGAATGCACGAGTTTGGCTACGACATACACAACTTGTCGTATAGCATCCAAGGCGTAATTATGGAAGTGAGTAGACCAGTCTGTGTCCAGATAAGTAGCATGTAGTTGAAGGACTAAATGTCATAACAACACTATAGTAGATACGCATAGGGCAAAAAGGTGTATTGGAGAAGATTTTGCTGAAATAGTCAAAATTTCCCCTCCGTGGGAATCTGAAATATCTGAACGAAGATCCTTCACGCACTTTGCAAAAATCGTCCAAAAATCCAAAAGTGGATCACAGCGAGCAGCGTCTCGTGGTCACAGCCGACTTGCGCATAGCTAACTAGGATACATTTCTGACCAGGCACTGGCACTTCTTCCTTTACGGCTTGGCTGCATGCAACAGCAGTCCAAGAAAATGGTTGTACTTCGCGGGCTGGTGTGGCTAGGGTTTGCTTGGTCATAGTCTCCACTTCTCCAAAATGATTAGTGGTCGCTGAGTATGATTTCTGTTTCAATTTCGCGATAGCTAATCTGGTGGCTTACTACTTTTGACCACAGATTATCCCTTTTCAGACCAAGGTTGATAGGCAAGCGGCGTCGCGTTGTCGCTTTCTCACGGTACACAACGCCACCATTACAGCAACTAAGTGAGCTTTGATGTCGCACGGTTTGATACGAGACATATCATATAGTCCCTAAAGGGTTATGAGAATTCATTGCAAATTCCAAGGAGTTGCTTCGAGCCATGACCAGAAATATTGCAGGCGGAAGAAAGCTAAATATTGTTTTTGATCGCTGTAATAAGTGATAATCCAAGTATATTCTCTGACCATCGCCTTCATCATCTTATAAGTTTGAAGAAAAAGATCCTCAGATTGATCATAACAATTATTGAATTTCGCAGTATGCACACCATATCTTACTGATCCATAGAAATAGTGCTAGAAAAGAAGATATCCGAATCATTTACTTCTTATGATGCATTTAAACAAATCTCGTTAGGAGAAGATACATAAATGACTACCCAAATGGAATCAAGTAGTCGAGAAATGATGATGGAGAGAGAAAACTATTTCCGTGATATCCAAGATCTTTGTCCAAACGTTGGTCCATATTATCGAGTTAAAATTATTAAACGATGAATCTAAGATCAACCAACAAAATCGGATTAAATTCTATACTACTAAGGAGTATTAGAAACAAGAAAGTACTTCATCAAGAATTGTGAGAGCAAGGTGTCATGATAAAGCGCTGAATCGTTTCACCTCTTACACTGCCAACATTGGCTTAAGCATTTGGAACAAAACGCAATTCAAATCAGCGTAGATTTTACAATGCATACGGTCGACGAAAGCAGATCTTGCTTATACCAAGAAGCCCTCGATAACTGGCACCAAATGGAGAATAGATGGTTTATAGTGTTGCCACTATAAATCATCTATTACCACCTCAAATGTGGTCGATTCGCTGGTATCCAGCGATCCATAACCTCCCAAAACACTCTGAAGCGGGCTTTATCCATATGGCGTTTAGTCCTGGAAACTGGTAATCTCGTCACACTCCATTTCGCCACATTCGGATCAACCTGAAAGCAGATTACGAAGTAATCATCAAGACGTATGAAACACAGCGCAAATTCTAAAACTACTATTACTCAGTGGATTGCGCAAGCAATGCCGTTGTTTTCTTCCCTAGTCTATGACGTCAAAAGCTCAGAATATCATTATTCAGCCCCCAAAAGTGTAATTTAGCAGAAAACGGTGCATGCTGATTGGATGGTTGAATGGTTAGAGTTACGGGCAAGACTAATCTGGGTAATGTCATCTTCTTATAAAGCATATCATATCGAGCTAAACCAATAAATAAAAAAAACACAGGTCCAACTTCATGATATCGCGAATAAATTGAAATCCTCACGTTGAGATCGTCGTAATGGACGTGGAATGCCGGAATTTTGCAAAGATCTCTACAGGGTTACTGTGCCACCGTTTAAATGGCTTGAATTGCCATAACTGGCCCTAAACGAGAAACTCAGCATCGTATTTAATAGTCAGCGACATGTTCACACACCGTGATAAACACCGCGACCACTCTATCCCACTCGGCATCGGTGAATTTGTTCGGCTGATCCACGACAAGATACGGCACTAAAACAACAACCGGTTCTTTCTGATTACAGGGGATCAAATCAAAAACCGATCTCATTCGTCGGAGAGGAACTTTCCATAGCGCTGTTAGTAACCATTCGAAAGCGGAGACTTCAGGCTACAGCCCAAGTCGCCAGTTTTTGTAAAAGCCTTTTCTCGACGTTGCTACAGAAGAAGATATCCTGCGTTGTAGCCGTGCATAATTCTCGACGGACAGAGCTCTTTCCTTGGACTGTTAGCAATCATTCGATAGCGTAATCGTTTTCGATTCCAACGCTGTGTTTATTTCCCAAAAAGACCTATTCTCTGAAACGCATCAGGTGAAATAAGTTAAATTCGCGTTGGTCTCAGAGACGATTACGCTGTCCAATGATTACCAATACCTCAGAGAAAGAGCTCTCTCCGGACGAGAAATAGGCGCGTCTGACGACATAGGTTTGCGTGAATTTCACGGCGTTATTGAAGTTTGTTTTGAAAAACCGGCCATGCGGGGCTTTAGGCAGAAATCTAAGCTTTCGAATGATCATTAACTCTTCTATGAAAACTTCTTATGCAGCAAATGAGATCGGTTTTTCATTTGCTTCCTTCGATCGGAAGGAAACTCAACAACAAAGGAAGATTCACTTGACACGAAAAAAATAGACACAGACGAAAACAAGGAGAATGAATCTCTCTACTTGCCTGTTGTGTCGTTTTTCTTTCGCTGAATGTAAATTTGCGACTTGCGCTGGATATTGTTGTCCTTCCGCTTTTCCTCAGTTGTCACGAAATTCATATCCTACAAATTTTCCTCAATAACGAAACTATGGCAATTTAATTTATAATCAACAGAATTCTTTTTATTCTACCCGACCTGTTATATAGACCTCATCTTAAAGAATGATAATCTGATAACATGGTAACATGTTCGAGACCGTTATGAAGCCTCATAAGGGCACTTATGCAGGGCTAGACAGGCGCCTGTTTCGTCCTTCCAAACTCCTCAGTAATGCAGTCTTCCTCGGTTCACCAGATCCCCTGGGTATATACCCCTCTACGAAGTTCTGGGAGATTCCTACCGAAGAGTCTGGAAGGATGAAGCAGGCGCCTGTCTAGCACTGTATAAAGTGCCCTTATCAGACCTTATAACGGCTCAAACATATTATCATGTAATCAGAATTCTTATTTAACAACTTCGAGGGGTGTTGTAATGTTAAAAGTATATCCAATGACGTTGTTGAGTGATGTGCAATATTTTAATGTCACGAGGGGATTCGAACCCGTATTTCGCTTACTCGGCATCAAGCTATCAGCAATCAACCGTCAACGCTTTGCCATGGTAGTCGATATCGACACTGAACCCAGTCACGCTCACAGATATTGTATGCATTTGATCTATATAATCAACCTGAATAATATCGGTAGCGTTGAAGATTGTAAGAAGCGACGTTATGGCAGATGGTATGATGATGATCGGGTTCGGCTGACGCGTTTCTTTGGCTCGTCGGGCGTGCTCGTTAACTGTGGGGGAATGGTGGTGGCTAGCGCAGTTCTCTTCGCTGATTCATCCACCTTTTGAGTTTCCGGTACTGAAAAAAAATCAGACACATTTTTTATGAAATTTACGATTAAATTTCCATCACCGTTAAACACTCGTTAACCATATATTTTGCGTACTCTTCTGTTAGAACGTGACAAGTGAATATACGACCTCATTCGCTTCACAAGAATTTTTCATCAGAGTGTTAATAATCATTCGAAGGCTCAAATCCCTGGCTAGCGCCTTACGTGGTCGTCTTTTCTAGGAAGTCTGTTTATAGAACTTTAGTATCCAGAATGATATCATGTTTCACATGCACCACTGGTTTTTTTTTTCATCTCGCTTATACTTCGCTGGACAAAATCCGTTTCCAAAACTGCTAGTACTCTTTCAATAGCACAAGTCTCGAAGAACTTGACAAGGTGTTTGCTTTATCGAAAGATCTCTTTCGATAGCGCTGCGGGAGAAAAAAACCACTGTGCTTTACATCTCGCCGGGCAGAGCTCTTTCTTTAGACTATCAATGAAGACCGTTTCACTGCAGTGTAGCAGAGAAATTAAATTTGAGTTCCACATATTCGGCTGCTTGTTTAACAGCTAATCCACAGGCTGAGGGAGGGAAGAGGAGGGGGAGGGGGGAAGGGGTGCGATTGATCGACCGATGTCCTAACGCTTTCGAGATGTGGAGTGCAACCTGTTATTCAATGGGGAATTTTCCTCTGCTTTGATAGAAGCTCAAGATGAAGAAGTTCAATGAGATACCACGAAATTTCCTTCACACGATCATATATGTATATATACGTACATATATGCATATATATATATATACATATATACACATATACGTATATATACGCTTCTCAAGCCTCTAGCGGGCTATGCGCGTGATAAAAACGAAGGCGCGCGACGCATGTGAAACACAATTTTATTTTGCACGCTACAACGTTGAAAAAGGGGTTTTCGAAAAACGAACACGTAGCGATGTAGCCAGAGATTTAAGCTTTCGAACGACTACTAACAATCTTACGAGGACTTTTTGTACAGCAAATGAGTTAAATACTCAGTTGCTGCTATCTAACAGAAAAGAACCATTCTGCACTCTCAACGAGATGATAGACTGAAACAATGCGGAGATATTCCAAATTAATATTGCTCCGACACCCCAATAAGGTTTGACAGAGAACAGACTCCTACAACATTAGGAAAATTTTCAAAAAAAAATATATCAAATTTTTAATCAAAAATTCGCTTCTGAGAGGAAAATGCCGAAAAGGTCAGATTGTGTAGTACTTCGCTAGCAATACAAAGTACAAAATCAAGCGGCATTGAAAGCTTTATCAAGTAACATAGGGCCATCACGTCCCATCTATAAAAGAACATGTAATAATATAATAAATAAAACAATAATAAATATAATAATAATAATTAAATAATAATAGTAATAAATAAATAAATAAATAAATAAAATATGAATATTACAACAGCCGCTATGCTTATCAAAGTCGAATAAGTAAGTTCATTCTCTACATAAATTCAGTTGTAATGCTCATGGAGAAAATTTTCGAACGACAACAAAAAGAGCCAAAATTTCAAATGTTTACTTTGAGTTTAGGAACAAAAAGAGTAAAATTCACACCATAACTTACTTTCCAATGGACGATTCTCCGGCAGAGAACTGATCGAGCTCAGGTTTGTACCGACGAACGATGATGTGCCCATACTTTGGAATTCGTTTAACTAAAAGTCAGGTAGGACTTTTTGAGCTGGTTCAACTAATAAACAAAGAGTCACAGAGTATAGTGATAGAATGGTGGACAAAGAGGCGAAATTACTAACTTTTCCAAACCGCTCCTGGTCATATCTGTTGTACATTCCCACGAATTTCGCTGGTTGAGACTTCGTCGTATCTATTCCGCGTTCTTTCAACCGCGCTGCCTCTTCACGGGCCTAAATATTGAGATGCAAAGAGGAGGAAACGAGCCAATCAATCCAACAATTTTGGCGAAAACCTCAAGATACTATTGAAATGAAGATTCGTTAAATAATCGAAATCTCGACTTTCGACAACTACACAGAATCTTTCGATCATATGAGAACCTAGAATCTGACAGAAATAAAAGAGGTTTGTGGTGTCAAAACATACATATATAAAACTTCTCGAGATATTTCTTTCCTTTGAATTCATATAAGAACTCAAGCTCAAGGAATGGTTGAGCATCATACGATACAAACATAAAATCGGGCTGTCGCCAACATCAACGATGAATTCGGTGGCATAACTACGTCTATTCAATCAAATTGCTATTCAACCTCGACTTTCACCGGAAACAAAATATTGTGGGTTCCAGAAGATCCGAATTCAACTATACTAAGACAAGAATGAGTTATACCTCTGCTATCGACCGCTTTTTTACAGACCCGCTCAAAATGATTTAATCTGATAAGGATATTACATGTTTTGAGTCGATAGGTCTAGTGCTATATAGGGCGCCTATTTCGTCCTATTGGGACCCATCAGTAGCACCCTTCTCGATTCCGTCGATCTCTTGAGGTGAATAATTTATTAAAGGAATCGGCGCCGAGTAAAAAGAAAGCACTCAAAGTAGGATGATGGTATTACCTGACTTTGTGGTGACCGGCATGCTACTGATGAGTCCCAATAGGACGAAATAGGCGCCTATATAGCACTAGACCTATCGGCTCAAAACATGTAATATCCTTACAAGAATGAGTGTCACGTCAAGGGTGAAGGCTTTAGCAATTTCAGCTCTATGAGCCAAAATGCGCGTTCATATGTGGAATGTCTTTATTACTATCGGCCGAAATGAGTCATACATGGGTCATAATGTCACGAGAAAAAGCAAAAAGAGTCACTCTAATGCAGAAGTTCACAATGGGAAGTTAAACAAGTTGTTCCCCCAAAGATCCAAATTTTCTCCAAAAAACATCGAGCAGTGCTCCCAACTGAAAGCTCGATAAAAAAGTATCAAACGATATAGCAGAAATTTCAATATGCCTGATAATCATTATTTGAGCCACGCATGTCAGTGGTCTGTCAATGAGGGCTGGCTTATATAGCCCGATACACGTGTTTCGATCTTGCGATCTCGTCAGTCGGGCAGTTACCCTTTCTCGTCTTTTGTTAATCTTTGTGGGTGCTCCAGTCCCCACACTAAAAGTTAGCGACGACGAACGTTTTACACTCTATGTCCAGTGAAATTCTCATCGAACACAGAGTGTTGTACACTCAATTGCTCTTGGCTAGTATATTCAATATATCATATCAATATATAGACATGATATAGCAGAAAATTAGAGCATTCTCACAAACATAGAACCTAAGTTTGTTCAATTCGGTTATATGGGAACAAATGAATACTCGACTTCATTCGCAGGACAAAAACTTCTCATAGGGGTGTTAATAATCGACTGAAAGCTTAAATTCCCGGATAGAGCTGTACGTGGCCGGTTTTCGAGAAGACCCTTCTATAACGTTGCAAAATCCAAATAAAATTATGTTTCACACGCACGTATTTCTCGCCGGTAAAAGCTCTGCTTTTAGACTATTAGTAGTCATTAGATAGCGTAAGTTTCAGTGATTCCAACGCTGTGTTTATGCTTTGAAAAGACACGATTCTTGCAGTGCAGCAGGGCAAAATAAGTTTGAATTCCAGGCACGAGCAAGCGGCCTTTACAATTCACGGGCAGCTGAGTGAGGCAGCAATGAAGACGTGCGACTATCGACCGATTTCCTACGGTCTCAAGAAAGTGCGATCTTGTATCAATGGAACCTGTTCTCGCTTCAAAGAAAAACTCCAGACAAAACGTATGACTTTGCTACAAAAAGACTTTGAATACCTTTATTTTGCCATGAATACGGATAAATTAAGCATCATTATGATGACACTGATAGAATTCAGAAGGCCAGGAAGTACTGATAGATTCCAGTAGTGACTCAAGGACACTCAAATACTACGAGAATGTCTCTACATCTTCATACGCTCGAAAATCGATCGATCATAGCGTCAGCCCATCCAGCTGCCTTAGGCGGCGGCACGTGAATCTGACAAAGACCACTATGCGAATTGATCTTATTTTCACCTGCTCAGTTACAGAGAAACGGTCTTTTCAGGATATACGCATAGCATTGGAATTGGTAGATTTTACGCCATTGAACGATTACTAATAGTCTATATAAAGAGCTCTGTTTGGCAAAAAAAGAGCTTGTGAAACATAATTTTATTTCGAACTTTACGGCGTTTGGGAGGATCTTTTCGGAAACCGGCCAGGCACAGCTCTGACCAGAGCTTTAAGCTTTCGCAGGGTTACTAACAATCCTATGGAAAGTACTTGTCCAGCGAATGAAGTTGGATATTCATCTATCCCTACATAACAGACAGAAACCCCTGGTTTAACTCTGAACTGAGTAAGTAGACAGATTATTGTTTATGTAAAAGTATTTTTGATAGAAACTCCTCTAAGACAATCAGAACTGATGCAATGACCTACTTTGATTGACTTCAACAAGTCAAATACGAAGGTGAACGTCTTCTTCGAAGCGTTCATGACTGTCTTCCGAACCCCGTATACACGTTCCACCTTACGGACGTCCATGGAGTAGCGGGTTACAAGTGGCTCCGTAGGAGCACCACCGGCCATTATATCTCTAAACTATGTAAAAAATACCAACTAGATCAAAATCACAAGAGTGTTGAGATACGCATGAAACCTGCAAGCCCAAAATTTTTGAGTCGCAGATTCAACCGCCACTATATCTAGCTGGGCAGGTCTAGTGGCAGTTAGGGTCCACGACAGAAAAAAAGGCTCCAAGTTTTGCTCGTATCCCTGCACTTCCACGGTCACAAGTCACATCGTACCCTACTATCAAGGCCAAAAAAGTGTAAAACAAGTAGAAAAAGGTTATAACTGCGGTAAAATCCAGGTTCAGATAACTTTAGGACTTACGGATCAACAGCGGCAATTTTTGTTTTTTGATGAGTCAGTCTTTTCTGCTTAAGAGCTGCGATCTTGTCCGCAGTGAGAGAGTCATTCAAAGCTCTTACTTCAGATGGATCCACGCGATCCTTATTCAGAAGCTGGTCCACTCGAGGCCTGAAGAAAGAGCCATCAGAGAAGCCCATTCATAACTGAGTCAAACTCAGGAAAACCTCATTGAAAATAAGTACAATCTCTACCGATTCTAAGAGTAATGGATGGTTTGTGAAACACTCGATCCCAGGCGGGAGTGAACCTTCGTCTCACTCATACAGGGGTTCGCACTACCTCTACACCACCAAGGAAAGTGTTGGAAAACATTCTTTCTTCGCTTCTTCGATATATCCTATTGTAAGTGTCAGCAATTAGCTTTTAGCTTTGGTCTGGTGAGCACAGTTCGGCACTGAACCCACTTGAACCGACAGCAGTTCGAAACGTGTAATAACTTAGATCCTCTGTTTTTAGTGCTTATAAGCAGTTATTATGTTACAAATACAGATCGAAGAGCACCGAGTGGTATACAAGACATTCGAGCCCAGGCGGGAACCGAACCTTCGTTTCACTGGTTGAAGCGCGCTACCACTTCACCACCGAGGCCATTGCTTTACTACCACTCTTTCTAGCGCTACTGTCTGACTGGACAAAACAATCTAAGTGTAAACACACCGTGCATTATGCTCCAACTTCAATTTCTTCGCCTCCGGCTCCTCAACAGTTTCCGGGACGAGGCGTTTGATGTCGATGCCAGGAGCGGGTGCATGCGATGGATTATGATTGGCGGGAATTTCCAGCCGATTTCCGCTCAGATAGTCAAGAATTTCCCTTCTGAAAAAAGACGAAATGCACTTCTGATAACCAATAAATCAATGCTGATAGCAAAACATTTACCGGTCAGGACGTGAAACGACCTTCACATTGGCGGCAGTGGCGTCACGTACATAGGACGGATGCGTTTTCGCCCGATGTTCCCAAAGAAACAACAACGCATCTATCGTGTAGTAGTCGTTCTGTTTCCCATACACCTAGACATCCATCATCGTCCAGAGATCACGTAATCAGTCGATAAATATCTTACAGATAGAAGAAGTCCTAGTCTCTTTGAATTTATAGCAGGAAACGAGGGATAAATACGAGTCAGCTCAGTCATAACAAAAATGGCTTTATTTCACTTTATCTGATCCGTATCAAAGCTTTCTTCCAATGTGCTGATCCCCGTATTTCTGGCATTAACTTCCCTCTTTGCATCCATCGCTTTCTTGAGGCTTAGTCTTCTTGAACGTCGTAAAACACTGATTGAGAACATCTCCTTGCAAACTCGAGGATATTCAGGTTGCGCGTTCCGCAGAGTTGTCGTTATTGACTACCGAAATTATGGGACATGCGATTTATTATGACTGGCGGGATTTCAAACTGATTTCCGTCTAGATAGGGAGAAAATTTCCCCAGAAGAGGGATGGAGGGGTCGCCCGCGCCAGGGTTCGTTAGCCACTCGGCCAACGGCCCTCTGCTGAAAGAAAATCAAGAGAAATATAATCTAGCAACGTATTTCTGAGCCTTTCATGAGGTTTTTATCGGCACTTATAGAGTGGCAAGACTATGTTCCGGGATTGTAGTCTCGTCAATTGTACGATGCCTTTCGCCTGAGAGAATCTCTTTCGGGATCGAACCCTTCTAGATAAGAGTCGCCGACGAACATGTAACACTGCGCGCGTGTAAAGTTAAAATTCAACTTCACACACTGCAAAGATAACATCACTGAAATTTTCACTTTACATGTGCGCTGTGTAACATGTTCGTCGACCATTCCCTTGTATAAGAGTGTTTTCCCCTAAAAGGAATTGGCTCAGACGAAACAGAACAAGTATCTGACGAGGGTGTAAGGCCGAAACACGTGTCTCCGTCAAAGATCCCCTTAAAGACTCAAAAACACGTTGTCAGATTACAGTGTTTTGAGCGAAGTCTCAGAAAACAATCCGAAATCGAAGTGGTGTAGTGGTACAGCACGCGTCCCCGGATAGGATGAAACGTGGGTTCGATTCCCGCCTGAGGTCGTGTTTTTGCTCACCACTCAGTTCTCTTAGGAATATGGGAAACATCATAACAGTGCGAAATGCACTAAAAATACTATCAAATCCGAAATCATTTTATTTGATCGCCTACTGCGGTGTCATGATGTTTCTATAAGCCCAATGATAGAGTGGTGTGCAAAAACGTTTGCGTCAGCCAGGATTCGAACCCAGATCCTACTCTTTCCGGGAGGTTGTGCTAAACCGTTGCACCACCGACGCTCGTTTCTCAGAAAACAGTCGAATATAGAGGTGCTATGAGGAAAGATATATGAAAACTAACAAACACGTCTTGAAATAAGCAAGCGACTCGCATAGAACGAAATAGTACAAAAAAGGACTTACTAGGAGATTTGTCTCCGTGTCCTTGTGATACGCTCTATCACCGAAAGCGTAGTACTTTTCATTATTCTGAAAGAAAAACGAAAGAATATGAAAAATAGGCCCTGTGGAGAGTTGTGGCCCATCGGGTTTTTAACTCTCGCAATACCGTGGACCCACCTCCTTGCATCTCTAACCCCAGCGTGGGAACGCCTTCAATGTGAGTAGAAAAGGATAAAGCTCCTCTCAGCGATGATCAATCCCTGAGGGATGCCCCATGCAATCGACTTCAATTTTAACTTCGTTTGAGGTGATTGAATGCACATCTGGTCTTTACAATGAATCGCGGTGGCCCCCGCTGTATCGAGTCAGCGCTGCTTATCCTCCCAGACAAGTCTCAGCCAATCTGGTACCATTTGGCCCACCCTGGAGGGATGGATGGCTTGGGAGCCATGAGAGCGAGATCGAACCATCGACCCTGTATGCGACGGTGAGCACCTCTAAACACTGCGCCAGATGTGCACTGAATGTACTCAATTCATTGCATCACTTCGATTGTACTATTGATTCTATTTTTTGATAATCAATCAGAAATAATTTTATTTGACCGCCAGTTGCGGTGTTACGATGTCACAATATACCCAATGGTGTGGAGCGCTGTGCAAAAACGTTTGCGTCAGCTGGGATTTGAACCCAGATCTCTCTTTCCGGGAGCGTGAGGGGAAAGAGTGAGATCTGGGTTCAAATTCCGGCTGACGCTGACGCAAACGTTTTTGCAAAACACTCTACACCATTGGGCTATTTTTTTTACTTATAACAACATAAAATATTTACAGATGATATAACTTGGGATTAAGAATACAATGCCACACGCACTTTGTCCCCACCCTGGGGGTTAGAGACGCAGAGGAGGTGGGTCCACGGTCGCGAAAGGATTAAAATAGTCTTCTAACTGATTTTTTTAACAATAAATTGCGAAAGTGCGCTTAGGCTTAGGCTTAAGAAATCGATGGGAACAGAACTCGCTACTAGCGCCAAAAGCTAAGCGAAAATGTATTGGCAAAATACATCTTACGTGGATGATTTCCTTCATAGGCAGCTGCCCTGAGGCGACTTCGCACAGATAACGAAGAATTTCACTCATTTCTCCTCGCTGAAATGGAACTACATTGTGTATCACTTCTTGCGGTGGTATGATCTTGCAATATACCCAATAATGGCGCGTCAGTGTAGCAACAGTTAGCATACGCTCACGGAAAGAGTGAGATCCGTGTTCGAATCCCGGCTGACGCGCAAATGTTTTTGCACAGCACACCACATTATTGGGTATAATGTGTACATCTTACAAACAGCAATTGATCTCACCTATCACGTGTCAATACGACAACCACAAAGTCCAAAGATATCACTAAACAATATAAATCTTTCGATTTACTTCAGATTTCTTTAGGGGGCGCCATGGCCGAGTGGTTGTGATGCTCGTCGCGCTGCGCATGGAGCCGAGCTGCCCGTCCCTCTCCTCTCCCCCAACAATCTTCGGCAGTCAGCAAGAACGCCCTATGGAACGCCACACAGCCTGGCTATCCTTGTGATTTCAAGGGGACTTGCCCAACCGGTATTCTACATAAATCAAGAAGAAGACGAGAAACGAATCGAACGCTAGAGGTACTGAGATCCTCACAATGAAAACAAATTGTGATGACGAGTAGTGTAAATAAAAAAAAATAAAATATCCTTAAACCTGGCAATTATTTTTTGAGCCACGCATGTCAGTGGTCTATTAAGATTTCAAAATGGAGATCGCAAGATCGAAACACGTGTATCGGGCTCTATAAGTCAACCTTCTTCGATAGACCACTGACATGCGTGGCTCAAAAAATAATTGCCAGGCATATTGAAATTCGAGCTGTGCTCTTAAGAAAACACTCGAGACGAAAAATAAAATATACTTATTCATTTACACGACCCGTCATCATAATTTTTTACTATGCAAATCCCAGTACTTCTAGCATTCGATTCGTTACTCGTCTTCTTCATGAAAGACATAGAATACTGGTTGAGCGAGTTCCTTTGCAATCTCAAGGATAGCCAGGCCCTGACGTACCATAGGGCGTTCTTGCTGACATCCCGAGGCTGTTGGGAGATGGAACTCGGCTCCACGCGCGGCGCGACGAGCATCACAACCACTCGGCCGCGGTGCCCCAACCACAAAAAAATATCGGAAATTCGATAAGGCGAAACGAATATCAGAAGAAAAAAACAGAACGACGAGTCGGATTCACTAGTAAATCAGTGAATAACTAGAAAAAGAGTAGCCGCAGAAGAAAAACTCAGGCAACTATAAAACATTCCGTAGAGTTTAATGTAAGTCCGTAATTACGTACGGCGCACTGCTAACGAGCACTGGTGTTCGTGTTAGGTGGGAGGCAGTGCTGTTGGCTTGCGTAGAACTTCGGAGTGAGGCGCCGTGGCCGAATGGTTGTGATGCTCGTCGCGTCGCGCGCGGAAGCCGAACCCTACCTTCAACACTCTCCGGCAGCCATCAACGAATGCCCCAGAAATTCCACAGCCTGGCTATCCCCAAGATGCGCTCAACCAGTATTCTACGACGTCCAGGAACAAGACGAGGAAGGTATTTGAATGCTAAGAGTGCTCGGATCCGCAGAGGGAAAGAACCCTGTAAATGGGTAGTAAATTGTCCTGAAAAATAAGCAGCAAGGCTCAGAACTACTTGAGTTTGCAAAGAGTTGCTTACAGTCCTTTACAACACGTCTACTTGTTACCGAGACCGACGATTGCTACATTGATCCTCTGACTTCCGCGGACCCAAATCTGCGCGCCTAAGTGGCACAAGTGGACTGTCTGCCCACGCCCTCTGCCACTCTCACCCCCATCGTGAGGACGGCTCCACTTCTTCCTGTGCGACTCTGACCCCTAGCGTAGGAATCACTGTCTGTCTCGCTCTTCCCTGTCGTCTATGGGAAAGAAGGTTGCTGGTTCGATCCCCCACCACAATACTTCGCTGTGATTTTTTTGGTGTTGTCTTTTTGATGTCGATTAGTATGGAAGGTTCCTCTATAACCTCATCACCATAGCAGAGAACGCTCAGGTGTCTCACATTTCACTACTTTTTGATACAAAACGTAGATCCTAGGGATAACAACGCATATCCAACTTTTCTTCGCTATACCAATTGATGTGGAGTGATGTGCAAAACTTTTGTGTCACGCGGGACTAGAACCCGCACCTCGCTCTATCCGGGAGCGCGTGCTCTATCCGTTACGCTACTGACGCCATTTTGCACATCCCTTTTTCCTTCGCGATGATTGACAATATGATAGTGTCAAATGTTATTTAGTCCAGAATGAGAATTCATATCTATTTGATCTACTTATTTCTTTTCACTTTAATAAGCTCTTCAAGACGTTCTTTGTACTTCTTGAACATATGGTAGTAAATAAATTATAAGCATTGATTGCTAGTGATACGGTGTATCTATATGAGATATGGTGTGATATTGTGAGTCTATGATTTGAACTCCATATACTGAACTGAAATCAAAAATACAACGCCAAAAACAGCTATAGCGAAGCGTCGTGGTAGGGGATCGAACCAGAAGCCTTCTTAACGATCGACGGGTTGCCGAGTGGTGGTAGAGAGGAGTGAGACAGACAGTGATTACCACGCTGGGGGCGGAGTCACAGAGGAGGAGGTGGAGCCGTTCTCACGCTGGAGGTGAGAGTGCCAGAGCAGGTGGGCAGGCAGTCCACCCTTGTCAGTTGACATGCAGATTCGGGTCCGTGGAAGTCAAAGGGTTAACGCAAACTCTGTCTCAGATTGTCATTTTACAAATAGTTATGCTTTTTCGAACATCGGAGACATGCGATTCAAGATTGCTTATGGAAAGGCCATTCCTATTACTTAGCTTTCACTCCTTCGCCAGTTTGAAGTTCTTATGTAAATATATAAAGTATATTTGCAATATCATAACACCGCTATAAGCGATTAAATCAAGGCAGTCAAATCTACTCGATCATTTAAAAATTTAAAATTTTGCTTGGATAAGGATATACATATTTTGAGCCATAGGTCTAGTGCTATATAGGCGCCTATTTCGTCCTATTGGGACTCATCAGTAGCACCCTCCCTCGGTTCCGTCGATCCCTTGAGGTGAAACAATCCTCCAAAGGAACCGACGCCGAGTAAAATTAAGCACCCAAAGTAGGATGATGTTATTACCTGACTTTGTGGTGACCGGCAGGTCGAGCTTACGGCTTTTAAAATGAACTATACTTCTGCTATCGACTGCTTTTTTACAGACCCGCTCAAAATGATTTAATCTGATAAGGATATTATATATACCATACATTACATATATTATTACACATTACTTCAAGGGATCGACGGAACCGAGGGAGGGTGCTACTGATGAGTCCCAATAGGACGAAATAGGCGCCTATATAGCACTAGACCTATGGCTCAAAATATGTATATCCTTATCAGATTAAATCATTTTGAGCGGGTCTGTAAAAAAGCAGTCGATAGCAGAAGTATTGCTTGGATAATTTTTTTCTTTTTCTTTTCTCTTTTCTTTCCTTCTGCTTTAGTTATGGAAGAGTTTGATTCAGTCGATGTAGGTCTATTAGACCCTTCCAAGCTCTGAGGAAGGCAAGACTGCCGAAACGTTAGCCACCGATACAATCTCTGTTGTACTACTATGTACAAAATAAACTTGTTTCAACAACCTCGTGTTTACTGAAGCAAAGAAAATCAGTTAGTCCTGTTTGAGTTATAGATATATCCAATATCTGTCAATTTGACTGGGTACAATGTCGATATCGACTACCAGGCCAGACCGTTGACGGTTGGTTGCTGACAGATTGGTACCTTGGGCGCACAAAGAGTAGCGACAAAACAGGCATTTATAGTGCAACTGCTTGAGTATTTGCTCTTAGAAAAGATGAAATGCGGGTTCGAGTCCCTCATGACGTCAAAGCTTTGCACATCACTGAACATTATCGGGTATTTTTGTTGGATGCGTTCTGTTGTTATACGTTTTTAGATCATCTGAGCACCCAAAATATCTCACAAACACCTTGTCAAGCACTTTAATCATTTTTTGCGTTTAGAATAATGAATGGTTGAGTCCTGTTTATTGATGGATCATAGAGTACATCAAATCTACAAAATGACATGTGTTTTGCGAACGGCAATTGGTCAATTTTTGCAGGTGGCGCAATCTCCCTTACTTCATATAATTTATTCTTCTCGTTTCGGAGAAGCTAACTCTTTGTATTCTGATGCTACATAATTTTATCTTCACCTTAATGTGCTTCTTGTATATATAATCCTTATGAGCAAAGAAAAATCCCAGTGTGAAACGCAGCCTTCTTTTTGCTACTACAGCGCACTTTGGCGATCTCTTGAAAATCAAATGCAGTTTCGCTATCATCGAGATTTTTGCTATCGAGTAAGTCACAATATTTTGATAAAAAAGCCATCTACAGACTCTAGTCGTGCAAACAAAACACTCTGAGTACGAAACATGATTTTATTTCCGCCGTTACAGCATAATAAGAAAGCCTTCACAAAAATAAACACAGTGTTCAAATTGCCGAGACTTTAGGTTCTTAAATAACCATCAAAATTCTGACTCTATGCAGCAAAATGACCTCTGAAAAGTCAAGAGTCAAATGACTCATCGGGCGCAAAATTTTTAAGTGGGTTTTCGTTAATTCTCGATACAAGTAATCAGCACCACCCTCGCTTATTAGACTTAAACGTTGTTGGTAAAAAGGACATTTTGAGATAATGTCACCTTAGATGCCAGCTAATGAAATATCGACTGTCGCAGGATGCATTTTCCTCCAAAAAAAGCATAAACCTTTTGGAATACGGCAACAAGTCCTCATCTGCCCCTTATAGAAGTGCACTGTCGAATTCGAGCAATGATCCGCTTTACTGGATTCGATTGGATGCGGCAGTTCGTATCGACATCGCAGAAGCTACCTTTGGACCACCGACTCTGACCAGTCCGACTTTCGAAGAACACGCCGCCACGCTAGGCTAAGCAAAAATTTTCTACCATGCTCGCATTACCTTAAAATTTGTAGAAGGTGAATAAGATGCAGCTTTCTCTGCGCTCGACTAGCACCTTGATATTGTGATTTATGTCTTCATTATTGGCATCGATCTAATGCTCCGTTGGTCCTTGCGCTTCCACCAATCCTCGTAGCGCTCGATTATTTCATAACAATGAGGCGGAAGACTCACATTTTAAATTCTTCGACAATGTTTATTTGCGGCACAAAAATTCTGTTTGAAAGTTTTCAATGTATACAAAAACGCAGAGAAACTACTACACTTTACTCCTGCACCTCAACCTTGGAAGTCGAACCTTTTTACATAAACGATAAACTAATATAGTAATAGCGCTATAACGCGATTAACAACTGTAACAGATTTATGCAATATTAAAGAGCTACATTAAGTTCCCCCGGGGCAGGGCGAGGTATGCAAAACATAAGACTGGGATTAAAACTGACTATGGGACATTGTGCTCAGGAATTGGAATCTACAACACGCGATGAAGAAGCGGAACGATGAAAACTGTGCAGTATCCATGAGAATAAGAGTGATGATTATCGCTTCCGTTCTTTCTCGAGTGGGCGGAGTTGGCGTTATAAAGTTTTCGATTTTCCATTTGTGCGATAAAGAGAATTTCCCTTCGCAAAAGTGCATTATTCAATAACACTTGATTTCTTTGGAAAGACTGAATGAGTCATATTACACCAGACCCAAGGTGGTATTTTGAGTGGAAATAGCTCACAGAGAAAGACGGTTGGAACAGCTGTGTACAGATAAATTTCAAGGGTATCAAAATGATTAAGTGACTTTTTTATTCTGTAAACACGAGTGTTGTTGATACGTGTTTATTTTATCAATATCAATATGTAAGTGGAAAGATAGAGACCGAATTTTTTTATGGAAAGTGATAGAGCGCGTGCAGCACAGTGGTTAGCAATATTTAAAGTTACACTCGCAGTCGTTGGTTCCATGTTGCGGTGCGCATAAAGCCGCCTCTCCGTCACTCAAGGATTGGAGCGCTCCTGGCTATATGATAAGGAGACCTTCAAGCCACTCTCGTTCTAATTCGCTAGAAACTCAGGAAGCATTGGTAGAGGTAAAATATTCACAGATTCACTCTACTATTTTCAATGAAATCAAATCCACAGCGCGTGTCAAAACGTTGATCAACTCTAGATGTATTACGTTTCACCCCTTACATACCGAGCTTTGTTTTAGGGCTGACGTTGGTTGTGTATCGCCTTACCTAATTCTCCTCATCAGAAATCTTTATGACAAAGTTGACGGTAGCTTTTATGATACCTTCAACGGCGATTGTTGGAAACTCTCGATAAAGATAATTGTGGTCTATGACAGAGAGACTTGATTGAAGCGACAAAGAGGATTTACATATCATCGCCAAATTCAATGTGTCATCAACAACAACCGGTCACCAAGTTTCGACGCATATCAAAACATTTATTGTAACAACTGCGTAACGCCTGTACAATCATCTCACCTTGTAACACTATACAGCACTCGTTTGCACTCATCGTTGTCGCATTATTCTCACAAAATGTATGAATCTCAAAAAAAAAGGCCTCTAAAAATATTCAATGATCAAGATGATTTGTGTTCTGCTTTCATATTAACGAAGATAGCTAGCTACCTTTTGTTAGATGGATTTGCGTTTTATTGCAATAAATTGGTTTTCTACACAATTTTTTTCTGGAACGTATGCTACAATCTATTCTACTGACACCTTTCACAGGCGCTAACCGAACACATCATCCCTCAAAGGTCACTAAACTGATGCCAGCCTTTGTAACAACACATTTATGCATTCATTCACTTCTGACAGGCGATAGCCTCTGATGCATGCTGTACTTTCAAGCCATGGATTGAAGCTCAACGCTTCACTTCCTGTCACATTTTGATTGTACAAGATTTTGCCCACGAAGTGTAATTGATGTGAATGAATCGTAGTTATCTCACATAATTTGTTTATGACATTTCTGAATTGATTTTGACATTACGTGAGCATTTTCAAAAGCTCCTACACATCTGAAATTTTAACAGAGCACTGGATCGTTGAACTGCAAATACTACTATTTGAATACCTTTTCACCGTTGAGAATCCGATTAACGGCTTTATTGGTTTATGCGTAGCGCTGAACCGCGCATGTGCTCAAGCCTGTCACTAATTCCTAAGACCGTTACCTTACTCGCCATTATTCAAAAGTTTCTTTTCCATGATACAAAGCACGAAGTTCCTACTCTATGATTTATTTTAACAGCTGACGCTTTGGCGAATTTCGCCTTCGAAAGGGACAAAATTTTCAGGTCCTCTACAACTTCTTCACTACATCGTAAAAATTCACCATACGTTTGCAATTTAGGGCTGAGATTTTTTCTGTTAAAATAATGGAGGGTACTTGGTTAATTGGGTTGCAGACAACCTGTTTCCAGGCTTTAAAGAAGCGAATTCCGCAGGAACGTCAGCTGTTTGATTTAATCTCGTTAAAAAACATCGTGTTATCGCTTATCAAGAAGGGCCAGAGAACTATTGAACATTCCAATCATTTCCCAGTTTCGCACTACGAGCACATCATCGCTTAATATTCCATAGGTTGGGATCTTCTTTACATTTGCGGCGATGCGTATTAATTTCAGTGCCTGTGAAAGGGATAATTGAAGCAGACATTCAAGTTCAAATCGGCGTAGCTCTGCCGATGCTAAACTAAAAAAAAAAAGTTTATTCATTTTTTTTCTAAACAAATATATATTGAAATTGAATTGATATGGTCTTCAATTTTTTGCTCACTGGATACAAGGTTCACATTCTCAAAAGACAAAATCCGAATATCTAAACTCGGAAGTCGTATTTTCTTCACTTTCACCAAGGAATCGAAGCAATAGATCTTGTCCCACTATGACGCGATGGCTCTCTCTTACTATTGTTGAGAATTTTGAAGATCTGATTTCTCGCTCCATTTTCTGGAAAATTTGATTTCAAGCAAATTGAAAATTTCACGAACCTGTTACAAGGTTACACACACACTTGAAACGACGGCGTAAAGTCCATTCTGTAAGTCTGTAAAGTTTATCGCATCCTCTTCCACTCTATCAATGAAGGAATTATTGTGCATCGTCAAAAAGTAAGCTTTTTGGAAATGTGTAAATAAGATTCAATGCATATAAAAAGACGAGGAAGGATTAGCTATTCATTAAAATTTAGAATATTTTTCATGAAAAACACTACAAAATGAGTGTTCCTTTCACTTATTCATCTGCGACCACATTTAGTGTAGCTCTCAAAATTGCTTTACAAGCATTGTATAAGTATTTTATTCCGCTAATATTAACTATGCAATTACCTTAGTTTACAAAATTCCTGACTGTCATCGGAGTTGACATTTGATCCCAAACGATTGGCGAGTCAATAAAAATTTCCGTAGAGCTTTCGCTATAGTTCGTATCACGTTTACCTCAGATTTGCATGCAATTTGAATTTTCACACGTTTCTCCATTCGGTTAATATTTTTGGAGCATTCGTTTCAGTCTCAGTCGCCTCATATCTCAAGGTTTTTCGCAGTGGGGATCAGCCTTTATTACACAGCTGGACATACTCTTTAATGAAAATGAAACCTATAAGTTAGTCAGTCTGAAAGTGAGATTTTTCAAATGATTAGATCATACGCCATGCATGATAAACTCAATGTCTCGTGCAATTGGCTCACTGGAAATTTTCACTGCAATTTCTTGACTTTCACTATACTGATCTCAAAAATGTCATATGGATTAAGCTGCATGGTGTGTGCATGGTGTGTGTGTGTGCGTGTGTGTGTGTGCGTGTGTGTGTGTGTGTGTGTGTGTGTGTGTGTGTGTGTGTGTGTGTGTGTGTGTGTGTGTGTGTGTGTGTGTGTGTGTGTGTGTGTGTGTGTGTGTGTGTGTGTGTGTGTGTGTGTGTAATGTTGTGTGTGTAGTGTTGTGTGTGTGTATAGATTGTGTGTGTAGTGTTGTGTGTGTGTATAGAGTTGTGTGTGTGTGTATGTGTGTGTGTGTGTGTTTGTGTATATATATATAAATATGAATATATATATATATATAATATATATATATATATATATATATTCCAGTGTAAGGTATGTGCATGTGTTTGTCTGTACGTGTCCGTGTGTTTGTGTATATCTTTTTGTTTGTTCATGTTATGCATATTATGTGTGCATGTGTGCGGTCACGCAGTATTTGTCGAGCCTCGATTTTGTATTTTTCAAGCTTTCAGCAATTTATACTTCCATTGATCTAATGGAAAAATTCATTCAGAAATAAGTCTTCTCAACTCTCCTCTTTTGTCTGTGATAAACTCATTGAGCCTTGGCTATGAATGTAGTGAGTCTGATGAGCGCCGACTTATAACGTTAGTCAACACAAAGTTATAAATCACAGTCAACAACCGAATGTGATGTGTGATTTTTTTCCTTTCTATGACGACCTTATTTGTTCTCTCATTTCCTCTAGTTCTTTAGAGCTTTTTGAGAAGTACGGGCTTTTTTTGCAAATAAAAAGTAGCCATCTTGTGGTCCTTTTTGAGCCGTCGGTGTTATTGACAGCCGGCGCACTCAGTAAAATCCATCTACTCCGACAATGACATTTAATCTTCTAATAAGTCAAGTAATAATCTATTCAGTTTTCTGAAGAGTCACTAGACAAAAAAATGAGGTGAGAAAGTACAAGAGTCTTCACTATATAAAGGGAACATTTACTGCTGCATTCATATCTCGTGATGGTAATGGAGTCAGAATTCAGTTCGACGTCTCACTATTCCCTTCATTAAATTTTACAATCAAATCAATAATAATGCGATACCTCGGTACCTTCAGCACAAGTATTTGATAGTTTAGTGTTGCTGCTTGATTTATGAGCAAAAAGGCCAAATTTTCCCAAATATTTTTCTATCCCCTGTCAAATCTTTTTCTGCCGTTTCCATTCTTCGTCTGCATCGTTATGCATATCACTAACGCTACGTGCTAAGAATCCGTTCAATTAACTGCCGCAATAATTGTTGCTGTCTCGGAGTCTTTTTTTACTTCATCTCCGTCACTGTTTTTTCTTTAAAAATCTTCATAAACTGTTGGTAACTGAGCTGTACACATATGGTGCTTTCTCAAGCTTCTTCAATAAATGTCGATTAGAAGAGTGTGAAAATCAAAATAAAATTGACGATGATCTTTGTGACGTGTTCATCTAGTCCTGATCTTATAGGTTCTGATCGTCGCTGGACCATGGCGACTCATATGGGCTCCAATGACAATTCTCCTAGCCTCTACGATTATTCGGACTACTGTATCGACACACCACATAGTTCGTCAAGTGACAACAACGATGAATTAATGATCATCAGAGCACATGAAAGGTATGCCGATTTGTTCAGCAAAGTTTGGATCTAAAATGGCAAGATACGACCACTATTCGGAATGATGGTAGAAATTTGTGAAGCACTGCCCGAATCTAGAGGTCCAGTTTTTAGATTTGTGCGAGGTGGAAAATGATCTTAGGGTTTTTCACTTTCATTAGAATTCACGTAGTGCTTTGATGCGAAAGGTACCGTATCCATGCATCAATTTGGTGAAGAAAAATTGTAACAAGTTTCTGTGGCAGTGTCTATGGCCGCCTCACTTTCCTGAAGTGATTTATTTCTATGTGTAACTACCTACACTTTTCATATCATTCGATGGCTTACGAAATGTAGATGTAAATCTTCAGCTAGTCCACCAACAGCTACCTTTGCCAATTTACCCCTTGATAGTTTGCGACAAACTTCAGAGCAAAAAAAAAAACAAAATTAACAAAATAGGGTTTCAAGCGATCAAGCGAAAAATCACTAAGAAATCATCTTTCTATGGGAGACACTTTATGGCGCCTTCACACCTCAAACTATGAATTCCTTATAAACACTCCAGGAGAAGAACTCCTGTGTATCAGAATAAACCATTAGAAAACAGTGAGGCTCCTATAGCAATCGTTACGTTGTCATTGTGTTATGAAAGAGTGCTCATCATCTATGATGCCTATATTTTTCCGATTCTCAGAGGAAAACGCCGTACTTGACGAGTCCGCCTTGTCTATTTTCTACAAAAGGACGTTATCGACTATTATAAATCAAAAGTTCTTTATTTTACTGCCTTTGTAACCTTGTTATGATCTTCCAAATATCTATTCAAGAATGCTAAGTAAAATTCGGAATTTGGACTGCCACCACTACACTGCCGATACCTTTCCTCTACTATCCCTCCTTTTCGTCATGAATCAATTTGTAAAATCGTGTACGATGACAGTAACTGAGAAGTGCTATTTATTCGTAGGATATTTCAGAAACAGGTTTTGAATGTTTTCGATTAGTTCTCTGTTCTCTGAATATAATCCATTGAAAATATCAATTAATCAATTTCCCATTTGGTTTTTGTGATCTATCGCTCATTAGGTAAGGATGCTATGGCTACTACCTAATCTTAGTTACTATAGTTCATCATAAAAACGCGTTACTGCCAGCATTTTTATGTGTTTCGTAACGTAACTCTTTCTGCTTCAGCAACTGTATGCGCACACATTCCTCCAATGATTGTGATTTATTGCATTGATTACACTTAAATTAACAGTTATATTCGTATCACTGAAGAATGAAAAAAGATTTCTTTGCAAATTATAAACTGCAAATCATATCGTCGATTGATTGCTAGAAAGATAGAGTGGTGAAGGAATTTCTGCAAAGTGAAAAAAAATATAAAATGAAATGGCCTCTGTACAATTTGTCCGTTTTATATTGAGACTGAGAAAAGATGTTCATTATCACAAATGTTCCATTGTATCGTTGCATTTTAGGGATATATGTGGTCCGGCACGAGTCATATATGACTCATTTGCGCCCTAAAGTAACTGCTTCTTTCGAAATTGAATAGCTCAGTTGATGGCGGACGTTATGCATTCAAATGAAAACTATGACAGCGAATCTTTTCATCTTCTCCAGTAATGCAAGCTTCATATTCTACAAAGAATTCTACATTTTTCCAGAGATTACAAATGCTTCTATTTCGCTTCTTGTGGTCGAAATTTAATTTAGAACGGCAGCGCGTCTAAGAAATTCGATAGGCAGCACACTCTTCTAAGCACCTGGCAACTCTTTAAGTGCCTGATTGCCGAAAATATTGCGACGACTATCGAAAAGCAAGCATCGCACCCTACGTTTTGATTTTTAATATGAAAATAGTTCTCCTTATAAATTATTCTCTGCTGTCATGCCTAATTTTTCTGCTGCAAGCCACCTTCTACAGACTTCTTCAGCTATGTTGTGACTGAGATTTGCTCATATTTCATAAACTTAGTTAGCCTCATATCCGTATAAGTGCACAGGATGCAAAAACTTGTTACCATTCTATCTTTCTAGCCTTTACTTTTTCACTATTTCACCCATACTTAGTGAGAGAACAACCGCTGGTGAGACAATGAGGTCTGTTGCGACTTAAGTTTGGTGCTATAAAAGATGTAAGACAAAAATCAACTCTTCGAACTTCTTTATAGTTAGGACAACTCTCTTGCTGTGATGAACCCTCACTTGTATATATTACAATTTCCTACACGGAAGCTGGCACAAGTGTGGAGCAGTTATTCAAAGTGTCTTACCAAGTACATGTGAACTTCGCTTGAATTCCGTACAAGAAGTTCGGCAAACCTGCCCTTTTTCTATAGTCGTTAGTTCAGTAGCAAATGTGCCTGTGAAATTAGTATCATCGATCTGGTACAATAATGAGTCGATATAAGTCATCCTATGGGCCATTATACATCTCATCTTCGTGACGCGTAGATCTATACATTTATAGCGAAAAACGGATGAGCCGGTCATATACTGAGAAGAACAGACAACAGATGGACGAGAAGAACTGTAAAGTGGATTCCACGACAATGTGCGCTGTCCTCGAGGACGACCACCTACACGTCGGGCGGACGTGTTCGTCAAAAGAATTATGCAGGTGTACCCGCAACTGCCGATATTCTTCATATTCCGGTATGGCACTCGCACCAGTCGCCATGCTCAAATTAGACCATTGTCATGGACAGCTGTCGCTTAGCAAAGGGACGAATGCGAGATGTGCTGGGGCCCGCACAACTAGTGAAGACGGATCGTCCAAGTACTCAAGTATTCAAGTGTAGGTCCCATATTCAATCAATCAGCTATCTGTAACGATGCTTGATGGAATCGAATACATGCCACATCCCTCAAAGATCAGTCATCACCGAATGCTTTTTACTTTTGTATGGAAGCACACTTATTCTGCATGCACCATCGCGTGAAAACCAGAATATGCAAAGTACATGAGGCTGTTGAAAATGTGAAACACCCCACCTCATTAGTCACTGAATACATCAGCTCGGGTCGGCCACCACTTCACACTTTACTTATCCGATTTTGCATATTGTCATTGACAACCGTGGAAGTGGCGATTACTGGAGCACTCAAAGAAGATCAATAAACTTCAACAATTCATCAGTGAATGACTCATAAAAAAGGCTGTGATTTACCTGATTCAGATCCTGATATGCATGCTGGACAAAGTGAAAAAATTTCTTGCACACAAAAAGAAAGACTGCTCCGAAATTGAACTCGTAAGGTTTGGAATAGTACGCGAAAGCGATGAATAAAAGTGATAGGCAGTGTATCTGCAACGAATTTGACATTGTACCACTCGACGCCGACTGTAATGCGACTGCTGGCGCGACAGAGCGAGCTTATGAGCGCGATAGCGGCGACAGTAAAACCGCTTGACTAAAGCTCTCAGCATTATCACTCCAGGAGTGATGCGCTATGCATTCGACTTCATCAAGCATCATTTGAAGTGACTGAATGCATATTTGGCCTTTACAATGAGTCGTGGAACCTACCGGTGTATTAAATCAGTGCTTGAATCCTTGCAGATAAGTCTGATATCAATTCGCCGACTCCGCGGATGCGGGGTTTTCCCTTTCGGAACTATGGACACGCAGGAGATTGCGTTCATGGTCCCGAAAGTGTTGAAACACTGATCTCATTTGTGCCGTGGATCACCGTTATTGAACTTCTTCCTTACTAGACATTCTCCGAGGCCTTCCACTTATGATGCAGATACACAAAAATCTTGAGTGATGTGCAAAATCTTGAACGTCGGACGAGGTTCGAACCCTCATCTCATTCTTTCCGTGGACACGTGCTAACCATTGCACCACTAGCGCTCGTTTTGCCATAATTCTTTCTTCCACACAATTGCATTGATCTGTTAGCAACCAGCTGGCAACCGTTTGACTTGGAGAGTTCGATTCCCATCCGACGTCCAAAATTTTGCAAAAAAGTTTTGCAAAAAAAAATCATCATCATTGGCTATATATTTGTAGCATCATACATCCTCCTCAAGTGATCAATTAAAAAGAATTCTTGTGATGCAAATATTAACATTTCAGATATATGGAAAATCAGAAGCTATTTTTTAGAAAGTCACAAAGTCATGTTTAACAATAACAAAAGGATAAAGCTAAGGCTTTAAACGTATACACCATTCTTCATCTCTAATTTTAACTTCGTCTGAGGTCACTTAATGCATATCTGTCTTTTACAAAGATTCGCGGTAGTCTCACGCTGTATCAGTTTAACCTACCCCGGAGGGATGGATCTCTTGGTGAGCCATGAGCACGAGATCGAACCATCGACATTGCGCTAACCTCTTCGCCACGTGCGCTCTATTAACAATAACAGCCTAAATCATTCATAATTTTTTAACAGTTAAGAAGTAATTAGATTAGATTGCTGTGCGCCAAATGTGTCAAATGAAGCTTACTCGCCTGAAAGACGTGAATATCACTACACTTTTTGTAAGAGACTTTTCATATTTGCTGTTTTGAAAATGTGATTTTTTCTTGCAGTTCCATAACTTTTGCCATAAAAAACTGGATTCAACCGTGATTAATTTTCAACGGTGCACAAGAGTTTGCATGAGGCCCCCTCTGTTGGAGGGAGCCAAGAAGTCCTCATATGTCGCACGGTCCTCACCAAATAAATGTGCAGGAAGACGATAAGTGCATATATAAGTACGTTTAGACGTAGAACATGATAGACAATGCGATCGGCGTTGTTCAATCTCTTGGGAATGCACCACGTATTACACTCTATTAGGCATCATAAAAGTGCATAGAAAAAAAGAAAAGATAAAAGGAGAAGAGGGGAAGAAAGATGCATGTTTTGCTTTTACGATGACTTTGAAGGTCTGCCAGTGTTTTGAGTCAGTGTCTTTGTCTTCCTAAATGAGTTTAGAGCCAATATGCCCATCCCGAAGAAATGAAAGATTGGTTAGGCCCAAAGCGGGAGCGAGCCAACAACAAGGTGAACAACTTCTAACATCGCGCTCTACATGATTTCTGAAGCAATGAATAACTTCATGAGTACAAATGGCAATTTTCAAACAAGCTATCTTACTTTCCACAAAAGGGAGCCCATTACTTGGAAGTCTGTGGCGTATCTAAATCAAGTCGTTCAATATAAGTTCAGCGTCTACTCATCTATCATCTGAAAATATATCTTTTTGCATAGAATTTACCCAGCTCGAGAGTGCTTCTACGAGGACGATTTGTGGGAGCAATTGCTTTGAAAGTGTAATGCTCGTAACTGTTTGGTTGGATTACTTTCGCTTTCCCTCATTGAATCACCATAACACGATATCAAAGGAAGCCCTTAAATGTAGATTTACAAATGCAACACTGAGTTTATTCTCAGCAGGATTATCAAGGCCTAGAAACGGTGCGGAGTTTCTATTTGACTAATATGAAAATGTTGAAAAGCTCGGTGCAAAAACGAAACTCCCGGGAGGAAGGTAATCGCATGTTGAGAAATGACAAGTCTCCTTCGGGCCAACGATGGACATATTTCCTCGATTGCCCGGAGTTGAATACGTGGCTGAGGTAATTTTTCTATCAGTCAAACAGAAGATGTGCAGTAACTTGAGAGTGTCATCGCAAGAGTGCAAATCATTTATCAAAATTTATAACCACTCATAGGAGTATCTGTATGCTCCTACGTTCACATATCATAGCCGTTCGGCTTCTGATCAGTTCATTCTTTTTTTTTCTTTTATTTGAACACTGTGATTTCATATTTTTATTGTAGTATCGAAGAGTAATCGCCACCTATGTGGGCGACTGATTCTTGTCCACTGTAATGATTAATGTGTTCAATCCTATCATGGCGACATTGATATATGGAAAGAACCGTGTGCACGAAAATTGAAAAACATAATGTGAAAACAAGCAGAATCAAGAATAAATCCATCCGCACTATTCTGATAAGGAAGTGTACAAATTGTCACGAGTGGTAAAAAGGAGAGAAAGGTGACGGGTAAGAGGGGAAAAGGTGGGAGGACGAGATGGGTTTCGAGGTAGAGGCGATCGCAAGCAAAAATAAACTTAAAATATGGAACTGTTTTTCATAATTAAATTTTGTCCCAACAATACTCAATGCAGCCAAACATGCCGTCGTCAACATCTTGGCTCAAAATTTCGAGCCAACTGCAGGAGACGCGAGTGAAAAATCACAATAGAAAAAGATATTGAGAAAATCAGGCTAGCCGTAGAACCTCCGTGATCTAAGAAGAAGTGATCGTGATTTAGATTCAAAGATTACTCCATAGGCCAAAGTGAAGAGTTAAGACATTTGGGCTCAGTAACATTTTCTTAGCAATATAACTGTAATAACCTCGATACAAAAGTTCTTGCAGTCATAGTGCTAACAGATTTTCAGTAGTATTTTTCTCTAGTTATTTTCATTGGTTGTTATTATGCCACATCGTTAGGGCTTTTGTAGAGAAGATTAAAGCAAATTTAATAATAGTTGCTTAATGAAGTGTCCTGAAGTTTTTCATTCTGCCTATGTATTATTTCCGTTAAAAAAAATCAAAATGTCAAATCCATGGGAGCACTAATTTAAAGCTCTATAGGAAATTACAAAATGAATGCTGACCTAAATAGAGAATTTGTAACAATTTGTAAAATTTTCGAGCAACTGAACAAGGTGTTGTACGTGCGCTTACGGAACATACCCAATAACATATCGTAACCCAATATAGTAGGTCGTAGAAAAAGTTTAGTCGTATTGCCTGAGAACATGATATTAACACATAAGTCCTATACGATTTTGAACTCTTCGGAAAGCTTGCTTTGTGCGCGTCGAGCGATATATCATTCGTCTGCAAAATCTTCCGAGTGGAACTGCCCAAGAAAAAATTTGCCTGCTGCTCTGATTCCACTACAAATACGGTGTCATCACTTCTGCGCCTCAGCTACAATTGTGCAATCGTATAGGTGGCGAAATTTGCGATGTCCACACAGCTTGGCCTTTTGGACTATCTTGTTCTTCATGACTGAATTGCCTTGATGTGAAAGGAGACTACTTTGACTATTAATCTTTCTTTTGCTTGAGCTTAATTGATGTGCAAGTGATTTTATCTATGCATTTTGAAAACAAGATAGAACTTTTCATATCGCCAATTAGTTCTGTAAAAAAGGGTGCTCGAATATGGTCCATAGACAGAACTGCAGTTTCATACTTCCTGTACATATAAATATGCTCAGATGACATATTGTGTGAATCTCAACATTTCATCACCTCAGTTTGCTTCCTCGTATCCATCGGCCACAAATCTTTTCGGATTTGTGTGAGATTTTAGCTGCCGAGTGACTATTTCAGAGTACATAGAGGCAAAAATGCCCCTGGGCGAATTGATGATCAGTGGGATTGTGGGGTAGCAGTATCTAAATGTTTTCAGGTCTTCACTACAAGGATCGCCAGTTTTTTTTATTAGTAGGAGCCAGCTGATCACAGACGAATCTCGCACTATTCCCCTACCTCACAGCGTGATGAGAGGCATTTTGTTTAGTCAAAGCCTATCGCGTATGCATGACTTCATTAGCGCTCCGCTAGCCGGGCGCTACTGTAAAATTTCATTCTTAGGATTTATTTCTGCCACTGATATAATATTTAGGCGGATTAACCAGCTTTGAATTTGTTTTAGCCGTCATTCTTTAAGATTGTTTCAAATTCTGAGTTAGCATTGTAACAAAGAGGATTGCCTTAATATTGCAATCTATGATTTTTTCAATTGTTTTTCTCTTCCATATTTTACTTTCTTTGCTTTTTCTTTTTTTCAGAAATTGATCATCATTTGTTCACCCAGACGGAGAATATCATCGTTTTGTAAAAAACTAACAAGGCAGAAAAAAATCAATGACAAAATAAAGCAACACAGAGTTGCAGTTTTTATTCCTCTAGGTTACATCAGGCCATTGGCGCAACAGCACTAATGTCATTCATTATGGGTAATACCAAACAACCCAAGTGCTGATTCAATCCCGCCCGCCACCACTGTGGCTCTCATCCCCGGGGGTTGAGGAATGGCATCCGACATGTCTGGGCCCTTTTCACTCTCAGCAATTTCTAATTCCTGCATTTTTTATGAGTTTTTAGTGAGAGGCGCTACATCTTTTCTGGATTTTATGATGTGCACCATTTAGGCTTCATGTCGCTTTTAGGAAATCTAGATTTCCACCTTGGTTTTCTTTCGTCAAATTTCTCTCCACTCCGCCGGAAGACAAAAGTGATATTTTTCTTTGTAACTCTTGAACGTCTATCAAACAAATATTCAATACACTTGTTCGAGCACACTTGAGCTCTCCGTCATTGTAGTAGGTCGCTCCATAAATTTTCGCATTAGGGATAAATATCAAATTTATCAACCGGAAGTTGTTGAAATTGTACGATTTTGATGCAGTTCGATTGTGCATCTTCTTGCGAATATTTCGATGTACAAATTACCTATACTCTCTTTGTGATGAAGCAGTCGTGGGAACAATTTGGCTTGATACCTCTATACAAATGGCGCGTAGGAAAAAATGATAGTGAAGCGGCGCGCAAGATTAGTGGAGCTTGCCGCGGACGGTCCGAGTGCAGCTGATCTTCCAGACTGTCATTTCCAGTTTTTAACTTCGCACACATTCTAGCCGCCCTTTCTACAACCGTGTCATCGCTCAAGCTCCATTAATCATGCGCTCAATGTCACTAGCACTTTCCGCTACACGCCTTTTATGCATGAGCAGCAAACGAATCATTCTTAAGACAACTCCATCTTAAAGCGTAATACAAAATTTGCAATTCATGTTTAAAGAATGTTTGTTCTTTTCTCATCGCATTTTTACTTATCCATTTCCTGACCTTTCGTCCTTCCTGTTTCGAATATTCCTCGTGTACACTAATTCCTAGTTGACGCATTTTTCACTACATGACTCACAAATGGTTATTACTTGGTGAGAATAACCTACTTTTCAAATCTCAGCAGGCATATCCAGTTTGAATTTATATTTATTACCTTCACTTTTTTCACTTTGTTTGATCCGTGCCACAGTTTTTTTTTCCACTAACCGGATCCCACTACTTCTAGCATTCAATTCTTTCTCGTTCTCTTCTTCAGCGTCGTGGAATTTGATTGTGAACGTCTCCTTGTATTAACGAGAATATCCTGCTTTGTGACGTTCCATAGGGCATTCGTTATTGACTTAGATTTATTGATTAGAATGAAACCATTGGAATGTGAAATTATTAGTTTGCATTATACAGTTTTTCTACGTTGAAAAGATTAAGTCATGTATCTCTTTAGCTCCCAAAACGTATCTTTTTGAGTTCTTTCGTCAAGTTTCGTTTTGTTGGTGAATAGCAGTACATGAGTTTGTGTTGGAATCTTTGAAAGTTCAACATCTTCACTTTTTGGAAGTCTCAGTTCCAAAAACATCTAAAACTGAAAGCATGTTGTAGAAAATTTTTACAAGGAGCTTTCGGCGTCAATCAATCTCTGAGGATGGAGCATGAATTGAAAATTCATAAAGCAACAATAGAGGTTATTGAATGTATCTCGGCCTATACGTTGATTTCTGATATATCATATATGTCTGTTATCCTTCCAGAAAACTTGCTACGAATTCGCCAGCTCTCCAGAGTGGAATAAATGTTTAGTGAGTCAAGGAAGAGGATCGAACCAAAGACCACGCGTGTTTTGCAGGGCGTTTGTAACTACTGTGCCACATGTGCTCCTCAAATGGTCTATAAGGCAATGCATTCATACTGAGACAAACAGGCAAACTTGAGTCTGCTAGGTTTTCAATCCTCAAATGCCTTAACTGTTGAAAACTAAAGTCCGCTACTGTAAAGCCAGCATCATAAAAGTATTAGATTACTTTCCTTAGTAATGTGTCTCATAATTCCGTAGATTTCAGTACTTGTTTTTATTACTGACGCAGTAATGTCATAGTCGGAACGACGCTAATGCTCCAGCTTTTCTTCATTTTCATTGGTTTTCGCTTTTATCCAGAAGAAGCGGTTCACTTCAAAGAAAACCAAAAGGTCTTAGAATTTATAGGTCTTTTAGTTATTATTACTGAATGTGTAGAAATCTCAGTGATATTATTCACCGTAGTTAATTCTAATCTCTCTTGTTAATTTACATTTACATAAGGTTTTCACATATCTCATGCAAATATGTTATTCTCTGTATAATATCGGTTAATTTTTCATCATCACTTTGCACTATTCAGTGAAAAAAATGTCAACGACTGCTGCATCTAAATCAATCGAAAGGTCGATTGACTAGATGTTAAATGAGCCATTCACGCTCAACGAAACAAACATCTCCAAATGCTCCCCTTACGTCTATCTAGGTCGTGAAATTAACATGATGAACGACTTAGCTCCAGAGTTGAGCAGATGGAAACAAGCGGCTTGGGGAACGTTTGAGAGCATCAAAGATGTGATGAGGACGACAAAGAACATCCGACTCCGTGCCCACCTTTTCGACTCGACAATTATCCCTGCCCTAACGTATGCAGCAGGCAAACCTGGTCGCTACGTAAGCAAGATGAAAGATCACTTGGCATTGAACAACAGTAGAAAGGTCGATGCTAAGAGTATCCCGTATATCGCAAATTAGAGAAAGATCTTAGGTTCGACCTACGTCAACGATCGAAGATCAGAGACGTCATTCTACAAGCCAGCATATCGGAAATAAGGTGGGCCGGACACGTGATGCGCTTCAACGACAGCCGATGGACGAAAGCCGTTACTGACTGAACTCCTCGTTATATCAAGCGCTCTACATAAAGACCACCGATCCGATGGTTTGACTTCTTCACGAAAAGTCTAGAAGAAAGATATGATGCTTAACGAATTCCTAGAGCGAGAAGGAACACTTGCACGCGGTAGGGGAAAATAGAAGTGTTGCTGATGCTTGCTCGAGCGTCAATGATCAACGGGACGACAGGTCATACAAATGAAGGCTTGTTATCGTTTACGAGCAATCCTATAACGAGTGGCAAACTTTTTTTATTCACAAAGTGAACCTGAGAGCGCACTGATTCGATTGTCTCGGAGGTTACCAACAATGCACATGTGGTCTTTGGTTCGAATCCGTCCTCTCGACTGAGCCCCGTGCATCAATAATTTGATACCAATCTTGCCATTAGGCCAGCATCGTAAGTATTGTATGAGTGAAATATTAGTTTAGTCATCATTCCGCTATACTTGGATAGGAGTCACATGCTTATCGAGTTACTCATGCTATCATCCTCTATCTCTATCTCGTCTGTTACCAACCTTGTGTTCGCTAAATAAGAAAACTGCCGAAATATTCTATCTTTCATGACATCGGCAGTCAGTCATCGTACTTCTTCCTTAAATACTTTGCATGGTTATGTCAACAATAGCACATGACTATACATGTCTTTGACATTTAGATAATGTCATAATCGGCCGATCAGACTTGCTTCCGGCATTCGCAGTGGCCTTCAACCGATGGCATGTTCGCAACCTAATTGGCTTCATAATGTGAAATCGGGTAGAAAACACCGCCTTAAATATGATGAGTAGTTTCATCCCAATCCTTATTATCAAAAATTTTGTGTATCGATTGGCATCCGTTCCCGTACTATAAATTGATTGGTATCCATACGACATCTTCTCATCTGTACTCTCGCTTTACTCAGGCCTTGGCTCTCTGGAGATATCCATTATCGTCAGCTTTTTCGATATTTGCATTCGATGAGCGGAAAAAACAATTTCATTTGTTCGAAAATATAAATGCATAGAACAATTTAATACTCGAATATCTAGTAATCAGCACAATTGCAACGATGCCCAATACTCGTGGCGTGCACACTGAAACGACGCCTTGTTTTCTGTCCTTGTTATGACGCCTATGGAGGTCACAGCAGTGATAATGATACCTTATTCAGAAGCTGCGCAAGATTTTCCTTGTATAACTAGGTCTTTGACTGCGTTTCAAAAGAGGTTTTACGTTCATCACATTCTTTGCATGCCTCGTATTCTTCTCTGATCCCTCCCATGTTTTTTATGAGCAGACAACTTGTGTGACAAAAAATCTTTCGCCTCGAGTGTATTTTTAAGACCACGTTTAAATTTCAATATGCCTGGTAAGCATTTTTAAGCCATGCATGTGGTCAGTTATGGGCACTTATACAGTGCAATACATCCGTTTACGACTTGCCAGCCTCGTCTTGTCTGAGCCAACCCCCTTTGAGGGAGAACCCCTTGAATATAGGCATCGCAGACGTACTCTTTACACGCGCCATCAAGTGAAAGATATGAGTGAATGGGCAGTGTTGTACACCCGATTGCTCTTGGCTGGCATTTGTAAAATATCATACCCTTCGTCTCAAGTGTTTTCTTTAGACCACGCTCAAATTTCAATAAGCCTGGTAACTATTTTTCTGATCACTGTTTCAATTATGATCACCATTTTAGTTTGCGATTCCTATATCTAAGATGGTTCTCCCCTAAAACGGTATCTCAGGCGAAAGGCAGTGTGTAACTGACGAGATTGCAGTGCCGAAACACGTGTATTGCACTGTAGAAGGGCCTATAACAGATCACATACATGGCTCAAAATAATTACCAGGCATTTCAAAAGCACCCACTATTCATACATATTACTGTCAAAATCTAATGAACCTGCATGAGTCGCGAGAGGAACGTTGCAATGCTTTGTGAATTAGAAACTCTCTCAGTCCAAGATTTAGTTTTGTATGCTGAGCACGAAGTTGTTAAAGCACGATTTAATCGATAAGCCGACGATTCGGCAGTTTTGCCTTCATTAGAGCTTGGAAGTTCAGGTTGCCCACTATTCAGTCAGCCAGGCACCTCCATTACTTCGATAAAACAAATAAATAATTCTCACTCCGAATAACCAAATCATAACGAATAAAATTCAGAAAACGCGATTTGCTTTTAAAGGTAATGCGTGCAGGATCCATGCCATGCCACTTCTTCAAGGAGGTAGTAGCTTATCTACTCCTCTTCACTAAGCATACTCTTTATCCGCACATCTCTTAATTGAAGGCAATAGTTCCTCGCTGAAAATAAAAAACTGAATAGGAAATTATTGATCAAAACACTGTCTTATGTGCGAGCTGCAGTCTGATGTCTTTACTAGAGAAGCTCCCAACTGGTTACAGTAACTGTAGCAAAAATTTTCTGTGCACCAAAGTAAACCAGTGTAAGGAAAGTGACCTCTGTATAAGTCATACTGATCACTGCATTCTATTATAGAGGATTGTTGTAGTAGTCCAGTTGCCACGATGTTTTGCATGTAGGTCGTTCCATAAGTTCTGACGCTAGAACAATCACCACCATTTTATAACCAGAAATAATTAAACTTGTGTGATTTTGGTATTGTTCAAGTGTAAATTTTCTGGCGAACATTTGCTATACAACTTGCCTATACCTGCTTCAAGATGCAGCTGTCTTGGGAATAAAATCGCCCGCTATTCATGCACGAATAGCGCCTGCTAAAAAATGCTAGTGAAGGGGCGTGCAAGATTAATGGAGCCTATACCAAAATAATCATAAGAAAATGCGCATTTGAACGATATCAAAAGCACGCAAACTTTATCAGTTCTGCTTAATAAGATTGATGTTTATTGCTCTGTTGGAAAATTTATGGACGACCTAATGTTTCCGTATACTTCTTAAGACGACTCGTTATCACAATTTACTTTGCAGATTTCAGCATCAATTGTATTCTCTTAGTTTCCTCGCATTCATCCTCTACAAATGTCATTGAATATTTCGCGTGCTGCTTTGGACTACTGCTTAAGAATATCGTGCTCTCCATGAACGTCGTAGAATGCTGGCCGAAAATTCCTGTCGAAGGCGTCGAGCGTTGTTTTCTGACAGCGTGCACTCACTATCCACTGCACTCTACTTCCCCACTTTCCGTCCATGTAAATACCTACGTAGTAGGAAATATCTATGCAGCTATTTTGCATTACTGATAGCAGTAAATCAAATCAAGGAGTCCATTCATCAGTACGATTCTAATTTCCACCATCCGTTAGCCATCCATTTATGTCCTTACCATTAATATCAGTGTATGACTTTAGATCCATCCTATTACGCAACATTGTGGTTTATTACTAATCATTTTTTACTTCTGCTGCACGTATAACATTTCAGAATTTGCATTCGTACGCAGGCGTTATACTGTCACCTGTATTCGCCCGTTATCGCGCGTTGTTGGTTGCGTCGTAGCGCTGCTAGCCTCACTACAGTCCTCGCATGCCTCATTGTCGCCTTCGTCAGCGGAATAAACCATCTTTCAACTTATTTCACTATATTTGCGTATTTATCGGGCCTCTCGAGCTTGATTTCAGAATAGTATGTGTAGTTCGTTTTGTCTGAAAAAAACTTCCTTTGTCCAACTCGCACTGCGAAGCAGATGTAGCAATATATCTGATATCACAGCCTCTAAGTTAGTCAACTACCAGTGACTTATTGAAGTGCGCTCTTCTTCGCCAAGTGCTCCAGTTCCAGTTGCCGTCAAGGTCAGGACTGTAAGAGCAACATGCAAGCTCGAGCAAGCAAAGTGTGGTGGTCGGCGCGATTCGATAAATTTGGGTGAACGCCTAAAAAATGTGTTACGCGTTCTTAACGGCCTCGTGTACTTTGCATGATACTGGTTCACGGGATGGTGCATGCGCAACAAGGTAGGCTTTTATACAGGCGTGAAAATCATTTGGCAATGACTAATCCTTGGAGAATCTGCCACACATTCGATCTCATCAAGGATCGTCGTAGATGACCGAACGTATAGAATAACGTATACAGTGGCTAGCAGTGACTCGCTAACGTGTCAGATCATTGGTAATATCCTCGCGGACATATTTGGCACGAAGTCGCCGACCATGGGAAAGTGAATGGCTTACTGAGCTCACTGCGCGAAATCCAACCTACGACCACTTGTGCAATGCAGTTCATCTCAAACGCACATAGTGCCTCCCATTACATGTGAGATTGGTGCAAAAGTAAATGCGGTTTTGAACAAATTTTCAACTGTGCATAGACTGTCATTACTTTTGCATCAATCTGGTAAAAGGCTAAAAGATAAAACTCTCAGCGTTTATCAATCCCTGAAAGATTGGCCATGCATTTGTCTTCAATTTTTGACTTCGTTTGAGGTGACTGAATGCATTTGTGGCCTTTACAATGACTCGCGGTGGCCTCCCGCCCAACCGAGTGAGTGCTGCTTATCCTCACAGACAAATCTGCGATCAATCCGCTACCAATTTAACGACCCCGGATGGATGGATTGCTTGGGTCATGAGATCGAACCATTGACCTCATGTGCGACACAAAGCACTTCTAACCACAACGCTATATGCACTTCTATATATACATATGCGTGCATAACACTGATTCAGAAACGCATGATAGTACTAGTCGTGTTACATGAGAAGAATTTGTGAATGACTTAAATTTTGCTTATTGAATTTTGTTTCCACTTTGCTACTACAGATAGTTGATTGAAAAATATGACTCCAAAACTCAATTACTTAGTTCGTACATTGAATGACTCGTCATATGTTGTGCGTTTCCCACGAGCTCTTCCATTTGTTGCATAGAGGTGGTCTAATTAGAGGGTGGCTTCGATCGCACCCTTGAGAAGCCACGCTGTTCTCTTTCCACTGAGGTTAAGTGGTGGTCGGGTGTCGTTTTTGCTGTAATCCCGGAATAGCCGTGCTGAAATATTTCATGGTCCTCACATCTGGCAATCAGTGGTGGTTTTTGTAAAATAGAGGAGAATTGCTGCCGTTCACGATGCTGCCATCCAAAGCTGCAGCAAACGTTATAATTGGTCCAACGGCAGATCGAGAACTGCGTAGATGGTCGAATATCCGAGATGTTAGCATGGATTAAGTTAGTGTCAATAGCTCTGGAGGCATTTACGTCTATGTTTACCAAAATCGTCCCGTTGATATTTTTCTCAATATGCCATATCACTTCATTACTCTTCGCCGTCGCTCGGGCTTAGTAGAGGTATTTCTCAGAAAGTACAAATTTGAGGAATTTCTAAACGCTGTAGCATTCTCAAATTCGTTTGTTGATCACGTCGTCACTTATCTCAGCTTTGATCAAAGCCTATCTTCTATTGTTATGAAAAAAGGGGCAGTTTTCAAATTAAAAATCTGTAGCGTTTTGAAGTTTAACATTATTCCCCATAAATCACATTTCGATATACGCTCGTTGTTCTTTATTCGGCTTTTTTTAATCTGTAATTCTACTCGATGTATAATGATGCGAATAAGAACACATTCGTCGCAGGTTCGGCTCTGTCAAAGATTAGTGGTTCATCAATTCGCCAGCTGCATTTCGCGCGGTGGAGCACAGTTCTTACGTTGTGCTTTCGACTCTCTCTCCTTCTTTCGAAGCTTCATCGGTCATCGCTATATTATCCTTACATTTTGTGACTTCCAAAAGTGAAAAAGGAAATGGCTACCGCTTTAGTCGATTCGAATTCGCTTGATACGACTGGGAAAAAAGGATTGAATTACAGGGCGAGGTGAGATGTTATAGAATGTTGGAATCGAACATTTTGCCTATCACAATCTGTTGCGGAACTGATTTAGTTCTTAAAAAATTTCATAACAGCGTTTTTGTTTTTGTTTTTCTACGTGGTACGAAAGGTTTTCTCGCATATTCAGGTCTGTAGATTTTACTCAATCGAATATTAACCATCCACATGACCGCTTTTGGTTTATTTGATAGTTGTTCCCATTATGGCTTACTTTCCGTTGAAAGAAAGTCATAAGTGACACAATATTTGGATAGCTTTCGAATATTGTGGAAATTTTTTATTTTTGTTATGCTCAACAACAATATCGCTAATAATCTACTGACATCGCAACTCTGTTAATAAAGTATAGATATCTATTTAATCATGCCAAATTCCGTTGTAAGCAGAACATCGAAGAGTTGTTGAGATTGTTTTTGTTTTATAAATCGTAAGCATTACGCTTCTGATGACTTCTAAAATCTTCAATATAATCCGACAGATCTTATGATCGCCTTAAAGTCGCTTCTTGATGATTTTATTGGCACTTAACTGCCATTTTCACCGAATGTAGTTTTAATTTAATTTGCTTTATCCATATTTCATCTATTCTCTAAAGTCTAAGGTTTTCTAACGTATGGATTGATTTTATCGAAAGAATGTGAATGAAACCGATTTGATGAAGATAAGATCGCAAGAGCATTTCTCTAACAATCAGCCATTTTCTCGTTATTTACGCTTGAAATTCTTCAACTTCACCTTGTTCTCGATTTTACTCAGTTTCACCTCCTCTTGGTTATGTCACGAGGCCCTCCAATAGTGATCTGTATGCTCACAAATAGTATTTTATAAACTTTGTCTTCCTATTTTCCTTCATTAACCTCTATTGCCCCAAAAAAACCATTAATAAGTTTTTTGACAAACTACCATTCGCTTTCGTAAATCAATCCACTTCTCATAACTTTTTAAATTGGTTTTTCATCAATTTCACATGTCAGCCGTCGATGTCTGATTATTGTTATATGATCGCGTGAATTTTTAGTTAGTTCACATCTAGGTAACTCTTGTATTTCATAAGCTTATATCCGTTATACAATCTCTTTGATACTCGTTTCTTTTGCATTGATGGGCGCACCTCATGGAGAAAGACAACGAATTTCAGTTAAATTAGCGGGGAAGGCAAAATGAACTTGACGTCTTCATGTTTACTCTATGGCGTTTTCCATAGGATTCTCACGCTTAGTAGATCAATCACGGAATAAATGTCAGCCAGTACTGACATTTGTGAATGTCTTCATGAATGCCATATACGGAAATGATCAAGACTAAAAATACTCTCAGCTTTTATCCATCTAGAATTAATTTCAGTTGTTGGTTTGACCAAATTCTGTGCACCATCGACATCGGTGTTCAAAAGAAATCGTCTAGAGCTGAATAGAATGCTTGGCAGTATCGAAGCCGATGACGTTCGTTAGTGTCTCTTCAGTGGCCAGTTGTATTCGTCAAGCTATAGCGAGAAGCGTCAAAAAACTCTCATAACGAAATTTCTACCCAAAAAGCATGTATGATGATCCTCCCAGTTTCTTTCAATTTTTTCAAATTTTCACCCTTTGTATTTTTCCATCCTATGCGTTCACAACGGTAATCAGAGGTGTTTCGTTAGGACTCTCCATGATGAACTTATTTATGTTCATCTAAGCCCTTTACTTTTTATTGAGAGTGAAGAGAATTACGCTAAAGTCTTCTTTATCGGGTAATTTTTCTTCTTAACGATGAAATTTCTTATTCCCAATTTTGAATTAGATTTTGTAAATACGCATTTAATTTGCTTCAGATAAATAGTTAATTAATGTACTAATCAAATAATTTCATCAATGAACCGAAAATGAGATAAAATAACAGTGAAAGCTTTCTATTGTTCACAGCAAACATATGAATGGAATGAAAATGAAGCCGAGAACGGTGCGTTTTGTTGTTTCATGGCTTGAAAATCATTGCAAGATATGTTCAGTTTGAACAGATTTTAACACTTTTTTTGATTTGACTCTAAACACTCTTATTTTCAAAATAGTAAGTTAAAGTAGAATAGTTATGACACTATTTAGAATTGTCTTATAGAATAAAAAGATTTGAAACCTCATGACACTGCGAAGAAGCAGTAAAAGTATAAGAAATCTTGGAGTTATGTAATATGGCTGCCAGATTAACAGGGTTTACAGAGCGATGTTGCTTACTTGACCAGATCTGTCAATGATTGGTGCCTGATAGCTATGATAGAGAGATATTGAAGAATGAGTGGTGAGTAACCGGTAACCTCCGTTGTGCAGTGGTAGCTCGCGTCCCCGGTATGGATGAGGCGCGTGTTCAACTCCCGGCTGAGGTAGAGTTTTAACTTGCCATTCAAATCTTTTAGTATATTTGGAAACACAAAAGATGATTGTATTTACCGCCGTTTGCCAACGATTTCCCCGCTACTTAGGTGACCAAATTGGTGACCCTGCTTGCTTAGGAAAACTTCGTCTAATCACGAAAGACCAGAGAAGAAATTTCCGTGGTGAAGAACTGGTAAAGCTCTGCAGAGATATTCTAAGACTCTAAAGGATAGAACCGGTATTCAGCGATATTCATGAAAAAGCAAAGTTCTCAACTGACAGCCGAACCTACGCAAAGTTTGAGGCTTCGTGAATGATGGATACGAATAGCGATCGGAGAAATATGTACTGAAATCAGTGCAAATCTCGTTGTCGATATACGAAATGTAAAGAGCTAGGAAAGGTATTGTATCTGAATGTAACATGTTATGAATGTATGAGGTGTTTGTTAGAGTTGGAGTCGTGTTAGGTGATGTTCTTCTGAGAAGAGAACGGGCGCACTTTTACCACTTGATCGTCTACGCTGCTCTTGCGACTATTATGTGATAAGTTGCTGCGCAGTTGACATTGATATTACCAACAAATCTTCTTCAAAGTCTTTATGCTTTATTCTTATTTTCATGGTTCATTGCAAGAGGTTTGAAGCTGAAGAGATCAAACTTCAAAGGACTTTTTTCATGCGCCTCCATAATTGATAGTCTCGTAGTTACTGGTTTTCATTAAGACCATGTCACTTCTTGTACATTAACAGCAATAAGAAGTAACAAGCGATGTCGATAGTCTTAACTTTCGACAAAGCGATGAAGACATTTTCGGTGCAATTTTCATGAATCGCTAAAAATTTATTTAATAGTGGTTTCGCACAAGAGTTTCCACATTCGAGTGTTCGATAATTCAAACAGCGCAGTCATATTAGGAACATCTTGGTCGCCTTCACAGCATGACGTTAAGCTTCTTTCTACTTCGAGACAAGTGTGCTTGATTTCAATTGCTTGAGTACACTAAATACCTGACAGTAAGGAGCAAAGAAGTATTATCCTTTACTCAACCCCAACAGAGTGATGCATCGCGGACTAGACGACATCTAGTACCGTCACAAGTAATGTACGTGCATTTAGCTCAAATAATGACCCACGGTAGCGTGTCTGGAGATGTATCAAATCAGTACTGCTATCCTTCCAAATAGGTCATACTATTTTTGAGATGGCGAACAAGCGGAAAGTCTTGTGAGGTGGGTGTGGGATAGAACTAAAACCATGTGAGTTATGCGTAACACTTCTGACCATTGTCCATGAACCGTATAGTCGCTAACATCAATTCATTTCAACATTTTGTGATTCCTTTCTAATTTTATTCTTCTATTCAATATATATAATATGCACATATGCATGTAACATGCATATATATATATATATATATATATATATATATACGTGTGTACATATATGTGTCTACATTTATGTATACACAGTATGCGAGAAAAGCTCCGTCAATTTTTTCACATATTCCAGTAGCAAAAAAAATACTGTATTAATAAATGAAATTGTTTCATTGAGTGAGTAGTTACGTTTGTAAGATCAACAACTAAAACAATAAACAAGAAAGTTCATAACAAACTCTCTAAATTGCCTCCTTTGGCATTCATACACTTACGAAGTCGCTTGCGAAAATTTTGCGACGACGCTCGCACACGTGCTTTACCGTAATTTCGTCTCAAGCGCATGTCAAAGCCGTTTTGAGCGTGTCAGTATTAGTGCAGCGAATGGCTGAGACTTCTTCCTCCATTATGGACCACACAGAGTAATCCATTTGGTTGAGATACAGCGAATTTGAGGGCAAATGTGGTTGCTTCAAAAACTTGAAACACTTCCTGTCAGATGACAAACCTTAAGTAGGCCAACTACGCAGAAGTTCAATACTGTTGAAGCATAAATCCGTTGGCGCCAAAGTTTCGAGTAATCCAAGGCTCCAGAACGTCCCGTAAATTCGTTGCTGATAGCTAGCAGCGTTGATTTTGACGTTTCTGTTGATGAAGGCCAGCGACGTCTTTCCGGTGGCGCAAATGCCGACCCAGTTCACCAGAAAGGCCGAACAATAACTTCGGCCCATGGTTTTTATAATGTGGACTTCTACTGAACCTTCTTGCGATGCTAACGTCGATTCTGGCTAATGTGGAGTGGTTTGATTGTGATTTTCTTCTCATCCATAAGAAGCACCTACGGTAAACGAGCACCAGCTATCAAACCTGTCAAACGAATCATTCGCCGAGCCTCTGAAAGCTGTTTATCTTCCATCTTTCTGTACAGGAAATGAATACAAGCGCGGCTTAAACTTATTTTGATAATGTTTCGGGCACTCCACTCGCTGATGTTAAGCTTCTCGAGTCATTTTGCGTATCGATCGCTCCGCATCTCGTTGCACTCGTTAACGGAACTTCTGAATATACCCACTGATGTAGAGTGATGTGCAAAAATTTCGCATCAGGCGAGACTAGAGTCGTCACCTCACTCTTTCCTGGAGCGCGTGCTCTATCCGATACATTACTGACGTCCAATTTGCACGCCGCCATTCTTTCTACGCTACGGCACATTTATCTGTCAGCCGCCAGTCGTCAACGGCCTGGCCCGAGTACTCGGTCTCGACACTGAATACAGTAACACTGACTGATATTGGGTATTAGACATCAATTGAAATTCTTTTTATTTAAAAGCTCTAGCGGTGATATGATGTTTCGAATATACCCGTTGATGCAGAGTGATGTGCAAAACTTTCCTCAGGCGGGACTAGAACCCGCATCTCACTCGTTCCGGGAGCGCGTGATCTATCCAAACTTCTCAATGTTTCTCGTAGTAGACAAGCTAGTTAGACAACCTTTTCGAGAACGGTCCTTAATCCATTCCTTAGGCTTGAAACGTTTCACGGCTCTGCAGACATCTGCTGATTAGAAACCAGTCGATTCTAACAATGTCAGCCGTTTTTATTTCCAAAACAACTCAACTACTATGATACGTTCATCTTTACAGTCCATAGCTTTAGCACAGCTGAAAACAGAAAAACAAATAAAATAGATTGCATACCAAAATTGGACAAAGAATTCAGTAAATGTATTAGAATTAATGAAAATATAACACCATTGCTAAAATCGACAAGAATACAAAATTGGCAAAACTGTTCTCGCACCCTGTATAGGTACGGTACTCGGAAGGGATTTTTGAAGAAACCTTTTTTTTTGGACAAAAAATTCCCACTAGACTTTAAATTTCCATTCAAAAGCTTAGATCTCACAGAATTCAAAGATGTGCATGCTTTCCAGAAAGACCTCTTAAGGCGCTGTAGTAGGTGAAATAGAATTGTTTCACACACGTCGCAAATTATCACGTGGATTTCCGTTGTCTTAAATTTCTTCATTTCGCCGAAATTTTCAGGCTTTCTGTACAGAAACTGTGAAAGAAGTTTGCTCTATCGTTTTATAAGCTTAGGCATTCCACTTTTGTTTCATTCTGCCAAATAAACTTGCTATTAAGACTAAGCCTATGCACGGGTAGCATAAAAACGTATGAAGGAAATCTTGCAGTACCAGAGTCATATGCTATCTAGAATTCTTTTTTCAAAGCGGATAAAAAACCCTAACAATAACAAAAATCATGCTGCACATGTGAAGCGCGCAGCGCGACCGATAAGCCAAGCGATCTACACGCAGCCACTGCCATTCGCCAGCCGACCAACAATGCGCGGCGTTTGGAATCCCAACCTCCACTTCCCTGTTGCAGTGCAGTAAAAGGGTCTTTTAAGGAAATGAATACACTGTTGGAGGAACTTACGCTCTCGAATGAATCAGTAGTCTAAGGGGAGAGCTCTGCTCTGCGAAATATAAGCACGATGATGCGCGACACATGTGAAACACAGTTCAATTTTCACTGCTGTAGCAGCGCGAGAAGGCTTTTCCAGAAACAAGGTTAGTTTTCCACTTTTCCAAAAACTAAAATTCCGACAAATTACTGAAGAATCGGCGAGAATTCTTTGTACAGAGAAAAATTTTGCGTCAATTATTCACGTCCGACAATAGAAAAGTGCGGTATAATATATATATATATATATATATATACATATATATGTACATATATATATGCGTACATATGCTACAAATGCACATATATATAGATGTATATATGTATGTGTGCGTGCACACGCACATATATATATTTGTACATTTACATGTATGTATGGCGACAGTCAGCTTGCTGCTTTGCATTTACATTTAATGGTTATGCTTTGTCTGTAAAGTCCGCTATCAAATATTCTGCATACCAATTCACTTTTCATTATGTCGGACATACCAAACCGATGTCGTTAATGAATTTTACGATATAATGTATTTCTACGTTTTTTGCTAGTAAACTCATTTTTTTATCGTGCTCATGTTGCATTCAATTATAATTCAATTTATTTCACCAGCCTAAAACGGCCGATTTCTAGTGCAAAATATCATTTTCAGACAACGCTAAGTTTGTGTTTACTTACCATCAAATACTCAGGCCCTACATATTCTCATTCATGCCACTATATTGCTGATTTTTCCGTTGACTTCCAAGAAAATTGCGCCATGCCCTTTCCTAATTTTCATCAGAAGCGATCTTTATGGGCAAGAAAAGCGCTTTTTATCAATGACCGGCTTAAAAAAGGCTAAAAATGATGGTGAAAATTCTGCCATTAGATTGGCTTAGGACAAAATCTTGTATTCAGTTTCTCTCCTCACCCTCAAATAACGCTCCTGGAGAATAAGACGCTGCTCAGATTTGCAATGTCGTTCTCGGACCTCCTGATTACTACGAGGAGATTTCGCGCCATTGGAACGATAATGTCAGTAGAAGAAAAATGATTAACTGGAAACCACGCACTAATCACTTTTAGGTCTCGTAGTTCAGTGATAGAAGGTGTCTTGTAAGATACATTGTGTCGCTGGTTCGATACAGCGCTTTGGAATGTCCATGCCTTCTGCCCTTCCTGGGGTCAGTAGTTTTGTACCGTATCTACAAAAGAGAGCAAAACACTGACTTGCTATATCGGTAAACTTCTACATTTCATAGGTTAATTATATACCACATCACTTCTTAGATGTTCGAATGGAATCGATTGCATATCACATCCATCAAGAGTAATCAACGTGTTGTACTGTACTTTTAATCTTTAGAATCCTTCTACTTAACATCGGTTACTTGGGCTTTTATTGTCTATCCACTAAGTTTCCAAATAAGTTTATCGATCTGCTCATGTGTTTAAGAATTAATTTGGAGATTTCAAAGATTCCATCATAAATGAATCACATCTATTTTACTAAGGTTTAAGAATCAATCCATCCTGAAGCACTTTTCATCAATAATCCAATACTTTCTTTGAGAAAATTAGCTCTTTGAAGTCATTCCTTCCTTACAAATCGGTCATTTACATTCAAGTGAAAGTGCAATTTTTTAGGCAGGACAACCCGCAGTGAATAAATTGACATTCACCGTCATGCTTTAGCTGTGGCATGTTCATTTGATATGACACTAAGACATTACTTTGATGGCTCAACAATAGCAAATGCTGTTTCATCTCAATAGTCCGCTAAAATCAATACCTATCTTTTTCTTTTGTTAATACTTGATCTACAAACAAATGACGTATTCTTAATTCAAAATGAAAAAGGACAAGTGACAAAGAAGTAAAAAAAGTAGAAAGTGAATCGAGAAGAGATGTTGGAGACTGCTCTTCATTGTGTTACTTAAGTCCACTGATCACAATTTTCTCTTCCCCACTCTCCCTTCTTTTTTTGCTCTCTCTGTCTCTGTGTCTTTCTACTTTGCTATAAATTCTCTATAATGGTCTTTTTTATTCTACATAGATCATCCCAATTGATCCAGTTTTTGCACTTTTCTAAGTTCAAAACATCCACTGTTTTTTCCCATCAGAAATCCCCTCCAGTTTTACTCGTACTAAATTTTTTGTTGACTAATCCAATCATTACTGTTTGTAAACCATTCTATAACCCAGGAGGCAGAATTTTTTTGAAAACAATGCCGTACTTGATAGAAAAACAACATCAGAATACTTTACTAGTTCTCATTTCGGCATACCATCAAAAATCCACTTTTGTTTTCATTCATGAATGCTTCATCGAATTATCTGAATGCTCAATTGCCCCAGGAAATTTGCAATAATCCAAATTCAATATATTCAATTGCTAGCGAAGCTTTAAGGGCATACCTAAAATTTGAAGCAGCCAAGGTATTTATAGTTGTGGGATTGACACTTTGTTTATCACCAGCGAATGGTCATCGTGGTGATGAGAAGCTCACTATTTTAACTTCTATGACTAACTGAGAATAAAGCAGTGCTAGTTATTGTTTCCGTTGAGGAACAAACGGATTCGAAAAGTTGAAAAAATCTACCACGAAGACGTAGGAGACGAGATATACCTCATATACGAGTTGTAATCCACTTTTGCACGTATTCCTAGTGTTTACGAGAAAAATCCGAGTAGTTGAGTTAGGTTTTTTTAGGTGAAAAACTTGTTACGTGAATTCTTTCTGAATGCGGAAGCCATCCATGTCGCTAAATTAATGCCAGAAAACACAAGTAGATTTCTCGGCAGTTTTGCTTCACCGCACCAACATTCTATCTAAGCCCATTTGTGATGCTCCTACCAAAGAAAAAAATTCAGATTATCCCTCTAGATATCTTTTTATAACGTCCAGTTTTTTCGTCTCCAACCCTGATTTGTCTCGTTAGTTGTTTCAAGCATGTTATTCTTCTAAAACCCTTGAACCGCTATTTTCCAGTCTAATCAACTGCCACAGAAATTTTTTCCTCTGTTTTCATCTCTTTTCTCCTTTCGACACCTCTGTTTTCACCTTTCTAGGATAGACCCGACGTTAATTCAAGTTTTAGACATTATGAAGCTTTTTATATTCTAGTGCAAATAAGTCGTCAAGATAGTTACTCGTAAAACTCAAAGGCTATCATTATAATTTCTCATGGTTGCTGTAATCAGTGCATATAATCAACTTTCCTAATCAGCGCAGCAAATCATAATCTTATCAACATGTCAGATCAACTGAGTTAAAATAAATTCATTCTACAGCTACATAGATGTTTCATTTCATTGAGGCAAAGCCTAAGGCCGGTATCTCTTGCTTTCCAACTTAATAGCTGCACATAGGTGTTCAATTCTATAGAACTTGTCTGCAGCTGAAACCTCAGCACGAATCTTTGCCCTCAAATGCATAAGAGAGCAATTTCTTAGCTGCGTCCGCTCTTCGGATAGTTGGCACCATTATTCTCTGGTCTTCACGGCAGTGTTTCCCAGGAGAACTTTTCAGACTCAGTACATAATTTTCTTGAAATTAGGCAACCCACATACGCTTCATTGGATGCTTCGTCCAACTGTCTTTATTCAGCCGCAGACTCCTTGCTATTCATTCATGGACAGTTTTGTCATTAGAAAGAAAGCACAAAAGCTCGGTCAACTTACATTATACAAACAAATAGATGAGAACTCGTCCAAAGTTAATATTATATTTTTTTCGATACTTTTTCGCAATCACTATTGATATTCCTTTTCTAAAAACTCCTCCATCCAATAACATACTTTTCACAATGTTTTAGCGACGTTTTACTTTGTCAATGATGCCTTTGAAGCAGAAATAGAAGATTTTTTTTTCTTATTTTCGTCTGGAAAATTGCATATTTCGTGAAGCTTTTCGAAATGTCAGCCGGACCATTTAGGAAGGGGACAAAAGCAAATAGGCCCTAATGAAGCCTTTTGATAGTCCAGAATATTTTGATGACACACATTGAAATGACCTTAAAGGAATAGAATGCTCCAAAAAAAATACTAATTTTCGGCGTTTCTGATTCTGAAATATCACAATTTCATATCGGCACGTGAAAAATTTTTCCTTAGATTTTTTGTCACATCATTTCTCCGTTAAGAGTAAAATTTTCGAGAATATTATTCCAATTATCTCTTCGGGCTTTTTATCATCACATTTATCCTTGTTAGCTGTGATTAATTTTGAAAAGGCCTGTAGTGTTGCATCGCGATTAGCTGTGATTTTTGTTTATTTGGTCGTTGGTTCAAAATCCCAACTCGACTTCTCAGGTCAGATCTGACTTTTGCCGCTCTAACAAGTGAACTGGAGGTCACAACTGAAATAATCTTAAAGTCCTCAATAGCATAGATATCAATAATTCATATTGCGTACTCTATGAATGCAAGAGTGTCAAGCAAAACAGAGATTGAATTCTAATGTAGCTTCAAACCGTCAATTACCTTTTCCACGGAGCTCACTAAGTTTTTCGTTACATCATCGAGACCCTGACTCTACTTTTTTCTCAGCAAACTACCTTGTTTGTATCGTCTTAGTTTATTGAGGCAGTTTTACGAACTTGTTAGAAGCTAATCTATTCGGCTAACACTACGACTGATTAGTAGATCCGCAGTTATAGGAAATTTGATTAACAACTTATTACGTCTGTCTCTTTCAACAAAGTTTCGACACAACCTCATTAATATTCTCTTTGTACTACTTGTAACGTTGAAATCTGCAAGCTAACTAAGCTTTGAGGCACTAATATATCGCATTTTCTAAAATGTACTTTTTCTAAAATGTCTAAAAAAATTTCACTATATATACTAAAAGCACCTCCAAATCTCGAAGAAAAGCGTTCGATCGTTTTGTTCACTGCGCAGCTCCAGTCGATGAGCTCAAAAGCAAACGAAGAAGTTTTTGGAAGTAGCGATTTTCGATCTCCAAAGCATAATTTCAATCATTCACGGTGAGGAATGCTTCCGCATTATCAAAAAGGGGGCGCGAAAATGAAGGCGATTACATCGTGACCGCAAATCCTTAGAGAGTTGTCTGCTAAGAGCTTCCACCGATCTATGAAAAGCCGCCACTGCGTATGTTTGGAGGCACAGTAATGTTTTTGTAAACTTTCCTAAAATTTTTGAAAGAATCTACTCAAGCAACACTGATAAACAATCATAAGATCCTTAAACAAGATTCGAGTCAAGTTCCAAATCAGAGCACCATCGTGAGTGGTGAATGAGAAAGAACAAGGCCAATAAAAGAGTTGACGAAATATGCGAGGGTATTTGATACATAGTCGTGTAAGGCAAAAAATGAGAAAAAGCAGAAATAATTGCTGTACATCAAGGAGAAATTGATGCATTCTGTTGGTGAAAGAATAATGAAGTACTTTGCAGAAAATAGTTGTTTGCTTTCCTTTCCTATGCAGTTTGTACGCGAGTGCAATCTGATACATTGTCTAACATTTCACAATATATTCCTCCATAGATGTAAAAGTTTAAATTCTTATGACTGTAATACAAGACAGCCATCGAATTCAAAGACCTCTTGTGAGAGTATTTACGTCAGAAGGAGGAGCACTCAAATGGGACTGGTATAATACAAGCACAAGATCCTTTACGAAACTAGTGAGATGCTTCTTACTATAATCTGGAGCCTGCTGTTTTCTGATTGAAAAAGGAAGTGAATTTTGGTATTTTGTACCCCGTGATCGTGTTGTACAGCAAGTGGTTTCTATAGGTTTTGGGTTGAGAAAAGATTCTTCATTATCTTTATTCTATTATTATCTGAATCCGAGAGTTTGAGCTATCTTGTTGATTTTTTCTATTTCTCGCAAGATGAGTAAGCTGTTTCATACTGCATTCCTTGTAGCTTCATATATTAAGTCGTACTCGTGCAGATGATACTCGGCTCACAGCCTCCGTATTTGATGAAAAAGACCGCAAATTCAACTAAAATCTAGTTTAATTTGATTTAGCTCGAAGATGGAAAAGTGAGAGTGCCTCATTGATTTTTCTATAACACAAATAATATGTCTTCTATGAGTCTGATATTAAACTTGAGAAACTGCAGACTTTTGAGTACGATCATTTCAGCTGATGGTTTTCTGATCCACTATTCTTTCGCGTTTTGAAAGCTATTACTTCAAGCATTTAGAACGGTGGTTAAAATCACTTTGCAATACACGCATGGTCGTTAGTGTGATAATGCGCCATGAACACACCAAGCCCTCCTCCAGGGTCGGCAAATTCGTATCACTCCAATCTGGGATAAGAAGAAAACTGGTTTGATAAATTGATAAGCCTCGCAGGTTGTTGTTTACTGCTCAGTTATCTCCAAACGATGCTCGATGAGGTCAAATGCATAGCGCATCTGTCAGTGACTTTCAAGGCCAAAACCTTCATCCTTCATCATTACTCCTCCATCGATTAATTTATTTATTTTGTAAAAGTAGACTTCAGATTTGTAGTGAATCAAAAAGTGAGAATGTGCATTTTTACAGTGAAATCAATCAATTGTAAGTCATTTTTGTTTGACCGCTTATTGCGGTGTTACGATGTTTCCAATAAACCCATGGAGTGGTAGCGGTGTCCTAAGGGTTAAAAAACTTCCTTAACATCCGCGAAGCATCCAATTCTTATGACATGACATAATTTAAACTGTTTATGAGGCCTAACAGGCGCTTGTTTCGTCCTCCAAGACTCTTCAGTAGCACAGTCTCTCGGTTCAGCTGATCTTTTGAGGCTAAATTTAATGTTTATTTTGCATAATATCGGTTATTGTAAGTTCATGGGAATATCTCAGAATATCTTGATAAGAAACTCTCATGGCAGCGTTAGTTGTAGTGTATCAAATTTCAATTTACTCTTGGGTAATCAAATGATGACGATGGATAAAATTGAGTTTTGAGTTTTGGTACGCTATTGCTGAAAGCGACAACTTTCGACAAGATATGCCGCGAAGGGGAGAAGGAGAAGAGAACCCGTTTGATTACGGTCTCGTTTCCGCTCAATGGAACATTTCCTGCCTGAACGCTAGTTTGAGACATTTGATCAAATTGAGAAAGCTTATCAGGTTTTTATTCAAAGCCTAAGGAATGGCGCGTTTCGAGCGTATCTGGAAGCTTGCAGATCGTTGGCAGAAGATCGTGGATAATGATGGCCTTTATCTTGACAAATGAACATAGTTGTTTTCAATTGATTTAGTGTATGAAACTTCGAATTTTCAGCGTGTTGAGGAACTTTTTTCCTAACCTAATACTATCGCTTTAGGGAAGTTTGACCATCGCTCGAATTGTTTTGACTCGTAAACATATGATGGAGCCAACTTTCCAAGTTGTAAAGTTTGTTACCAAGATGGAAATGAAGGCGCCTATTGAAGTGCCGTCGCACTATAATCACATTCATGGCTTGAGAGCCAGCTTTGCGCTACCCACTGTGCTGAGCTTTAATACTTATGAGATGCGAGGCTTTACTGAAGTGTTAATGCTTAGCCCTACTTCTAATCAGGCTTCCAGATAAAAATTTGAAACGTGTCAGTTCAATGGACACTAATAAGTGAGGAACAACCGCTGAACACATCGTCAGAAACCCAGCGGAACTTCCGACCTGAATAGTCAAATGATCTCATTCACAAAACTTTCAAAGTCTCATTGGTGCAATAAGAAAAGAAAAGGCTAGCTTTTTAGCTACTTAACATTTCTACTAAAATCTCGCTAATCTTTACTGCTCGTAGTTATACCAATCATAATCAGAATAGAGGAGAACTTCTTGTTAGTGACATAGAAGACTACGGACTTAATCTTGTTTTACATGGCCACCTATTCAAACAGTTTATACACGTCCGCTTGCTGTAACTGTCCTTTGTTTCAGGACACTCTCGCTAGGAGGAGAGAAGCTGAACGCGCCTCGAAATTCATTTTGTGGTGGCGGCAAGATTCGCAATTTGTCCTTAATGCGATCCACTGAATGCTCCAGAAAAAACACTACTCGACTATTTGAAAATCCAAATCTGTTCGCTAGAGCCCTGGTAAAGTTTTTTTTCAGATTGATTTTTAATCTATATTATTCAACCTTTTTCTCATTTTTTGCCTAGATTTTTGCTTCCAAGTTTTTTAATTACTAAACAGCTGAACAACATGTATAAAAACTCAAGTAAAATATGCGTTTTGTTTTGAGAGTCTTTTCCTCGTCACCCTTATATCACCTGTATCACCTGTCGTCCCGTTGATCGTCGAGTGACTCGAGCGGGTATCCAGCAACACTTCCATTTTTCCCTATCACGTGCAAGAGTACCCAGTGGGTCATCTTTGTCAACCCCAAAGTACAAAAAAAAAACAAAATAGGCATACCTTGATTTTATATAATTTATATATATATATATATATATATAGTATATATATATATATAATAAGAATTCCAAAGATAATTCGAAAAATCTGCCAAAATTTATTTTTTATTTATATAAATATTAGAGATTTTTTTTACAATACTACTTTGTCTTGTTTGTGTGCTTTAATAAAATTAAAAGGGGCCCGATTTGATCTGAGAAATCTCTGTGCATCATTTTGTGAAGAAATCGGAGCATCGGGTCGGTGGTCTTTATGTGAAGCGGTTGACATTCCGAGAAATCCAGTCGGTATCGTTTCTCGTCCATCTATACCACATATACTGATATTTTGAACAATATTTTGGAGGAATTCAAACTTTCACAATTGAATTCTTGCTCGGTTTTTCCAGATATTTGCGATTGAAATTCTTCTAACTTTTTTTTTTATTTGGCATTTATCTATGAAAATCCAACTTATTGGACATCAAATGGGTTCGTTAACTTAATTGGGGCTATATATAGAGTTCATCACTAAATTATAACATCTTCGACTCGTTATCGATGTACAGTGTGCACGATTACTAAATTGCGATAAATTTCAGAAATCAGAGCAGTTTCCAGCCAGATGTTATGTATGTCGTGTATATTTCAGAATGAATTGTTCAAGCACTCTGTTAATAAGCCGCAGTACTTGCTGAATTACTAGTTCCAAAAAACGAAGATGATACTACTACATTATATAACTTGTGAGAACGTTCTAAGCCTTTTCGAGATTGGCACCTCAGGGCCATACGTACGTTTCGACATCGCCCCTTCATCAGTGGCTCTCGCCCCACACTGAACGCTGCTTTTATAGCAGAGATGGGGAGACGTTATTCATGGTGATAATACGTGATACCGTACTATCCCACTTTCTTCATATGCCTGTGACGTACTAAAACAAATAAGGCTCTAAACATTTTCACACGCGATATTGAATGCTTAAAGCGAGATTCAAAACAGTCGATGGGATGGAATTTTTCGTATCCACTGTTATATCTGGCCAAGATTAAAATTAAATAGATCAGTTTCCACAGTGAAGCTGAGTTTCGAACCCTCATAACCCCAGCGACTCGCATACAGGTCGTTTTTTGCTCGAAGAATAAACCTCACCACCCGTATTTAGCTTGATTAGACTTTAGTTGGTTGATGAGCTTTTACCGAATCATGCGTCATTTCTGCCACTGTGATAAATCATGACTGTTGTCTGAGTTATTGGATCTGAAGATATGAAGATAAAACTGGATTCATTCGCAAAATCAGCTGAATAATAGCATACATGTCATTCATACCTATGGAACGATGAACCGAAATCTTTCTTTATAACTCCCTCCCGTCTACAATCGTCAATGTTTTCATTTTCAAAAAAAAATTGTTTCTTGTCAGAAAATCAGCAACATCGCTACGACGCGAAGACTGTTCGCTTTCACTTGGGGCAGGCAGGTAAAACTTGCGTGGAGGCCGTAGGAGCCAATAAATAATGGGTTATTACCCATAATAATTGTTACGTAGTGAAACCAAGGCTCCATTCCCGTATGCGTGATCCGCTAAACGGGTAAGAGGAACACTTTCTCAAGGCGAGGACCAATCACATGGCGGTGGAAAATGGTGTGATGCTTCCATAGCTTTGTATTCTTCAATTTAATTATATCGTTCCCATTTCAGTCGGAAAAGCTCACTGGTCCATGGATCGAACATGCCTTCGAGAAGCGCGAATGCATCAAATTTGTGGCGCAAAAAGATTTTCCAGATAGGTAAGACTTTCAAGATAATGATTTCTCCCTAGACCTGTACGACATACATGTATTGATTAGAGATTCAAAGTAGTGTAGATCAATACATCTAGAGCACGTCTTCTGCTTTCGAGTTTCAGGCGAATACTTTTTTTGTGAATTTATAGTGAACATGTATTTGAAATCGCATTCGCTAACTCTAAAATCTCACCCTGGTCGCACTGTACAGCAAATCTACGAAAACGACAGTAGCTAGGATTAACAAATTTGATTCTTCACTTTTAACGCTCTTCTTTCTTTTTACGTTCGATTTGAGTTTCATTCAAAGACTGCTTCTTTTTCAAAGAATCTGTTGGTCTAAGATTCACAGCGCCTCTACTCATGACGGGATTGAGTATGGTAATGTACTTGTTTGTCAACGTATATTTTATTGTGATAAAGATTACTACTGACAAAATATTGATGAGCAAATTAGAAATGATAATACTCCGTACATAGTCGGAATTCCTTGCTTTATAATAAAGCAAAATTTTTTTTTATAATCTCTCTGATTTGATTTAACTGATTTTTGTTCGGCGCTCAAACCATTCATCTAATTCTACATATGGACTGTGATGGAATTGCAAAGACGAAGATATCATTCTCCCGTTCATAAGGTTTTTACTTCAGTATTTTGCTCCTAAAAACTTTCGAACACAATTTTCAAACACGTGGCTATCACAAAGAAGCAGGGGTATATGTATTTTATCACGATAATATGGAATCCTATTACAAATAGGATTAAGCGAAGCACATGGAATCTTCCGATTTCTTAGACTCTCAGGATGCCACCATGTATGGTAGTTTCAGATATTCTGCCACACATGTAATGTGTTCCGATGGCTTTGTCACTGTCTTTGTTCATTTCATCTTGATATCATCTAAAGAGCCACAAAGTCTGAGTCACAATTTAATTGGTTTCAAATTAAATGCAGCATTTTAGTAGGATTCTTTTGTTATAAGCTCTTGGAAAAAAATACTGATGTAAAATTTGAGAGAAAGTTTCTTATTGGAGAGTGAAGTAGTGATCTTTCTAAAATTATGCGCTAACATTTCGTCGAAATCGTTATTCAGATGCGGCTGTGGTCGTGTGATAAAGGCTCATTCACAACTGGCATTGTCACGATTCTCAGTGTTCAATCAGAATTGTCAGTATGACGACACCACTCCATGGTCTATCGCCACCCACACCCAAACCTCACCAACTGATGCGTACGGCACTATCGTATTTCAGGTGATTAATAAATAAGAAAAACTGTTTGTTTTTTACAGACAGATTACTACACGCTTTACTTAGTGGTCTATCCAATCTGAAACCCTTTTGTATTTGAAGTGGTCTTTACCATGTCCGAATGTTCCACTAAATATAACACCTTCTCAAATTTTTGGAAATAAATGTGATTAATACAAGGAAAATCATCTAGGGAGGTGCTCATGCACATAAAGCGCAGTTTATCCGTCTCGGTTACGATTCCGATCCAGAAAACGTCATGTATCTCATAGAAAAGGCAAGTCACACCATGATATTTAGAATACCTTCTATTTCGAGTGCTTTATTAAGACCACGCTCGAATTTTAATATATCTCATAATTATTATTTGAGCCCATATGTCATGTGGTCTGCTCGAGCAGTTCGAGCGTGGTCCCAATATAACACTTGAAATAAAAGGTATATTATTATAAAAATATCAGCCAAGAGCAATGAAGTTTCAAAAATTGGCGATCTTTTGATTTTTCATTTGACGGCGATTGTGTAAATCGTTCGTCGTTGCCTACCACTTCATAGGGCGATGTTGAGGCCCGCAAGAGGATTGGCTAAAGACGAAGGGCCGGCCCGACCGACGAGGGTGCAAAGCCGAAACACGAGTATCGCTCTTTACAAGGGCCCATTAATAGACCACATGACATGTTGGCTCAAATAATTATTATGAGATTATATATGAAGAGATTTATCTAATTTCTAGTAATCCGTGTAGTGAGGGCGTTTAAATTTTGGTTTTTATCCAATAATTTCTTTCGGTTCTCTTCCATGAAGTAGTGAAAGCTGAGAAAAATCAAATAAGAAATGAGAAGCAAAAAATTGATGTGAAATTCCAGAACGACAGTGAAACTGAAGAACTAACTAAAGTTTCTAATTTTAGGTGTGGGGGCTGCCACCACCCCCATTGGTCATCACCGTACATGGCGGCATGGCGAATTTTGAGTAAGTCGTCCTTTTATATGATCCCTCTTTTGAGCTGATTCCTTTATCAACGCTTCCTTCGATAAATAACTTTCAAATGTTGTTGAAAAGAACACGAGGTGCAGTTTAACAAGGATTTCCCAATTTAGTCTTTCGTTTTCCTTCTCTTATAGCTTCATGATGGAGTAGACCGTTTAGCACCACTTTCGCAGTACCCCTGAATATTCATCATTGTGGCGTGGGCATGTTTACAGTGTAGGGTTTAAGTTTTTATTGCAAACTCAGGCTGTCAAAGTGTGGAGAGAAACTGAACGAAAGAGCCCGGTTTGGTGTTGTTGAGGCAAGGAGTCAAAAAATTTCATTACCAGCCGCGATCCATCGACTAAAAAAGTATTGATAACACAATACTACGTGCTACCACTATAAATAACGTCTCTCCATCCCAGCTATAAAGTATAGTTCAGTGTGGGACGTAGGCCACTAATGAGACGGGCAACACCGCCAATGCGTCGTATGGCTGTGATGCACCAACCTCGAGAAGGCTCTAAGCATTCTCACAGACAAACCAAAAATTTTGTCATTTTCTGAAAATCCCTCTTTTTTGCGATGGAGCGCAGAATTGGTCAAAACTCATTCAATTACACATTATGATATCAAGCTAATCTTTGTGCTAATTGGACTCGTGTTTTGTCTTTGTCATTTCCTTCAAAAAATCAAGCTTCATTGCGGAAATGAAATTAAAATTTTACAATTTCCACTGAACGGTTTTAAATCCAAAGTAAAACTTTTGTATTCATCTCGCTTTCATCTACTTGTGAAAGCATTTTTTTATTCCTATAATCAATCTCTATACTTGATTAACTTCAAAGCTAGACGCTACGGAATGCTCGAGAATATCTGCGATCTCCTAAGAGTGGCGAATCAAACAACAATTAATCTCAAGTATTATCGATATTATCCATGATCAAAAATGTAAACGTATCACCCAACAAGTGACAGTCTTATAGGGTGTGTGAGAAGTTGGGCCGCTTGTTCCGTGACGGTTTACTGAAAGCAGCTCAAACGACGGGCGCATGGATCATCACCAGCGGATTGGACAGCGGTGTGGTGAAACAAGTCGCACAGGCGCTCGACGACGCCGGCATTTCAGCTAGGTGAGACTAAGCAAAGCAGATCGAGGTCCCAACGGTCTTCGTCGCCATTGCCGCATTCTCTTACTCGCACTTTACTGTATTTTTTGTAGGATGCGATCGAAAATCGTGACAATTGGAATCGCACCATGGGGAGTGATTAAACGACGTGAACGCTTGGTAAGAAGCTCCAATGAAATTTCTATTGTATCTCAATCACTTTCTTAAACCTCATTATAAACCTTCAGTAGAGTCTGAGAGAATGTTTCAAGCCTTTTCAAACTTGATCCGCCATGTTCCTCTTTCGTACTATGAGTGGGGTGAGTAGTGGGGCGAGTGGTTCTAAGGAGGCGGGTGAGACTGCCGAACGTTTGCAAGCCACTAACGTATCAACCCTGAAAATGTTTAAATCATTCTCTTAGACTATATTAAAAAATTCTATATTTGAGGGTATAGTCTTTATTAGGTCATCTTATAAGCTCTAAGACTAGAGCAATAAACATCAAATAACTAGCAAGAAATAAGCAAGACTGCTCAACAACACTGTTCAAAGTATGTGCTATCAGCAACACATTTCTGTCAACTCTCAGGCTACGGATCAATACCGCGCCAAGAAGAACTCCTCATCTCTGAATTCAAAGAAAGTGTCAATCCTTGATGCAAATGATCGATGTCTCAGAAATTTTTCATGATCAGGAAGTGCTTTAAGGACCAGAAGAGGTGATGGTTAATCGACGGCAAGTCACGACTCATGGCGGATGATCCAGCAACATAGTCAGAGTCGAAACCTTTTAAGTTGCTTCAATGATGGCCTCTTGATTAACTTCGGGTGGGCGTCCGGAGTGCAGTTGGTCTTTCAAGTTGATATTTCGGCGCGAAACTTAGCAAGGAACCGAAAAGGTGTTGTTCTGGAACAAATATCTGAGCCTTCGCACGGCTGATGTTTTCTAGAGCGGTTTGCGCATTGCGTCCCAATTGTACTCGTAGAGCAACAAATTGTGATAAATACTTCGTTGGGCGGCTATGATGTGGCCACGCATAGACAAATTTGTTACCAAAAGAAAGCTCAAAAAAATGCCGCACAGAGATTTGTTGATTTGTTGCCTTAGAGATGGCAGAGATATGTTTAGGCTTAAGGCACATGCTTTTGAAGGTGTTATTAATCAGTTTTAATTACTTCTGGTTAATGAATTTGGTGTTTCTTCCTCTAACACCAAAACTCACAAGAAGACTCGATATTCGATGCTACAACATTTGTTTTATCTCTAGTGACAACTCAGTGTACTCCAGTGTGAAGCGAATGCATTTATTATTGACCTCTTCGATGAGTTATGGCTTCATTGTATTAGAACTTTAAGCTGCATCACGCTGCATCAGAGGGCCACTCAATAAAAGTCCCACAATGCCAGTTGATAGCTAAGTTAGAACTAAACGCTATGCCAGGAACTGAGTTTTTTGGAGAAAATACTATATTACTTCATGTTGCTCGCTCTTCAGAGTTTCTAGAAAACCTTAGGTGAGATTATTTCCAGTTCGTGACCTAAGCCGAAACCACTTTTGAATCCCAAAAAGATTTACCAAGAGTGAGGCAATGGGCTTCAATTCCACACGCATGGGACGGCCCAAGAACTCTCTCGTGATCGCAGGGATGATCAAACTTGATTTACACCTTAAAACCTAGTATATGCCCACCGAAGATATTACTTTGAACAGAACCTCAAATATGGCTTATAGACAGCGTGATTATGCAGAAAATGTCAAGATCGCATTCGAACTCCCTCGAGAACCATTCAGATTTGCTGGGAATGCCACTTGAGCTTTGTAATAACTATAGCTGATTAGGTAAAGATATCTATAGTGGCCAAAACCATCTTGCCTCTCGGGGAAAAAAGCGAAACAAATGACGTGCCCAATATAAAGATATTTACCTGCTGTAACAATTATTGCACAACCGGTATATAGGTTTCCATTAGCCATGTAGTGCTCACGTAGTTATATGAATAGAAAAGGGTCAAAGAAATTGTCAAAGCATTACGATGTAGCGCCAAAGTAGTACATTCATTCGGCTACAGCAAACAAGGAATACTTGTTAATTGATTGATTCCTCGCTTTGCCGACAACATTGCGCTTTTCTGACGCCGTACAAGTTCAGCGATAGTGCTTACCGCCTTCTTGGAATTATATAGGTTCAAAAAGCACTGGGGCCAATTGAGTCTAGATTGATTTCACAATTAGAAGAGGACATTGTACGTGTACGTGGAACGCTCTTTAACACCCAATGTCTGATATAAATTGACTTCTATTCATATGTTGCAAAAATAGCGGGCGCATTCAATTTTGATCGAGTATATCTTCGGTCAAAGTGAGAGCACTTATCGAGATAAAAAGTACTGGTACTTAGAATTTTTTGCCTGTGCTCGAAATTGCAGTTACTGTAAAGATATACAAAACTTATTACTTTCCATAACTCGTTCGCGAAGACATCTTTCGTTTCAAGTGTTCTCTTAAGACCAGTGCTCAAATTTCAATATGCCAAATAATATTTTTTGAGCCGCGCATGTCATGTGGTCTGTTAAAAAAGGGCTGACTTATAGAGCCCGATGCACGTGTTTCGACCTTGCAGTCTCGTCAGTCGGGCAGTTACCCTTTCTCGTCTTTGCCAATCCTGTGTGGGTGCTCCACTTCCCACACTATGAGTTAGCGACAGCGAATGTTTCACACTCTATGTCCAGTGAAATCATCACTGAAAACAGAGTGTTGTACACTCGATTGCTCATGGCTAGTTTAATTAATATATCATATCCTTCGTTTCTAGTGTTTTCTTAAGACCACAGCTCAAATTTCAATATGCCAAATAATCATTTTTGAGAGCTCTGACATGCAAAAATTGTTCATACCTAAAAATATGCCATAAGACTGTTGCTATCAAGTTCAGATCGTAAAAGATGCACAAGTCCAGTACGATCCGCATTCGTTTGGCACGGTGAATGGACCTGGAATATTGAATGATCACCACTCGTACTTTCTGCTGGCGGATAACGGCACCAGTTCGAGGTAAGTGACCTTGTTAATCGTCCTTAGATCGTTTTGCCGGTGCACCAAACCGCTCCTGATCCGAGTAGAAATAGTGTCCATTAGTTCCATCTCCGGAAGAGACCTGTTATCCTGTGATCTAGCATCAGCAATGTGTTACATCGCTTTTCACGTTAGGGTACTGTGGCCATTTTATTTCCATACTTATTTCAATCAACTCGCCTTTTTTCACATGTTGAACCTTTCGGTCCCAACAATTGCAGCGACCACCCCTTCACCACAGTTTTTTACTTTCATCATTTTCTCCTCAGCTCAGATAGTCAGAGATATTGTAAGTAATGTGAACATGATGTTCAATTCAAATCTCAGTGCGGTGCAATTTTTTGTAGACGATAGGATTATGCATATATGCATTCACCATAAACCATCGTTACAGCTTTCCTCGAAATCCATTTCGTTGAAGAAGCAAACTATTTATGAGCTTAATAGCCACTTCTTTTACACAACGTGTCATCACAATTTAGTGTGCAAGTTCTGGCATATCTTCTACACAACTCGTTTACCCCCATCCATCCTCTACAGAGGTTTTCAAAAATTCCCTGTGTTCTTTCGGCTGTTGCTTGAGGATTGTCTTGTTTGTGACTGTCTAGATTGCTGATCGAGACAATTCTCTCTGCAATCTTTGACATAGCCGAGTAAAGCGTTCCATAAGGCTTTCGCTGATTAACTGAAAGAACTGATAAGGAAGAGGATCAGATTAGCGTATCATCGTACTTCTTGGAACGCCGCATTATAAACTGCTTCGCTACCCCGTCTCCATCTTACGTCAGTCTTCAAACTTTTCTTATGTGGGTTTGGCGGCTGCTCAAAAATTGTTTCGGCTTCATCACGGATATCGTTGAATGCAGGTGCGACGTGTATCATTTGAAGTGGACTTCTTCCACACAATGGTTAAAACTGTCTACAGAAAATGCGGAAATGTTGAAAATGTGTGAAGAAACACGCCAAATCTGCTTATTTCGGTTAGTGAGCATGTGATAGTATGGAAGCGATAGTGAGTATTCCCTACAAGGTAGAATAAGTCTTTATACTTCCGCGACTTTCTTCTGTTCAGCAGACATGAGGTTGTTATTACGCGTTTATTTTCGTACAAAATAGTACAATAGAATTCGTATTGGAGTCTAACGTTTCAGAAATCTTGCCTTCTTTAGAGCCTGAAAGAGTCAGATTAACGTGCATCAACCTAGTCCATTTTCATAACCAGAGCATAAAAAAGAAGCTTTTGAACAATTTCAGATCGTAAAGTAATGAGCTTTATTTGACTCACCGTTTTGTTCTCTCATAATCCACTAAATATGTAGACCAGCCGCACTGAATCTTACTATGGACGAGGTGGATGCCTGGCTTAGATCCGAAAAAATCGATCCAAAATATGACGCAACAATTCTTTTACTCCTATAAGTTGCAGTTTGCTTGTCCACGCGTGATGAAACGGAAAATATATGGTATTGTCTTGATCAATGTAACATTTTCTCATCTTTGGTGCTTTATTTTTTCGGTACACATTTACGAAGTACAAATACAAATAGTTGTATCGAAACGACGATTAAACAGTTCTGACAAGTCAACGATCGTATGTTTATGCCATTAAAAATTTATATTTTTCTGACATTCGTTCACAAAGACAAAATTGAACCCTATATTTGTACAATCATCGAGCCGACTGGACCGATCAGTGGATGTAAAAAGAATTCAATGTGTCATTTGCAGGTATGGTGCTGATTTGCATCTTAGACAGAATCTGGAGAACTTTTTGGCGGATAGGGCGAACGGCGACGGGTCCCAGAAGGTTCCTGTGGTGTGTGCGGTGTTAGAAGGTGGAACGACGTCGCTGATCGCCGTCCACCAATACCTCACTCAGTACGTAGTCATGAACTCGTCTTATGTGTCATCTGATTGTCGTAACTTGAGAGGCGCGACTGTACCTAGTTCATCTTTTTAGAGTTATAGAGATTCGAGGTGACTGTTCACATAGAACTGTTCGTTGAACTCCACACATCTTATCTATCTTGCTAAATACTTGGGAGATTGATACGAAGAGAGCTAACAGATCAATGAAGGATTAATGATTTTGGCAACGATATCTGCGGAACGATTCACTTCGACAATAATGGTTGAATATATGATTGGAACTTGAGCGTATGGCTCCACAGTTAATATGGTCAAATATGTTTACTATAAAACTGGATGTAATTCAGCGGTACGGATACCGAAAAACGAAGCTAATCACCAAGAGATGAGCCATGGCAGAATAGAAAGCTTTGCTTGTATTATAGCCCAGATTGAATCCATCATTACATGAGTGCATGAGTAGATCTGCTGTGCACCATGCTACAACTCCGTCATCATACTATGCTAAAATCCCTTCACCATCACTTATTATTGATTGGGTTTTTTCATGATCATGGAGTCCACATATTTGGTTGTTTAGAACAGTTCAATAATTGGATATTGAGATAATGAAAGCTACTGAAGTCCGCTTATCATTGTTTAGGGAGCCAAATATACCAGTAATTGTTTGTGACGGTAGTGGTCGAGCATCGGATCTGCTTGCATTTGCTAGCCGCTATCTGGACCCTGACGAGTTCGTTTATTTCTCACTTTCTACTACTTGAAATGATATGCTGACGTTAGCTTGATATTAACCATAACGTACAGCACGCACACTATAGTGTCTGTGAGGAGAGTAATTGTGGTGAAAAAAACCTTTTTCAAAGTCCTTTTATCCCAGTTTGAACTCTTTTCCTATTCTCTGAATGATTTCAAGAAACCACAATTTATAATGACTTAAATAATGAATTAATATTGATATCAATGCGATGCTGTGATTCATGGTACTTTATGGGTTGAACTTCTTTCTAACCTAATGCTGCGTAGGAAACTAGACGATATGAGTAGAGGGTAGTATTCGCCATAATATTGATTTTTTTCATGAAGAATTACTAGTTTTTTGTAACCTTGTAACCTTCAAAAGCTTCCGGTGGTATGTATGTGAAACTGTATGTGAAACTTTCACTAAATTGGTTGGAGTGGATTAAAACTGACAATGTTAGCATGGTGGTAGCCATCTGATTACGCCATAAACGCACAGGATATCTATCACATTTGTGACAATGCGCACTGATTCAACGTGTCTTGGAAGTAAACGTAAACTCAAATTTCAAGCATATGACACATATCTCAGGTGAAGTGAATTTGATAGAGTGAGATTCATCATTTCATTTCATCATTTGATTTAGAAAAATCATTTGATTTTTTCCAACGATGAGAGAGATCCTTTTCTTTGATGATAATTTGTAACTTCTGAAACCCATGAAATCATTTCAAATCTTTTGTTTTTCTCTGTTCATCTTACCGAGACTATCTTCTGAAGTAGAACGTGAACAAAAAATCTAGATAACTGCCATGCTATTGGCGCGACTTTTTGTATTACGTTTCAGTCAATTTTGCACCTTCTCGCATGAAATTTATGTCTGGCGGACTTTATCATCAAATTTCTTGTTGAAAATTTGTCTTTCAACGTTAGTATTTTCCTTGTGATATCCACTTAAGCATTAGCTGTCAACACAGTCATTACTAATAAGTGCCGCAAAAGGTTATGATAGACATTATTTTAAGCTCGAAGGCATAAAAGCATTTGAGTTGAGGTGATTCTAGAAATTTTGTCGTAACCTCAACACCTCAACAGCTTCTATCATCGTATGCTGTGGCTCCCGCTCTTTTCAGGAATTTTCCCGATGAAGTTCGGGAGGAGCTTCTGTCGCTGATTTCGACCGTGTTCCCTGAAAATCCGCGTACACCGCAACAGATTCTGGAATATCATCACCGAATGTGCTAGAAGAACGGATTTGGCTAGTACTACAATCTTATTCAAGAAATCATTCGGTTTTTTGTTGATAAATATGTCAATTCTTTCCGAAATCTATAATGATCACTATGACCGTTTGCTGTTAAAATGTTTGGATGCAATATTTCTCAGAGTTCGCTTTCAGTTGACGATATTTCGTTACGGTGAAGACCGCAGTGAAGACGTCGACCACGCCATTCTAACGGCAGTGCTCAAACGACAGAATCTAAGCTTACCTGAACAGGTGCTATTCAGAGCCGTTTGTGTTTGGTCGGCAAGAATGGAAGTCGTTAAAAATTTTACTCTTCTTATACAATCTTATACCCGAGGTTTCTAAGTTTAAGTATTGGTAAAACGGCGATGTCAGTTTTTACTTACATGTTGTTGGAAATCTACTATCTCTCTATTGGTAATAACAATGATTTCCTCATGAAACCCATCTTCGGGCGCAGTGATTAGAGGTGTCTTGCGGCACGCGCGTTGTCGATCATCCAACACCGCGCTCAAGGCTCACCAAGCCTTCAGTCTCTGCTTCGTCGACGAAATGTGCCAGACTGTCTGGGAGGAGGGCGCCAGATATGCGTTGAATCACTTAAGGAATGCTTGGTGAAGTCGAATGCATTGTGCATCCCTTGGGCACTGCTCAACGCCGAGATCTCTATCCTAATATAACTCGTCTTCGGATATTGTCTAGATCCCTTTATCAGTTTTCTTCAGTTTTTTTCCAGTTATCTGCGATTTGTCACCCTTCAAAAACCTCAAATAAATTCCAAAGTTACAATGCCGCAATTTGGAATGTGTCTTCTGTATGAAGATCGTACAGTGCTCAACGAATAGGTTTTCCCCGAAATTTTGAGTAGTTCCACCAGAGCTTCCCATTCTATATGACAATCGGTTGATGGATGAGAGCGAGCTTTTCCCAAATAATCCTAAAATCCAATTTGCTGATATTTGTGAAGGGCACAGTTGGTTCATGGCTGGACAGAGTGGCGGCTATGCATGTATCACAAATTCTACTTTTCGCTTAGTCTAATGATGCTCATATGACATGATGTCACAAAATTCATGTGATTACTGAATAACTCAGTTGTTTCTTAGGATCTGTAAAACACATTCCGCTGATTCCTAAATCCATCCCTTCAAGTAATGCTGCTTCTTTTGGTTTTGGAAAATGCTTGTCCTTAGATGTTGAGAAAATTTGTCAAGCTACTACATTGCTTGTGAGTGGTTCCTAATTCTCAGCATTACTCGGCCGGCAGGCCAAAATCAGTGTGAAAGCTTTGATGCCAATAATTGATGTATTAAAAAGATCAGAAATGGTAGGACGTTTCATGCTTATCAGTCTGGGAAAATGTGGATTATTTCAACCTCTTCGTCAGGTTGATTGAATGCACATCTGGACTGTAGGGTGATCTGTAGACGCTCGCAATTATGCCAATATCTCTCCTTTCGTTCCCAAAGATTAGTATCTATTTGCCAACTCCCCAATGGAATGTGATACTTCGTTCACCAGGGAACAAGATCGCGTACGATTAAGTATATTTTGTGCAGCAATGCTGACCATTATGTCCTACCTCCGAAGGACGCCATGGCCGAGTGGTTGTGATGCTCGTTGCGACGCTCGTGGAGCGGAGCTCACCTCTCAACCCTCTATGGCAAACAACAATAACGCCATATGGAAAGCCACAACCAGGCTCTGAAAGGCGGGTCAATAAATTGTCTAAAAGTGTAGATGGAAAAGAAATGAACGTTGACCAATCTCTTATAGATGGGCAATGCATTCGACTTTATCAAACTTCGTTGAGAGGTGATTATATGCCCAAGCTGGTCACAGAAGAACCTTCGATAGATGAAGGGCTTGAAGACTCTGGGACACTGAGTTGAACCATTCACCACATATATATTGTAAACAATTTGCTCTACACATACCTGCGTGGAAATATCACCAATATGCATGGGAAAGTTCACTATATAGTTTTTTTATTTAACACATACAACTTGGTGCTTGCTGAATCCACTATACATAATCTGATTTCCTTCCAACGAATTTCATCTATGGTTTCGAACTTACATAAGTGAAAAAACCAAGCTTTTGGCGTTGATCAATCCCTGAGGGATGCGCCATGCATTCGTCTTCGTTTTTAATTTCGTTTGGAAGTGAGTAATTGCATATATGGCCTTTACAACGTCGCGGTAGCTTTCCGCTGAACCAGTTCAGTGCTGCTTATCCTCCCAGGCAAGCTGAGACCACTTTGATACGAATTTAGCGACCCCAATGGCTTGGTGAGCCATGAGCGCGAGATCGCCGTTGACCTCGTGTGCGATGCAGAGCACCTTTAACCACTGCGTCGCATGCGCTCTGATAGTCCATATCACCAGTTTTTGATTCGTTTTCGACTAAATGATTTGATTACAGTTGTCGTTGACGTTACTGTGGAATCGAGTAGATGTGGCCAGATCGTGTCTGTTCTCCGGAGGACGTCACTGGTCTCTTTGCGAGTTGCACTCGGCCATGAAAGATGCACTTCGCCTAAATCGGGTGATCAAACTTTTTCTTGATTAGCGCAAACTCTGACAAAACAATTCAGTCAAATAATCCCATAGAAAAGGGCTCAGTTCATCAAAACAGAAATTTTTTTTTGAGAAAAACTAATGTAATTTTGTAAGTTAACTGTATTTGAATGCTGATCATTGGTGTGCTAAACTTCGTGGGAATTTCTACGAGAACAAGCTTCCACCGTCGCTTTGGTCACATAAGGTAGAGCTGACATCAATGAGTCGAAATTATCAGCATTTTCCCAGCGCTATTCTTTCTTGTAATTCTTTGCTTGTACAATTTAAGCACTATTTTTCGACAACGTGGCTATGTTCTGTTGAAAATAAATGAAGAAAAAGACTAAAAGAAAGAACATACTTAACGTGAAAGCCGCTCATTTTCCTGCAGGAAGCTATTTGTCTATTGTTTTCAGCATTTTATTCTTTATGTAACTTACTTTTCTTTTTTCAGGTGGACTTCGTTGAGTGTCTGTTGGAAAACGGCGTATCGATGAAGAAGTTTCTTACAATTGCCACATTAGAGCAGCTGTACAATCTGGTAAGCCTCGAGAATGACTATAATTCAAGTAATCATTGGATAACTGGGGACATTTATGACTTTTCTGAAATAGATTTTCACCTCTTTTAAGTTTGTTTCTGAACAAGAGTTTAGCTTTTTCTCCGTGCCTGATTCGATATGTTTCTACTTTCCAGAAAGTCGGAGATGTTCTTGTTATGTTGTTTCCTCTTAGTTCCTACAAGAAAATTGACTCAGATCTGAGAAAATATATCCTAATGAGTAATTTTCTCAATAGTTTTTGTCAACATGTAGAAGAAAACTGTAAATCAATCATGGTTAACTAGTTAATCAACACTAGTCACTTTTCCAGCAGCACTATTTCCTTATCTGAAAGAGTGGAACTTGCTAACCATATATTCGATAGCGCAACCGCAAAAATTACATGATGGTTTATAAGAATAAATACTTCACATTTTTCTTCTTTGTGAGCCTAAGCTCGAGTTCACGCAATACAATTTCTCAAAGCCGACGTTTCGGCAATCTCGCTTCTTTCACTAATTGAAAAAATCAGGTTGCCTACAACACGGTCAACCAAACACTTTTATTCATCAGAAAATCCCTAAGTTCAAATTTCAATTGTCTCAAATCAAAACGACGCTAAACAAACTCAACGCTTTTTATAAGTCTTCCACTGAGTTGTTCACGTGGAGATCAACTACGTTGGACTCATACGGGCTCTGAATGTACCTCATACATCAGGATTACAGCCTTATGTGCTGTGTCCATATCACGTGTGATAACGAGACATACCTCCTTACGGTTCTAGTTCGGATTTCTGGCGCATGTCGAAAATGCGCGGGCTTTTGATTTCCACTTGGAAATCGCATCCGTTATGTGTCTATGTCTTATCCGAGCCTAGTGTGGTGATCTCTTCACGCTTCGCAAAAGAGAAATTTCATTTGTGCTCATGCAATCACCGCCTATACCGTTACGGCATACTCTGACTGTTGATTCAACAACTCGAAACATTTATCCATCTCCTCTTTTGTGGAGCATGATTGCAATCATCTGTAAGTCCATTGGAGCAATGGCTGGAAATCCATGATTGGGGCTTCTCCTTTAGAAATAAAGGCAACAGGTAGACTGATTGGCAATAGCTGCCCCATTGCTACACCTCTGATTTTTTGATAAGGATATAACATGTTTTTAGTCCTTAAGGTCAAAGTGCTATACAGGCGCCTGTTTCATCTACCGTGACCCATCAGTAGCACCGTCTTCGGTACAGTTGATCCCTTGAGGCTATACTACTCTATGAAGGAATCGACACCGAGAAATAAATCACTGCAAGTCAGATGCCGGAATTACCTGGCATTGTGGTGACCGGCAGTCGAGTTGTGGCTTTTAAATGAGTACGCTTCCCATTCGATCGCTTTTTGTAGACCTTGCTCGAACAATAATAATCTGATAAGGATATAACATGTTATGAGCTATAAAGGTCCAAGTGCTATACGAGCGCCTGCTTCATCCGACCGGGACTCAGCACTAGCACCGTCCTTGGTTTAGCCGATCCCTTGAGGCTATACTCTCTGTGTAGGAATCGATGCCGAGCAATAAATCACCGCAAGTCAGATGATGGATTAACCTACATTGTCGTGACCTTTCATTTTCGCGAAATGTTTTACGGGCCATCAAAACTGCGCAGTTCAGGCACTTACCAAAGAACCATGAAACCATAAAATAGCAAATTTTTGTTCATTCTTCGTTTTTTTCAAACGAGACAAGTCTAGCTATGGAACGTTGCTTGAAAAAGGTAGGCCTACAGAAGCCAGTGACGATTATTGAAATACCACATAATACTCTGAGGCATTAACTGCTCACAAGCGCTTTTACGACCGTCTAAGTTCAACGCAAGACTGGATCTGTATGCCATGAGGTGGAGACGGTGATTGCATGAGCATAGATGCAGTCTATCTTTAGTAAAGCATAAGACAATGACGCCGCTACGTTCGCACAGGGCACAGACATATAACGGATGCGATTTTCAAGTGCATTAAGATAAGTCATCATTCTCGCTAACATAAAACCTCTGCGCGTGTATATCTGGCTGCATTTTGGGTGAACGCTATAGATCTAACAGGAAGGGATGCATCGTTATCACGCGTGATATGGTACTGTTTAAAAGACTGTCATTTTGATGTGGAAGGTACATTCATAATCCATATGAATTCAGCAAGGTTGTATTTGCTTGAGCAACTCAGTGGGAGACTTATGAAGAACGGTGTATGTTAAAGTTTGCTTCTTACTTGATGCGATTGAAATTCAGTTTCAGGGCCTTTTTCAATGAAGTAACGGGGGTGTTTGGCTGACTGATTGTGGGCAACCTGATTTTTCCAGTCTCTAAAGAAGGCCAAACCGCCGATAGGTCAGCTGTATGAATAAACTGACATTGTATCAATTCGAGATTTGCCCTTACAAAGAAAATAGTGCAGTTATATTGAAGAACGCCGTGATTAATAGGTATTCGGTGGAATGAATGCTATTCGATCTCAATTTTTTCTGTTCCTCACTGTTATTTCTTCAAGCGTCACGCATTCATAAAATTTTCAGGATGACGATGCGCAGTATAACGTTCGCTTCCTTGTTCAGCACAGCTCCCCGAATAGTTACTTGACTCTGCCCGATATCGGTCTCATCATCGAGAAGTTGATGGGAAACGCCTATAAGCACTATTATACATCGAGGGGTATTCAAGAATAACTACGAAAAATTTCGTAAAAAAGCACAGGTACCTTTTTTACCCGGTACTTCACAAAATGTGGAAATTGTTGAGTTCAAACCTGGTTTATGGCATTTGTAGAAATGACTTAAACATGCAATTATAGCTGAGGGCGGGCTAGCGCAATCCTTAGTGATACGGGATATGAGGAAGTAACCCATCATCGAAGCACTGGTTCGATCCCTTTACTTTCACACTCTCTCTTCATCAATCAGCGAGCAACTTAGGAAGCGCCCTATCTCAGCTACCACCAAAAATGCAAGGAGAGCTGTCTCGACCAAGCATCACCGTACTATGTTCATAAAAACACAAAATGTTCGAACAGCAGCCGGCGCAACGCCGAAAATAATTTCAAAACGGTTGTGGAAGACGGATGAGAGAGAACGAATCAAATTCAAGAAAGTAAAAGGAATCGCACAGCATGTTGTGATGACGGGTTAAATAAAAATGAAATAAAAAGTCGTTTCGCTTTGCAAAATTCCAGTGAAGACGCAGACATCTATCCGATCAACATAGCTCAGGAACTGCACATAGTTCCGACCAAGGAACACGCCACTGCGATTATCTCGAGATTCTAAAACTTGCTCATGTGGTATCTAGCCTGTCACTGACAAGGAAGCATCCTCACGCAGCAATCGGACACACATATACAGAAATTTGACCATCTGTATTGCTATTCAAAGCGCTGTGATTTCTTGCATACCAACTTCCCTTAAATTCAAGCATTATCAATGAAAAGTAGTTTCTCTCATGATGAAGCTATTACCACAAGGTCTATGGCAATCACTACTGTGTCAACATTTCGATGTCTTCGGCTTCTTCATAGTCGATAATTCAAGTCGATTGTCCACAATTGTCCGTACTTTCCGTAGGTCGTCGTCTTCGTAGTACTTAGAGTGAAATCGTTCCTAGAGCGCACGATGATTGTCGTGCTAATTACTTGTTAATAGCTATTTGTTTTTTCCGGACATTCTATCCTGCGGTAGTCAGTCGATGCCATTATTGGTTATCAAGGAGCGTGATATTTCAGGAAACCGAAGCTCCTTCACTCTCTGCTCTGGAGAAGACGAAGACCTTGAAACGCTGGCAAACCAAGTTTTTATAACAACGCCTTAGCATTAGCACTTTTTTAGCTTTATTCGATTCGTCATCGCAGTGTTATTCTCCACTGTGCAGAGTCCACTACTTCAAGCATTCAATTCGTTTTTCCGTTTTCTTCTCGAACGGCGTAGAATAGCTGGTTGAGCGAGTCTCCTTGCAATCTCGAGGATAACATTGTTATGGCGTTCCATAGGACGTTGTTGTTGACTGTCGGAGAGAGGTGGGGGTGGAGTCCGATTAATGCGCGCCGTGACCAGCATCTCAACCACTCGGCCATGGTCCCCAGTATGAAGTCAGAATAGCAATTACCGATCGGTAATACCGAGGTTAAGCAGGTCGGTTTTTCAAATTACGCTCTTGGCCAACTGATAATGACACAGATGTTTGAGAGATAGACTGCATGAAGAAACAAGTCGCTGTCAATGGATGGCTAGCTAACAACTTTCTTTATAAATGGACATTGCCAAGTGATGCTCGTCGTAGAGGTGTTCCACCAAAGAATAATGAACTTGACAGACTTAAAACGAATATCCCCTACAAGGGCGAACAACTGTGGACAATCTATTAGAATCATTAAATCTGAAGAAAACGAAGATGTCGAATAGTTACCTAAAAAAGGTCTTCATGACAGATCGCGGGATCAGCTCAATAGTGAAAAACCATATTATTGAGTTGCTATCAATTACAAGACAACATAATGAATGGAGCGCGCGCCGGTGGTCACACACTTCACTTGCAAACCAGTTTTTTAGGTTTTAGGCCTAAGTTTCTTCTGGGCAGCCCACGCGAAATGCCCATCAGTCTACAGAACAGTTCTGTAGTCTAGAAGCATCTGCATATGATCTATTAATCATCACAATAGATCGCGGTTGTCTACTTTAGCACTAAGTGACGAAAACTACCGTACTTGTAGTACGGAATTGTTTATTTTTGTACTATCTGGTAAAATCGAAGCTTTGGTTAGTTTAGCAGGGTCTATCGCAGATCAGTCAAATGAAATTTCCTCTAATCAAAGATCTAAGGTAAAAATGTCAAAAGTCCACCTTTGCGAACGCTGAGTTAGGAGAGGCGACCTCCTATACGTTGCAATTAACAATCATGCATTCTTTCGTCTTGTTTAGTCACTGAATCTTGGAACGGATTTCGTACTTTTTGTTGCTATTGGAAGCTTATTGATACATTGACATTGAAATAGAACTGGAGTACTGAAATTGGATTGAGATTTGTTTATTTTGATAGATTTAGCTCTCCCGTCTGAGCAGTTTCCATATACGTCTGGTGGCCAAATCACCTAAACGACGCAAAAGCGTGGATTGGACTAACTCGATACAATGTGAAGACGGTAGGTTCACAGTACTAGTCGCATTTCAAGAGTGGTTCGTTTGGATCTTTTACAAGGTCACGAGCCTTTACCAGATTCGAATTATGAGAATAGTTCCATTTTTTCTTCAGTGTTTTACTATCTGTCATTTGTAATAGTTCATAGTTGCTTGTTAGACCATGTTTCCCTACTTTTGCCATGAGTACAAGGCAGGTCTCAACTCGAGTCTTACCTTTCATTATCTCGACTTATAAGGTTTGTCATGATATGAAACAGAAAAACGGACATATTTTGACCGTCATAATTATGGCTATCACAGGCAGATATCTTTGTTTTCATAAAATGATTTTCATTCGAGCTATGTTGTATTCCGAAACTTTTTTTTGAATTCAGATATTTTTCAGATGCCCCTCCAGATTTTGCCTATCCTTTCAACGATCTCATTCTATGGGCAGGTACTAACACGAAGACCAGAAATGGCTAGATGTATGTGGCTTCACGGCGAAGATGCTATGGCGAAAAGTCTTGTAGCAGCCAGGTTAACTATCTATTCGTTTGTACACATTAGGTGTGCGTAGGTCGGCAGGATCAATCTATATAGTTTACACAGGGTGAAAATGAGCCTGAGTTACTGTATGTGATTATTCTTGAAAGCACAATGGCGACTGCACAGTAATTTTCAGTACTTTGAACACCTGGAATCTGCTTGATTACCCGATTTCAAGAGGTCATTATTGACATCTCAATTTTCCTGGCAAGTATTCTCTGGGCAGGCATTTCTCGATTTCTGAGAAGAAAACTAGTGAAAATCGTGTTAGAACACTACTTAGTATATATAGACGGTCAATCGCAGCCAGTTCAATCTACAAATATTATTATCCTTTTTGTGGGCAGCGATTGCAGGACATGCAGAATAGAGGTAGTTAACACTCGGGCGACATATGGTGATGGATTATTGAAATATTGAACCTGCTCAAGGTTTTTATCCGCAAAATTCCGTTTTCATGGCTTCTATCGCTGCTAAGACGTCAATTTGTACCGCTTACTTACAAGAAAGGAAAGTTTACCGCTCTGAGATGAGGTTTCTTCTATGTGTCGGTAGTTCTCAATATAGATTGCGCTTTCGAAAAGAGTGCTTGAATACTCAGTATCTCTCAGTGTGCTGCAGTAATCTTCTAGCCATAAAACAAACTTCGACATCCAGAAGCTCTTCTGCAAAAAAAGCTGAAGTATCCACAAACAGAGCACAAAAAGATTGTTAGAAAGCTTTCAAAAGCGGAGGGGAGACATTAAGAATCGCATGTACGCTGGACATACAGGAGGAGTTGAACTTCTTACAGAAGTGACACAGACTCAAATTATGAAATTTCGTACATTGTATACATACCTTGCTGATTTTGTTGAACAGTGGGCCGTATTATGGACAATGGACACACTGCATTATAGGCTATACAAGGCAATTGCACGAATTGCTGAAGAGGACTACTTGGAAGTGGAAGTGGCACAACAACTTTCGCGAGTATTGCGAGTATGTTTATAATGTTTTCAGATCCTTAATTACCTGAATTAGAGATTATCTTTATCAATATGTACTTCGTACAATAACCACAAAATTTAGCATCAGTAGTTATTAGCAGAATTGCGACAAACGATAATATATGCGCATAAATCAAAATTTTTGCGTAATATTGCTTACTTTTCATATACCAACTACATTATGTAGCATGGTTTTTATGTTAGCTGAGTATTTCGATGAACATAAGTTTTCTTAGCCATAGTTCAATAGTATGAAATTGTCCACGTGGACACAAAAATTACAGCTCTTCTATATTGCGCACACGATGCGTGTGGCACACTATTTAGAGGTACCTGGTGAAAATACGTGTAGTTCGAATGCTCGAGCCTACCGCTCAAGGCTCAGCAAGCCTTCCATGCCTCAGGTCATCAGAAAAGAATTTTGAAACCTCAAGTAAACTTGGAACCACACGATCATTCCGGGGACTCACATGTTATTCACTGCAACATCGAGTTTGTTACTTTGCATGCATTCTCTCAGCCATGTTCTAACTCTATCGGTGTTAGCATTCAGTAATGTCTAGTCGACAGAAATCATATGAGCATAAATCTAGTACAGAATCCAGCTAAACTGAAGCAAAAAATTAATGTTCTTTATTTCACTTACTCGCCTCTTTTCTTTTCCATGGTATGGTGGGGATGTGGAATAAAACTGTGGAAATGCTCATCGCGGCCGGAGCCCATCTGAGATCTTGATTTACGGTCGTATCTCAACTTTCTTGCAGTTGTATCTAACCTGCTACTGCGCCGCGAAAAGGAACCAGGACAATAGGAAAAGGAGATTGTGTGACTTTGACTACAATTTTAGTTCTATTGATTTCCATGCCGTTTTGAGTGCTCCAGATTTTTCCTGTTGGTGGGTGATTACTGATGTCACCGATGGAGTTAGCGCCACGGCTAAAAGAAATATAAAGCAAGAGCCCTGATGATGTTGTGAATAGCACTTCATTTCTTGGGAAGGAATAATCGCGGGTTCGAAAACCTGTCTGGGATTCCTAATCCGCGCACGGCACATTATCACTTACAGTGTGTTGTCATGCAGACTATCACCCTAAATGAAAAACAAGAATGCACATAGCCAATATGGCAAGTTGTAGTGCTGTTCTGAGGTTGTGTTTTCTCCTCATTTTTCGTCGCCAGCATACTTAACTAGATCATCATGCTTCCGATCTCTAACTAATTGCTGGCTTTTGCAATGACAAATCGAGCCGCCACAGCATACTAAGCCCCCAACCCCACCTTTTGCCATGTGTTCCTCTCCCTGGCTCCGCTTACCGCCACTGAGGTGTGCTAACTGTCCGCAATGTAGCTTGCTGTTAGCGTTCTGCGCGATATCATTAAGACCCTGTGCAAGAAGAATCCAAAACGACCGCCACCCCGAAATAGAAAGGTTCTCGAGCCTCACTACCCGTATAGGTGTGCCCAGTCACAACCTATTTCAGCACTATACTCCATACTATTGTCACATAGGCGTTACGTAGCCGAGGAGAGCAGTGAGTAGTGTGTACACGACCCGTATCGTTACACATGACAACCGCCGTGAGACCGTCCACGAACGGTACGGTCTGATCCCGCGACCACTCGGCTCGGCCGTCATTCTTTCTAGTGCCCGCCGCTGCTACCTCGAGCGCTGCACATTAGAGCAGGCATCGCCCCCTGGAATACATCAGAAGCGTATATGGCGCTACGGCACACACACCCCCCAACTGAATCAGAGTGCAGAATGAGATACAGTGATTATTATAGTTGAGAGAGCAACAGACCACACCTTTATCGGTATAACAAGGGCTAACACGACGACAGGCAACACAGACCTATCACACCACACTCTAACAAATAATATTATATGAATGATATAGTCACCCACACGCACATGTCGAACGCACGGCTGTTATCGCAAAGAGCGTTTGTGTAACAAAGTGTGGAGAGCTGGAAGCGAGATGCATAGTATACACAGACGGACAGGAGCAAGTTCACACGACTAAACAAGAATAGTCGACAGGCCACGATCAAATCTATGCACGTATACGCTATCGAGAATATCAAAGTGAGGAGTGGACGATGGACAAATACTAGACCTTCGCGAAGATTGTTTCTAAAGACGTGTCCTCGCATAGGAAGCGGATGAAACTTGGATCATGAGATGCTTCAAAGAGAGATCTAGTAGAGCCGACGGGTGGAACTCACGTAGGAGCGCCAGCAGAGCAGCTGGCCAGCACGAGTGCTGCACAGTGCCGTCCTAATCAGAGAAAATGGAAAATCAGATGCCCTAGGATTAATGCGTTGATCCGACAGCGCGAGTCTTCAACGCAACACACAATGCGCCAGAGCCTCAACACACGCCCCGCAAAGGAAGAATGCCTAAAGGCAAAATGGATGAAATTGATGCGGAACGAGAGCCGCTTGCCGCACCTAACTAGGCGGAGCAGGTCAGTGAGTGGCGGCGACGCTTGTGTGCGGATATGGGCAGTCCAGATTCACGAAAAGACATCAGTCAACAGTACATAGCGCTACGTGGAACGCCGATTCAGAAGACATGTGACACCAAAAGTTCGGAGAGAGGCATTAAGTCCCCCCCCCGGGAGTTGATTCGATGATCACGAAGCCGAGAGCAGATGCCACGATTTATGGAAGCTGATTCTGCAAAGCACTGATATTAGCAAGATCACACGTGACCAGTATGGAAGAGATAAACACACACGATGGTCACTCGTGTGTTTCCAAATAACAATTTATTGTTGTTTTTGGTTCAATTATTATGAACTAGACTGGATTTTCGACGTGCGCAAAGGGAAATGTTCCTTAGCCTAAATAGTGGTCCTCTTCAGGGCGCCTGGGACTACATAAGATTATCAATCGACCTTAGATATATCGGATGCGTGACTAACTTTTGCACAACATAGTAATTCAAAAAACATAAGAGGATTAGATGTGCAAAACACTACTTGGCTCAACTTCTTTCGCATTTCAGATACTTGCGCCTATATATGAAAATGGTCAACGCGTGACTATTCCTAAGTTACGTTATCTGGATCAACAGAATTTCATTGTGGTGTGCGCACAAAAAAAACGCGTCAGCGAGTTCGATGTCGGAAATTGCCTGGTAATGCAGAAAACAATTTTCAGATATTCAGAAAACTATTCTAATCTATCGCTTACCAAACCGATGGCCTGCGCTGTTCGATACGTATCGTTGATTCTAGCGAAAAAAGGCGCTATAAAATTTTTTCCAAGAGATTCGTAGAAATGAGTGAATACAAGCGACAGCAGAATAAGCATTGATCTCACATCATATAGACATAGTTGCACCTTACATCTCTTGTTATCTCGGAAACGAGGGTGTAATGGATCTTCTTCAGCTTGACTAAAAACCTGCCATATTACATAAAGAATTCATATTAACATCAGCTTCCATAAACACATCTTCACTTTAGCGAAAAGAGATCTTTGAGCATTGAGCTCCATCATCTGCATTGAATGAAACTCATTCCCTAAACTAATTCGCATGTGGAATAGAGTTCCCGTCGAAAAACCACAGACTTAGTGGTCCAAGTTTATGCATCTAAACAGAAATTTGTCTACATTGATACTATGGGAAACCTCTTACAGCGGGTCGAATCTACGGGTGCTTGCAGCGTTGATCTGTCCTCCAGCCGCATTGGCTCTCGCTTATAAGACATCACGAGTATCGTCAGAAATTCGGACAGATGTCGACGATGAAGTTGAAGTTTGCTTTTCTAAATGTCGATAGTTGAATTTTGGATAATTGGGCAGCTGCTTTTAGAGCACCACTTAAAACTCATTTGGCAGGTGCCGGATAGACCAATTAGAGAAGAATAGTGATGGACAGTATCCTGCCGATTCCTTTACAGAAGGTTTGTTAACATCTTTGGAATCATATATTGCACAAAAGCAAAAATAAAAGAGTGAGTGCGGTGTCGTCAGAATAAGTTTTTACTATCATGAGACAAGAAAAGTTCAAATATGATAGAAAATTAATTTGACTTAAAGGAGTGTTCATCCATGCATTGCTTTAATTATCCATGCTGAGCGCTACAGAGCATCCGAGCTCGCAACACAATTCGCTGACGGCTAAAGCCTGTAGTGAAGCTTAGATGTAGGCTGAATAAGGCAACACTTTTGAGTTCTGACTACAGATATCACTTCTTTCAACCATAGCGTTCAAAAGATTCGTTGCAGAGCAAGGATAAGAAAACGTTCCGGAGGCCTACAGATAGTGCAAAACCGTTTGTTCCATTGCTTAAAAGGATGCTTTCAGGTGGTTCTACACACTGTAAATGACTCAGAATTTTTAGCTAATAAAAAGCACTTCAATGAAAAAGGTCAATCAAAGCAAAGCCGATGTCTGACGAAGAGCTTGACGAGTTGGTCCGATAAATGTGACGGAGGCGTTGAAAAAAAATTCAAAGCCCTCTCCTTCCGAAACGAAGCAGTTTGCTTAGAGACTGCAATGATTCATCCTATCTTCAGGTACGCCTTCTAAACTATCTTTATCCTTGTGATAGAAGCGTAGCCTAGATGCTCAACTTTGATAACTGTCAATATCGTTGTTGAACGCCATTCAAGAACTATTTTTCATTGGCTTTGCTTCCTTAATGAAAAAACGGTTGTAATCTTCCAAGGATGCTGACCAGGAAAGGTTTCGTGTCTTTTTTTTGATAATTTCAAGGAACCAGATGAGGTCTAGTTATCTTTCTCATAAACTTTTTGTATTGCCTTGCAGGCACATTCTTTGTCAGCGAGTCGCAAAGATGCGTGCTTTCTATGCGGCTCCGATCACTAAGTTCTTGGCTTGGTGTGTATCACCTTCATGATCTTCTTGACGCTCTCTACTACGTTCTACTCATCGAAACGCCCGTCAATCCAACAACTATCGAATACCTCACTCTTTCTTACATCGTTGTATACATGGTCGAGCATATTCGTAAGGTACGATGCATTATTTTTTGAGGTAAAAACTGAGACAGTCATTCTTTTTATAACTAAGTATTCCTTGAATGGGTACATCATTTTATCATAGTGTATGGCACCATTTTATCTAATCTGAAATGCTTCAGCTTCTTTCTCCAAGAAACTCCGGAAATGGAAAAGAAAAGTGCCCGAGTATTCTATACAAAGTAAGCCTAATTTGGAAGTATGCTGAAAATCGATAATTGTTTAAAAATGCTTTAGTTCACAACTAAATAAAAAAGTAAAAGACGCAGTTCATTTTAAATTTACTTGTACATGGATTTTTAAATGACCTAACGGAAACAAACTGCACCTAAATTATCAGATTCCATTTCAAAATAGAGTTTATGGTTGTCACAAAATTATCTGTAAGTGAGGTAGTCGCAAAGCAGATAGACGACTGCTCAGCGATAGGAGGATCAGGTCTTTACAAGAAGCAAGGTGCTGCTTTTCCTCTTTCTCATCACTATCGCTCGGCAGTCAACGTGGAAAAGCGCCTTAGTCAAACACACATTTTCAAGATTGGCAAAGCAATTTTATCTAACAAATATTCTTATGAGATTTATAAAATAGGCAAAAATCCTCAAAGCAGCAGTCGGAAAACAACATGAGAAATTTTGACGAGACCTTTTGGGCACGGTGATTACGGTGGAAGCAATTCAAATGTGAGAAGGACTGTGAACAGTACAGTAATAAATTTAACGGACGAGCTACATTCAAAACAAGATAGACAATAATTTATTTGGAAAAATTCCATTATGGTACGATAAGTCCGTGGGGAAAAAATGCAGCACAGTACCATTACACACACTAGTGGGCGGTTTGTTTGAACGCCGCTAATGCCGCCCCTATAACCATATAAAAATGGGAGGTGTAATGTTATTGAAGGGCGCGTAGGATTTTAATTCGTCCGACTGATTAGACGACTCGACTAATCTCGAAATACAATATCTGTATAGATTTTATTTGCTCATTTATTGATTTGTCAATTGTACGTGGTGTATGTTTTATAGATAAATGAAAAACAAACTTTTGCATGTTCCGCAGACGCAGATGGCTATTCGATGTAAGAACTTAGATGAATATCATTCATATATTTGGAATGGACTAAACTTTCAGCGTACACAACAATTTTAACATGCCAGCCGCTTATAGGCTGGCTTTCTCGCGGTCCTGTACCTTATTTCAGAATGCGACCGTCCACTACAGGCATCCTACGGACGAGTGATTTCTGTCTGTGGTGAGTTAAGGTTTTCTGGTTATATGAAGGTGGCAAGATTTTCTGTTTCTATACCAAATAGTCTCTTTTGGAACTAACTGTCTTCTTCTAAGCCTGTCAAAAATACTTATATCTGTATTTGCTCCATCCATGATTTGTTCCAGTCAATCCACTTCTATTGAATTTTTTAGTCATTGATTTCATTATTCCATACTATCGTTCAAAATCAGAAGGGTGACAGTTTCTTAGATAATCTCCAGGAGAAAATGTCCATCTTCATCGCCGTCACATCCTTCTTCATTTCTTCTTCTTCTTCAGTAGCCCTTATTTGGACACTGATAATTAGAAAAACATCCTCTCTGAACAGAGGTCTGCACAACACGCAGACGAAGAGTGCTAGCCAGAGCAAATAGGCTATTGGTAAACGAGTTAGCCACATTCACAGCGGTCTCGGGCCGCCCAAATACGGGTTCAACTTCCGCGAGGAGATGGAGTATTTCCATACGATTTTTTTTTTGAGTATAAGTTATAAAACATAAAACGCTGTTCAATGTCTCTGGCGAGATGTCACCTTATGGGACGGGACTTTAAAATCTGGAATTTTTCGAACATCGTTCTTGTAATCGAAACCGTCCTGTTAAAGCGAATCCCAAACCATCCGCCCATCTGATCGCATCCCTTGGCTGAACGAAAAAATTTACTGTGTCGTCAAAAATAGTGATATTAGGTCGGGACGTGTCAGCACATCGTACCGGTCGTACATCACATGGCGGCAAAAAGGTCGTCCTCTTGTTTTACATCAGAGCGTCTATTAGTCCGTTGATGGCGTTCTGCATCGCCCGCGGTCACCACCACAGAGAAGGACTGGTTACAGTCCCGTTACAAAATTCTATTGTAGGATCCACACAACCGATCTAATGTGGAACAATTAACCGGGTTCACCCTATCACCACATGGTTCCTTCAATAAGATTATCACTTCACCTGTTCGCAGCCAAAAGTCCAACCCGTGCCGCGTCATCAGGCAATCTGTCACCCTTAGTCAAAAACAGCGACTCTTTGCTATCTGCGTAAGTCTCCACCGTCTTATACCGACAATAAGTCACGAACTCCAAATGAAAATAACTCATTATGTTCCTTATTTGTTAAATTGCCTCGGATCAACGTCTCGTGAATAACGAAGCTGCCCTCCACTTCTTATATGTTACTCTGTTTCTTTTCCCCCACTTCCCCTTATTTCCCTTTCTCTTTTCCCCACATTTCCACCTGTCTTCCCTTACTTCCTATTCTAATACACTCCATCTCCTCTT